>CM035126.1:104423901-104965597 GCA_020205555.1 Panax stipuleanatus
TAGAACTGAGTGACACTTTTTATGTCTTCTGAAATAATGAGCATGCTACTTTAACTCAAAAATTCCTATTTTTGTCCATAACATACTGACAGAGGTGACCTTGCATAGAACCACTTACCAAAACTTGATTTTCCAAAGAAGACTTAAAGTTTTCAAAAGCAAACTTGTCAAACTAGAATACTTTAAGTTTTGAAAATTCAAGCATGTTTATGTGGTCTATTTATATGTATATGAAAGCATGAAAGCATGATGTAAAATAGGTGGACTTACCTTGTATGCTTAAATGATTTCGATAGCCTTCTAATGGAAACTTAGAGTTTCAAATATGAACTTGATAAGCTATATGTCCTTTAAGTTCTGAAACTTGTGAGCATGCTTAGGTGGTATGATTATATATGTACAAGCATGAAATAAGATATGCGTAGTAGCTTTGCATGCTTGGTGGGTTAATATGAAATTTTTAAGAGAAACCTTAATAGTTTGAAAACTAGTTTAGTTGATAAACATCTTGCATGTATTCTAAAATTTTTAATTATCTTGATAGGGTCTCATATGCCTCTAGACATGATCAAAATGAATGCCTAGCTAGTCATAAGCATTGTAAACTAGTTAAGCATGAATTAAGACAAGTTGAACGAACTTCATAACTTGAAATAAATGACTAAGGTAACCTGAGCATATGTAGTTGAGACATATGGACCTCATTGCATGCGTATATTGAGTAAACGTGAGGAACATTGTAATCGAACACGTTAAGCCTCGTTAATTGGAAATTATTAAGACTATGTGGAAAGCATGACATAAGAATCAAACTTATGACAACATGTATGTTTTTGCATGTGTTATCATATATATATATGTGGGTGTACAAGCTAGGCCAGGCATTGTGTAGCTCTGATATGAACTAGGAGCAGCGCGGTCGCGCCACTCCCTAGTTCAAATTAGGCGCGGCCGCGCTACCTTGCAGAGAAGTCTGACTATCCTGTTTGTAATCTGAGATTGATGTATGCTTACATTGTTAACCTAATCTCTAGTACATGTCCAGTACAGTATTTAAGTAACAATGAGCATGTTATGATGAAACCATATTGAATTGATAAAGTGTTTATAAACTTTCAAGTGTTAAGATAACGATTACGAACTATGTTATGTGATTTCATAGTGTCTTATTAACGAATGTGGTGCTATGTGTACGTAAAGTACGTAATGACGTACGTATAGGATTATACGACTAAGTTAGAATCATATGTGTATACTTGAATTTTATATCGAGCCTGTGTATCGAATGTACAATGCTAATGAATATCCTATATACGTAAATATGTTATAATAGGATTTGAAAAGTGTTGATAAGCTATACTTTGGTAAACTACGCTTAAGGCAAGTATCCTACACCCTTGCATTACCTTATTCAATAAATATTGTAAGTAAGTACTCGAATTCTAATCTTGTAGAGTATCTATTAAGCTTGTGTTGGAATTACGATTCATGTTTTATAACTAAAATACTTTGTGGATAAGATAAAGTCGATTTATATTCTTCGAACTTTAAATCTTGAGTTTTGAACTTATGATGGTTCTTATATACCTTTAAGGGGCGGTCTATGCCAATTGTTTCGGTTAGACCTATACTATTAATTTGAAAAAGCTATCCAAACCAATTGATTGGTGCGAAATCTTGCATTTGACTGAGATGAACAACCCTTTTGAAGGGAAAACTATATTTGTCGGGAGACCGACGTGCGCACTTGAGTACGATTGCATGTTATGCATAATACAGGGTACTTTAGGCTGATCACCTGTCGTACTTGTTTTATTGAATTATCAGTATATTTCTGTTAATTCTAGTAGAAGTTCATAGTCCTTAGCGACTGCTCAGTATTCAATTATCTTGAAATCTTGAATCGATTTAGCATTGAATCTTTTTGATATCTTTCTGTCCTTAGCGACTGTTATTGAGAACTGTTGATATTTCTTACTATCCTTGAACTATCACATCTTGTTATACCCTTCAGGGAGTCAAAAACTATATTATTCACCCTTATTGTCATATCACTTGCTGAGCAAACTTGTTGCTCATTCTTGCTTTCCCTAAAAATATTTCAGTTAAAGCAGATCAAGGCGGACCTTCGGGCACCGATAAGGGCAAGGGCGAGGCTACCGACTAGCTAGTCCCTTTATATTTTAGAGATTCTGGTGTTGTATTATGACAATTATGATAATGTATTAAGAATGATTCAGAACTATGTTTAAACTTAAGTAGGGCTATGTAATAAGTCTTTATTTGATATTATTATGTAATCTATTAAGTACTGTAGGTTGCGAAACTTGGGGGAATAAATATAATAAATCATTGTATATTATTCTAGAGTATTCGCTGTGATTGTATGATTTTAGTTATTATTATCAGAACGTGATGAACTGAATTCGAGGCATCGGGGCCCGAATTTGGGGGCGTCACAATCACATTGCTCGAAGTTGCCCAAAGAAGTCAGCAGGAGGGTCAACAAGAAACGGAGGAAATGGCAGCGACAGTACTTTGACTATCGCTGGACCACTACAGGCAGTTAGACCCACTGCTAGAACGTTCAACATGACGGTGTAGAATGCTGTGCAGTCAAAGGATGTGGTGTCAAGTATTATTCTGGTCAATAGTATAAATGCATATATATTATTTGATTTGGGTGCTACTTGTTCATTTATATCTGATGAATTTGCTAAGACCTTAGACTTACCTAAAGAGGAATTAGTTTACCCCTTGAACATAGAGATAGCGAATAGGGAGGTTATTCCTGTTAGGTTTGTTTACAAGAATTGTAGATTGGACATTAAGGGTCAGGAATTGAGGGTAGATTTGATTCTGATTAAACTTGGGGAGTTTGATGTAATACTGGGTATGGATTGGTTGTTCATCCATGGTACGGTAATCGATTGCCAGAAGAAGTCTGTGAACCTTACGACTCTATTAAAGGTAGTTTCTATGATAGCAAATCGCCTAGACAAGCGAGTTGTCTGACGATTATGCAAGCCAAGAAGCTATTGAAACAAGGTTGTGTAGGGTATTTAGCCTACATAGTGGATACTCGTAAGGAGAGTCCGAAGATAGAAGAGATATCACTGGTTAGGGAGTTTATGGACGTATTTCTGAGAGATTTGCCAGGACTTCCGCTAGATAGAGAGATAGAGTTCGTGATCGACTTAGCACCGGTGACTGCTCCGATATCGAAAGCTCCGTACAGAATGGCTCCAGTCGAGATGAAGGAGTTAATGGTTTAACTGCAGGAATTGCTGGACAAGAAGTATATTCAGTCGAGCCTTTCACCGTGGGGAGCGCCAGTATTGTTCGTGAAGAAGAAGGATGGATTAATAAGGCTATGCATTGATTATAGGGAATTGAACAAAGTCACGATCAAGAATAGGTATCCTTTACCTAGGATCGATGACTTGTTCGATCAACTGAAGGGTGTTAGATACTTCTCAAAAATTGATTTGAGAAGTGGATATCATCAGTTGAAGGTAATAAGAGAAGATATACCGAAGACGGCTTTTAGGACTAGGTATGGGCATTACGAGTTCTTGGTGATGTTATTTGGTCTAACGAATGCACCAGCTGCATTTATGGACTTAATGAATAGGGTGTTTAAGCCATTTCTAGACAAATTCGTAGTGGTGTTAATAGATGACATTTTGGTTTATTCCAAAATTGAGGAAGAATACACTGAACATTTGAGGCTAATATTGGAATCGCTGAGACGGGAGAAGCTATATGCAAAATTCTCAAAGTGTGAATTCTAGTTAGAACGTGTGCAATTTCTTGGCCACGTGATTGCCAAGGATAAGATTTCAGTGGATCCGTCGAAGGTTGAAGCTGTGATGAATTGGGATCAGCTGAAGACACCATTTGAAGTTAGGAATTTCTTGGGATTGGCAGGATACTACAGAAGGTTTATTCAAGACTTTTTTAAAATCGCGACTTCATTGCCGAATTTGACTTATAAGACGGTTAAGTTTGTTTGGACAAAAAAGTGTGAAGAAAGTTTTCAAGAACTGAAGAAGAGGCTGAGTACTGCGCTTGTGTTGTCATTGCCTGATAGTACATGAATTTCGTAGTATACAGTGATGCCTCACACAAGGGATTAGGCTGTGTGCTGATGCAGAGCGACAAAGTCATTGCCTATGCATCACATCAACTGAAGGACTACGAGAATGGGTATCCGACCCATGACTTGGAATTGGCGGTAGTAGTTTTTACTCTGAAGATATGGAGACACTACCTATATGGAGAAAAGTGTGAGATATACACAGATCATAAGAGTCTGAAGTATATATTTGTCGACGTTGGAAAATTTAAGAATCCCGCGGGTCGGTTTATAACCCGGGTTTCCTCAAATCGATCTTTCTAAGTTCTCTCTACCCTTATTCTTTTTATTTAAGAAAAACGTTTTGAAGGATTTTTTAGGAAAGAGGCCAACATGTGTTTATGTCGACGATTTGAACGTTTAGAGTCGCCAGTTGGTAGATTGGAAAATGGTTGTATCAACTCAACCGAGTTTAATTTGAAAAGAGGCCCAATTGCTGGACACTGTCGAAACTTGATCTTTGAAATCGGAATTTTGAGTTTGGGGGCTTGGTTAAGTGTGGGGAAGGTGTTAGGCACCCCACGACTCCCGTGTAAATACGGTACCGCATCTTTTCAATATTTCCCTTAAAACTGTGAATACGTGAGTGAATACTGTTTGAAATTGGGCCTATTGGTTTGATTGATTGAAAGCTTTGACAGACTTCGTTGAGCCTATATACGAAGGGTTTGATTTGATTTGAAAATCAGTCTTTGATTTGATTTGAAAAAGCATTTAATTTGATTTACAAAAGCTTTTCTTTTGATTGAAAATGATGTTTTGAAAGCTGGTTGATCAAACCCTTACGCTGCCATAGGAATTGAAGCGTATCGCTACTTTTAATTTTTTATCTTTATAGCCTTAAGGCTGTATATGAATGGTGATTTGTCGGGCTGCGAAGCATCCTTGACTATAGGAATAGACAATTGTCGGTCTCCTCATGGGTATGAAAACCATCGGAGGGACGCTGACACGACAATTGATATTTCATTATGATGAGACCTTAAATTCGGATAACCGTTTTAAGGTCTGTGTATGTATATTTTATAGAAAAACTAGCAGGGTACATCTGTAAACTGGAGTTTGTCTATCATGGGAATCAGATCTCGATCGATTTGATCATGAATCCCACGATTCCTAGGCTCACATATGAGTAACCCATAAACCTGCATAGTTCAAATTTTTACAGAAATAGATAAATATCCCAAAATTGCCAGAACCAAGGATTCATTCAGTAAATCCCGATTCGCACGGCTGAAGCGTCTCGTTCCCACTAGATAGCGATCTAAGGGACGCCAGTTTGCTTTCAAAGCTGAAACTATAAAAATAACTAGATTTAAAGAAATCTCAACCATTATAGCTTCCAGGTTCTGTCAGGACCTGTTTGAACCGTCAAAAGCTAGAATTGGCGAGATTTGGATAAATCTAGTCCGCCCGCAGATATGTCAGTGCAGATTCATATACAAATGAATATTAAATGCAACAGTTGAATAAATTGAGTAAAGTAATATATATATATAAGCTGTAAAAGGGCGATGGGTTTTCAGTCGGAAGTCCGAATTGGAATTGAAATATATATCTATATTTATAAAAAATGTATAACAGCCACAAAATTAACTAGGCTGGATAGAAATGAAATATATATATAGATAAGTAGTAAAAAGGGCGATGGGTTTTCACGCCGGTGCCCGTACTGGAATTAAAATTGACATAAAAGTAGTCAACCAGTGACTGGGGAGAGCACCAAGTATGGCGAAATGTGCAAAAGCAGTAAAATGGCAACGAAATGATCCAGGCCGGACTGAATATATATATATATATATATATATTGACAGAAATGTAGTCAACCAAGTCTGATGAGATAACCAGAGATGGTGAAAGTCGCTTATATATTTGTAAATATATATAAAAGCGATAAACTACCCCGGATTTAAAATCCGGGCTTTACAGAATTGAAATGTTAGTACGTAAACAGTTAAATATATACAAAAAAGGGCCAAACCCAGACTGGGAAGATAACCCAGTCCGACGAAGTTGCCAGAACGTGTGTGCTAGTGCATTGAAGCTGCTGGCGTTAACGGATCGTCAATCCGAGTTTTAAAAATGCCAAAAATTGAGTTTATGTACAAAAATATACCAAATTTTGACGAAACGACCACGGAACTAAGTTCTGGGCATTTTTAGAAAACGAAACTTAACGTGCAAGTGTATAAAAGTACGAAGAAGTAATATTTACTTTCTGATCGTGAAAATACTTACAATGGACTGCTACACAGGTTTTTTTTACCAAATTATAGGCTCTATACGTCCAAATCTACCGGTTATTTTCTGATATGTGGTAGTATATGGGTATATCTATGTGTTAGAGTGAAAATATTTGGGTTTGGAAGAGGTGTAAAAGTCAGAAAATCGAACTGGCAGAGCTTCGCTGCATTTCAGAATTATTGAAAATGAACGGGGGTGCACCTCTATATATAGGCCAGGGAGTCGCAACTCTACCTAGGGCAGCTGCAGGTAGAGGTGTGGCTCCCCTAAGTGGGGCCCACATGCCCAGTTTGGTCGTCTCGAGGTGCGTACATGCCGAGCAACGCGATGTCAGGTTCGAAACTACATAACTTTTGATCGGAGCGTCTGTTTAGGACGTGCTATAGCTTTTTGGAAAGCCCTCACTGAGAGTGTCACAATGACATAGAATTTAACCCCTTTTAAGTCCCAAAAGGTGGGTTCATGACTAGGTCTCCATTTCCCCACAGTTTATCTGCCGAGCCGTCTGGTGCTATTTTCACCCATGATCACCGTTGTGGTTTTTCTGAACTTGGTGGCATCAATTTGGCTTGATTTTGACTAAATCGGCTGAGAGTTGATTAAATAACCATTTTGCCCCGGGTTGCCTTTAGTGTCGGCATGGCCTCTGGTTGACTTCCGGGAGTTGATTCTAAAACTTGGATCCCATTCGAGTTTGTTTGTCCCCAGTGTTGCCTCTGTGGCTGACGGGATTGTTCCAAGTTTTCTTCTTGAGTTGTTATAATACTTTAGGTTTATGTCTGAAGTCGACCTGACTTCTCAGACTGATGCTGGGGCTAACCTGTACTTCTCGGGTTACTGCCGGGGCTGATTTGTACCTCCTAGATTGCTGTCGGGGCTGCATTGACATCCCGATATGGTTGATCGATGCTGTGGTTATTCCAATATCGGTTACCGGGTTTGAGCCGATGTCCCGATATTGAGATCGGGGATGATCTGACGGCGATTGACGATCGGAGTTGGATAGACGGTCCGATTGACGATCGGAGCTAGATTGACTGTCCGATTGATGATCAGAGCTGGATTGACTATCCGATTAATGATCGGAGCTGGATTGACGAACTGATTGATGATCAAAGCTGGATTGACTGTTCAATTGACAATCGGAGCTGGATTGACGGTCCGATTGACGATCGAAGTTGTCTGGAGTACCGATATTGGTGATCGGATTTGACTTGAGCTGACTGACATTGGGGATTAAATTTAGGTTTATCGATATTGGGGATCGAGTTTAGGCTGAAGGACCGATATTGGTGGTCGAGTTTGGATTGGAGGGTATCAGGACTAGGATTGAGTTGAAAAGACGGCTTTGCCCTCCTGCAGTGTTAGTAACAGGAAAACAAAATTTTGAGTGTCTACAGATGCCCCTCTTTATCATGTTTATGTAATGTAATGGAATGAACATGATAAAGATTGCTAGACACTTAAAATATGACAAGATATTAATGATGCAAATCGCATGCAAATCAAGTTTTTGCAAATTGCATTTCACACTTCGCATATCGCATTAAAAATCGCATCGCAATCTCATCGCATCTCAAATCGTATATATCAAATCACATCGCATCGTAAATTGCATCGCAAATCGCATCGCACATCGCTTTACCTTTACCAGTGCCTATGTTGGGGCTGATCCCAACGGTTGACTTTCATCAATGCTGCTGATGCCCATGCTGGTGTTGACTCCAATGGTCTGATTTCCATTGGTGTTGTTGATGCTTGTCTGATGAAGATAAACTAAAATGTTTCCTATATTTCTGCTGGGGATGACGTTCTTTATGATAGTCTTTGTTATTATCTTGGTTTTACGACCAATGGTTTCCCCTAATCTGTCGATACTATCAGGGGGTAGATTCTCTCTTGGCTGATGCCGCTGTACATTTTTGAAGGATCCTCTGATGGGGATATATCTCTGTTGCTGAGTTACCTCAGTGGGTGCTCCTGATGGTAGGGACAATGGTTGATCATTGGAATGTCCCGATGCCTACTTGAGCGGTAGCAGACTTTTTCACCGAGTTTGTGTGTTAAATATGTATGCATTTTTGACTCTATTGGGTATATATGCCTAATGTTTTGATGGAGATGTGCGCTGATGTAGCGCTTATTGCATATGTGCAGACCAGGCATGATATGATGATCTTAATTTATCCTAGGTTGATGCATATGCTTAATTGAATTGATATAGAACCATACCTCTCCCTTTCTAAGATGATTTGGAGTTTCTTTTCAGGCATGAATTTTGATAATCTTAGCAGCTATAACTCTTGTATGACTCTTTTTATCATTCGTAGAGCAAATTTGGATGTTCCCCTTTCATATGCCGTCTCTAATGAGGATCTCGCAAAGGCCTGCTATTTTTTGGATCTGGATTTGGTGATGGTCCCTCTGGTGGTCCAAACACTGATGGCTTTATTAGGAGATATCCTGATATCTTCGCTGAAGTAGCGTTCCACGGTCTACATCACCGGATCCTTCTCAACGCCCCTTCTAAGTATTTGTATAACAAATTCCATCATCTGCCCTCTGTGGGGATGGATCGAAGTTGGTCTGACGACCCGATTGGAGATCGGGGTTGATATGATTTGATTTATCGATATTGGGGATCGAATTTGGGTTAAAGGATCGATATTGGGGATCAGATTTGGGTTAAAGGACCGAAATTGGGGATCAAATTTGGCTTAAAGGACCAATATTGGGGATCAAATTTGGTTTAAAGGACTGATATTGGGGATCAAATTTGGCTTAAAGGATCGATATTGGGGATCGTATTTGGCTTAAAGGACCTATATTGGGGATCAAATTTGATATATTGTCTTCGTCCCTGGATTATTCCCCAATGCTTTGCTGGGGTTGTGCCAACGGCTGATCATTGAGTGTGAGAAGGGGCCAGCTCTTTACTTGCGACCCTGCTGGTTTAGCTCTGGCTTGGCTGATGACCCGGGTGATGCTGACGTCCTAGAGGATGTAGCCAGTTCTTTCATTGCCTAGATTTGAACTTCAGTGTAGAGGCCTCAACTTGTGAGGACTTGGCATAATTTGGCATGTTTGATGATGCAGATTTCCTTCACTAGATCTTTTTGTCACCGGGTATCTGTTCTTCCCTAGTTAAGGACTCTGTTGAGGATTTTTCCCTTTTTGTAGAGGGACAGCTGATGTCGCCTTGATTTCTTTCAGGAACTCTCCCTCTTCTTTCGATGAGGAACTTGGTCCGGCCGTAGATCCTTTCCATTTCTTGAAATGGAGAAATGCCCCAGCCCTTTCGCAGGTTGTTACTGGGGTTCATAGAAAAAACTCGCTTTGTTGACCATGTCCACGGTGAGCAATATCCTGTACATTCAGACAAACAATAATATGTGCCGACAGCTTGATGGCTCGGGCCGTCGGGATTAGTATAATCTTATGAATGAGGCATTTAAAGTTAAAGTTTATGAAATTAAATGCTTGTATTCACCGAGCTCTTATCTTATCGCTAAAGATTTTTAAAGGGAGTATGAAAATGAATTTTTCCTAAGGAAATCCAAATTTTCGCTTGACAAGTTAAGAAATCGTAAGAAAACTTTTAAGCGTCCATGGTCATTTTACATGGGTAGGATTAGATTCAAAAGACTTATCTCCCTTCATCAGAGACACCTCATCTTCGCTCTAGACACTATTCTTCACAAGATTAAGATCATATGACATGTGCACTATGTGTGACGCAACCTTTAGCAGGGGTTTCTCTTCTATAATTTCTAGATGATCTTATTTTTTTTTGCAAAACTTTTTGCTTTTCTCGCTTAACTTTGTCTCATTTTCTTAGGCTTTTCAGTGTTATCCATGTAACGAGTTTTGGACCAATGACTCCCAAACATAACGGCTTTAGGGCACTAGGGGTTGAGACACCCTTTAGGGTTTACTGACTCGAGTAATAAAGGCCACACTTCGAGATAAGTTAGGCGGTCTACTCTTTTGATCTTTGCCTGAGCTTGTTCAAGATTCATTTTCTTCGGCTCTAAATTACCCGTGTAGCGAGTGTTGGGCCGATGACTCCCAAACCAGACGACTTTAGGGCACCAGGTGTAGAGACACCCCTCGGGCTTAATTACTCGAGTAACCTAGGCCACGATTCGGATCTGCTCAGGTTTTAATTTTTTGCAATGCTCGTTTTCTTAGGCACTGAGTTACCCATATAACGAGCGTTGGGCCGGTGGCTCCCAAACCAGATGGCTTTAGGGAACCAGGTGTAAAGACACCCCTCAGACTTAATAACTCGAGTAACCCAGGCCACGATTCGAGACATTAGGCTGGCTACTAATTGTCATCCTTGTCGTCATAGTTTCATATCCCACAACTAAGAGTCAGGTCAATCGCAAAGTGCAGACATGCATATGAGGTCAAGTTTGCTCTAAAAAACGCTTTGAACTAGGATTCCATGCCTAATCAAAAGGTTGAATAGTCTTAACTCTCTAATCATTCCCGTGATTCTCGCTCCACGGACGCTTATATGAATTAATCCAATTCATAACAAGTTAAGCAAAAATCTTTTTTCCTTTTCAGAACCTTTTTTCTGAGATTCTAATGCAAGATTTATATATACTTAATGCTAATGCATGGAAATTGAAAGCACATAAAGAGGTGAAGGAGTCATACCTCATCAGTGGATTGCAGTATTTTAAGAAAATTATGATTGGCAAAGATCGATTGATCATACCGGATAGCCAATGATGGAAGCTTGGATGATGATGGACCATGCTGATGGTGCCGACTGGTGCATTGTTGATTGGATGGTTGATAAATGCCCCAGTGTTGAGTTGTCGCCATTTCCAAAATTGGTCCAGTCTTGTTGTAACGGTCCCAACATCGGGTTGTCGTTGACTTTGAACTTGCTCCAGTCTTGCTTGTCATCTGGGAGGATTGCTTGGTTGTATATTTGACTGATGAACTGATAAGATGCTGAGATCATAAGAGTCTTTAATTGCATGACCCCTATGGTGAATAGGTAGTGGATACTGGCTTTAGTGCTTGGATGCCCCAGTCATTATTTTTGATTTGTAGGAGCAATTGGCTTTGATGACCTTTCTTCTGTGTTGTTGAAGGTTTTAGATTGAGGGTGTCAGCTCTTTGAAGGTCCTTGCGGATGCTTATGCTTGATATATCACTAGTGTTGTTGATGTGCATCACTACTTATTTGTATATGCCCCTATATATGGACCACTTAGATATTGGCTTGATGGTAGTGGTTCGTGCCCTTAGACAGAGTTGTACGATTCTGTCGATGATATTAGCTAAGACTCTGCGGTCGGTAACTTTCTACAGTATCCATCCAGAGGATTTTTAGAGGCAGCGCCGTTCGGCTGTATGTGTGGTTTATGATGCATTAGAATCCGATTGGCACCTTCAGAAATCATGGGTACTGCTTTACCCCTGAGATAGTCCTGTCGTACTCCTTTTAGCCAATGGAGTATTCATATGCGGCATCATGGTCGACCTTTTCGTCGGAGATTGAGCACCCTTTTTCGATCTCGCCATGTTCAGGGCTGAGTTCCCTCTACAGCTTTATCCTTCATGCAATTGGCATGGATTATCTGCCCCTGACGGGTTTGAGAGGGGTGACTACATATCATCTGTTGGCAGTCATGTGCCAACTTGATCAGTTTCATAGCATTCACCACTTTGAGGGGGCTATGGATCTGTGGATATCAGCTTTGTCTTTGTTGTCCGTTGATCTGACTAGGACTTATGCGTGTTGGACTCATAGAGAGAGGGCTAATTTTTCCAATAGCCATCGGATTGCTCTTCAGAGTATTCTGCATGGTTGGAGGCAGATATTGCATTGGATGCGGTTATCTAGTCAGCTCTGCGCATTGATTATGATGATGAGGAGCCTATGAAGAATCCTGATTCTCTCACAGAGGATGATTTGTTAATTGATTTGATAGCCTCTTTAGTTAGTGACCATCCGAGCATTCCTATCTGGACAGATCTAGGTATGGTTGATTCACTAGCTCGGATGACTTTTGAGAGGGATTTGGCTAGGGCACTGACGTTGACGGCCCATTCTAGCAGAGATACTGCTTTTGCTGCTAAAGATGAGGCTCGAGCCACTCGGGATGCAGTATTGGTTGTTAGACGTGGCTCGATCTATCCGAGATGCAGATCTTGAGGGGAGAGATGAAGTTCGTTCTACTCGTGACGCGGCGTTTGAGGAAATTGAGGAGGCATTAGTTTCCCGTGATGCTGCTTTTGCTGAGAGGGACGAGGCCATAGTACACATATGGTAATGAATGCTCTGGCCCACATGGAGACCGAGGGTTAGGAGCTTGTAGCTGCTCCTCTATCTTCAGAGAGTTGCCATGTTAGCACTGTTATCCCGCTTATCCACGGGTTCAGAGTCCAGCTTTGAGTTTCCTCAGTAGGGCCTGTTGACCAGGTGGTTTGATAGAATTTGCTTTTTATTTGTCTTTGGTGTCTTGGAACTGGTCTTTATTTTTTTATTTTTTCTTGAAGGTCAAACCTCGTAGATGGCTGCCTACGTACTCCCGGGTTGAGGGAGATCAGGTCATTCGTAGTTCTGGCTGTTTGGTTGGAGAGGCTTGAAAGGAGTTTGTCTTGGATTTTGAGTCTAGTTTGATATGTTTTTGAATTTTTGGGTTTAGATTCGAGGGTTTTTGAAATTTTTGTTTGGTTTGACTGCACCAAGATGGTTGCCTACGTACTCCCTGGCTGAGGGAGATCAGGTCTTTCGTAGTTCACGGTTGCATGAAAGGCTTGATTTTTGATTTTTTTTCTTTTTTCTTTTTTTTTTGTTTTTTTTTGGTCTTTTGTTTTTTTAATCATCTACATGAATGGAAAATAAAAGGCATAAGGCTTAAGAAAGTGATAACGTTCATACAACTCCTGGAACTCGCAACTTTCCTCTGGATCTACGTCCTCCTGACTAGCTGAGGCCTGATAGTCCAGTTGTCAGTGGCTATGTCACCTTCGAGGCTTGTGATAGAGGTTCCCTCTTGACTCTGAATATCTTCAATCCCTGCCATAAATTGATCGCCTCCTGAATCAGCATATCCCTTAAGGAGGCTCAAACTAGACTCGTCATAGAAAGGGATGAACTCCGAATTCCTCGAGGGGTTGGCTTCTTTGAGAATTTTTCCACCCTTTTCTTCGTCTGCTCCTTCACCTTTCTCATCGCATTGAGAGGATTTGAGTATGAAATCCCCCTCGCACTGATGTTATATCTCTCGCAAAGAACTTTCCTTTTGGGCTTTTTCCATACGGGGAAGGATCAGTATCTCCTCCTCCTCTTCCAGAAGGATAAGGTCAGACATGTAGTTGATGGCTTTGGGCAACAAGATATTTGATGATGGTGGATGAACTTCATTGGGAGATTCTTTAGTCTCCTCGGTCATTCCCAGAATTAGGATCGGTCCACCTTGTGTTCTGTTAGGATTAGTGCTTACAGCCGTCACCTCCTTTGAACTGCCTGTCTCACGTGGACATCTTAAGCTCTTTATTTTCGTCTCGCCTTTTCTGGTCATGGGGACTTCTATCTTCAGTTCTCTATTTTCAATGAGGTCCTGGATTTTGTGCTTTAGAGACCAACATTCCTCAGTTGTATGTCCAGGTGAGTTAGAATGATAGCGACATATCTTTGTGGCATCATAACTTTTCGTCTCGGGCTTGGTAGGAGGTAGAAACTCAATAATCTTTCTCTGCGCAACCAACAGTGCTAACACATTTTCCAACGAGTCCCCCAAAGGTGTGAATACCCTTCTCCGTCGACTCTCCCCGACTCTCGGTGCTGTAGGATTTCGAGGGTTTGCTCGTGTTTGGAATGTTGATTGATATTTCTTATTTGGTATTTCGCATTCCTCTGGACTATTTTTCCTTTGTCGGGATCTTCCGGGAATTTTATCACTCCATCTTTCTCATTCATTCAACATGCTTTGATCCTCTTCACTTAGCCGGCGGATCTTGGAGGGAGATAGGCTTACATTATCAAAAAACCTTCTCTTTCTCTTGGCTTTCTGATATTTGAGTGAAAACCTGCCTCGTATCCTAATGTTGGGGCACTACCAGATTAGCCAGCAAAGTTACTTGGTGTTGGATCGTATCCAATTTTTGCATTATTGTCATACCCACCTCTGTATTTTCCAACTTGAGGACATTTGTTATGTTCCTTTGGGGGTATTCCTCTATCCTTCGTATGTATTTACGATATGCATTTCATCGCTTCCTGACCCGATCATGTTTATTTCCTCTGTATCATGCTGCATCAGAAGGTTGGGGTTGTCATTGGGATGGTCATGTTGTTGGACCACAATATCGCCGTTTTCGATTAGGTTTTGGATTTTATACTTCAAGGACCAACAATCTTGTGTATTGTGTTCTGGAGATCCTGAATGGAAAGAACATCTCTGGCTAGGATTGTATCTTTTGCTTTTTGGATCCAGAGGTGGAGCCAGTTTGGTAATTTTCTTGTGATCTATTAACATCACCAACATGTTTTCAAGGGAATCTCCTAGTGGAGTGAACACCCGATTTTTTGTTCTTTCGAATTTTCTCTTTCTCTCCTGGTAATTGTTGAATGCAGTTTGTTGTGACGGCATATTTCTTTCCTTCTTCCAAATGGGGGGGCTATGGTTGTGTCTCCTAGACTGCCCCTGTACAATGAGGGATACATCTTTATCGCCTTCCTCGGGTACCCTTATGGGATCACTCGTATAGTTTCCAGACTGTACATGATCGGCGACTACTTTTAAGGCTGTGAGATCTTTGATCTTGCTTGCTTTCAGGCCCATCTCTGTCATTTCGCCATGTTTGATCATCTCTGAGAATGGCTTTCCTATTCTGGCTAGGATCCTTTCATAGTAAGGTGCCTCTTGGATGTCTATGAAAGTCATCACTATTTCAGCTTCGGTCATAGGCGGGCTGACTTATGCTGCCAGACGTCTCCATCTTTGGGCATATTCACGGAAAGACTCGGTACTCTGCTTTTTGACTATGGACACTTGATACCGATCCGGAACCATCTGAGACTGGAAGCTGTATTGAATTAGGAAGGCATGAGCTAACTCTTCCCAATTGTAAATTTTGGCATTGTCAAGTCGGGTATACCACGTCCTAGCCTCTCCAGTGAGACTCTTTTGGAAAAGCTGCATTCGGAGGATTTCATCTTCAGCATAAGACCCTAGCTCGCCATTGTATACTTACAAGTGCATATAAGGATCGCCTGCCCCATTGTACTTTTCAAACTCTGGGACTTGGAATTTTTCAGGATATCTGGCCTCTGGGAATATGCAGAGATCTGAATAGGTGACACTTCCAAGGTTTCCAGTCCTTTTGATTACCCGGATGGTTTCTTCTATTTCTTTTCTTCGAATATCGCCAGTTTCCCGATCTTCCCTGAGATTTGTAATTTCAGGGGTTTTGTTGGTTCTTTCACTGTATCGCGGTTCAGGGATCTGCATTTCCCCCTTTTTGTCAGCACTTTGATTACCACCCTGTGAGGAGGTATCTGTTTGATTGAGTGTTAGCTGGCCCTGAGTGTTTTTGCTTTGTTCTCTTAGAAGGATAGCCAACTCTGCTATTTGATTCTTAAGTCCCTTAAACTCTTTTCGAGATACGGAACCCGACTCGCATTGGCTACTTTCAGCCATGTCGGTGGATAGGCTTTGTGCCTTTTCAGATTATGATCTAATAGTGAGACCACTTTTTACCTATAACAAAGCGTAGGCGTGCCAATCTCCTGAGGTAGGCAAGGATTGGATGCATGATGTGTTTTTAGAGTTTATCCTGCAAAACAGAGGTTAGTCATTTTAATTGCAGGATGACATGGTATTTATCTGACAGGAAAAGTAAATCTTTCATTATAATATTTACATTGTGTTCCTCGGTAATTGGAGACTTGACATGGAATTAAAAGAGGAAGGCATGAAGAAGCTTCCCTTCGAATTTGGTTAATTAGAGGCTTACCTATCTTAGGTTACTTTCACGGCTTTTGTTTCGACATGAAGGCTCCCAGATCATCGCAATCTACTAGAAGAGAAATTAATCCGATTGTTCAACTGGAGCGAATCTGAGTGGTGTATTTTCATGAGGTACCCCCAGAGACTTAATTGCCCCCAGAGTCATTACTTAACACCGACCGGGTTATCCTCCTTGTGAGAGGGACATATATCATACATTTACATACATCGTGCCTTACTGTTTATGCATGTAATGACAGTTCGTGCGAAGCACTAATATGGATGCGAAGCACTAAAGCAGGAGAGCATTCATTCACATTCATTCAACGTAAAGACGCAGCATTCACTCATCCATTGACCGTGGAGACGCAGGATTTCATGCATTTAATAGTTTTGAAAGGGAAATGTTTGAAAAGATTAGAAAGCGGCCTAAGCCCTCTACAGTCCCCAGCAGAGTCGCCACCTGTCGACGTTGGAAAATTTAAGAACCCAGCGGGTCAGTTCATAACCCGGGTTTCCTCAAATCGATCTTCCTAAGTTCTCTTTATCCTTATTCTTTTTATTTAGGAAAAAAGTTTTGAAGGATTTTTTAGGAAAGAGGCCAACATGTGTTTATGTCGACGATTTGAATGTTTAGAGTCGCCAGCTGGTAGATTGGAAAATGGTTGTACCAACTCAACCAAGTTTGATTTGAAAAGAGGCCCAATTGCTAGACACTGTCGAAACTTGATCTTTGAAATCGGAGTTTTGAGTTCGGGGGCTTGGTTAAGTGTGGGGAAGGTGTTAGGCACCCCACGACTCCCGTGTAAACACGGTACCACATCTTTTCAATATTTCCCTTAAAACTGTGAATGCGTGAGTGAATGCTGTTTGAAAATTGGGCCTATTGGTTTGATTGATTGAAAGCTTTGACAGACTTCGTTGAGCTTATATACGAAGGGTTTGATTTGATTTGAAAATCAGTCTTTGATTTGATTTGAAAATCAGTCTTTGATTTGATTTGCAAAAGCATTTAATTTGATTTACAAAAGCTTTTCTTTTGATTGAAAATGATGTTTTGAAAGCTGGTTGATCAAACCCTTACGCTGCAATAGGAATTGAAGCGTATCGCTACTTTCAATTTTTTATCTTTATAGCCTTAAGGCTGCATGTGAATGGTGATTTGCCGGGCTGTGAAGCATCCTCAACCACAGGAATAGACAAGTGTCGGTCTCCTCATGGGTATGAAAAACATCGGAGGGACGCTGACACGACAATTGCATTTCATTATGATGAGACCTTAAATCCGAATAACTGTTTTAAGGTCTCTGTATGTATATTTTACAGAAAAACTGGCAGGGTACATCTATAAACTGGAGTTTGTCCATCATGGGAATCAGATCTCGATCGATTTGATCATGAATCCCACGATTCCTAGGCTCACATATGAGTAGCCCATAAACCTGCACAGTTCAAATTTGTATAGAAATAGATAAATATCCCAAAATTGCCAAAATCAAGGATTCATTCACTAAATCCCGATTCGCACGGCTGAAGCGTCTCGTTCCCACTAGATAGCAATTTAAGGGACGCGAGTTTGCTTTCAAAGCTGAAACTATAAAAATAACTAGATTTAAAGAAATCTTAGCTGTTATAGCTTCCAGGTTCTGTCAGGACTTATTTGAACCGTCGAAAGCTAGAATGGGCGAGATTTGGATAAATCTAGTCCGCCCGCAGATATGTCAGTGCAGATTCATATACAAATGAATATTAAATGCAACAGTTGAATAAATTGAGTAAAGCTAAATATATATATATATATATATATATATATATAATGTAAAAGGGCGATGTGTTTTCACTCGCAAGCCCGGACTGGTATTGATATATATATATATATATATATATATATTACATTTCTAAGCCTGAGGAAACTCTAACATTTGAGTTCCTTAAATAGAACTAAAGTTACCGGTTTATATTTACCGAAGTAACTTTTACATTTACTTAAAGTTAAAAGTAAAAACATTTAACTAAAGTAAGAAACATTTAACTTAAGTTAAAAACATTTAACTTAGGTTAAAAGTAAATTACTTTTACATTTACTAAAGGTAAAGTAAAAATATTTAACTAAAGTTAAAAACATTTAACTAAAGTTAAAGTATTTACATTTACTTTTACTTAAGTAAATTACTTTTACTAAAGTAAAGTTGTCCTTTACTTTTTGACTTTGTCGGATGCGTTGATTGCATCTGACGATGACTGGAGCAGCATCTGCTTTTTCTTTCGGCTGCTTTTGACTTTGTCGGACGCACTGATTGCATCTGGAGCATCCGATGACTGTGGGACCCTGGGGGGTCAGCGTCGTCTGACTGTTGACTGTTGAGGTCCGGCTCCTTCCTCGCCGGTGGGTACTGTTGATCTTCTTCTCAGAGAGATCACCATCCCCTATACTTCGACCCCAAAAAAAAATCCAGGGATTCAATCCTTAGAGGTTCTCTCTCCTTCTCTCCCCCTTCTCTCTACCTTCTCTCTAGTTAGAAGAAGAAGAAGTTCCTGTACTTCTTCTTCCCTTTGTAAATAGATCCAGATACGATGTAATCCTTTCCCAAATGTTTATAAATACAAGAAAGAGATTACTTTACCGATTCACCGGTCATCTTCTTTAAGTTTCAAAATTATTTTAAGTTTAAAGTTTTATTTAAACTTTTTGTTCGCTGTTAAATGGTATTAGAGCCATGCGGTGTTGTCTCTTGGTGTCACTGTTTGTTCTCCGGTCAAACACAGAGGTCTGAGTTTAAAACCTTGTTTTTACTTCTTCTTTAGACTTCTGTTGCTCCGTCCTTAGAGCACCTAGTTTAAGTCACCTAGTCTCTTTGTATAAACCACCCTGTTTCGCCATAGGTCCCGTCGAGCCGTTGTAAGTCTCAAGAGTGTGAGCAGTTAAGGCAAAAAGGGAATCACTAGATTCTAGGGTATGTGTTTATGTTAAGCAAAGAAAGGGGCATGTACTTAAGCGACTTTGGTATGTCTTTAAGTGGAATGTCAACAGATCTAGAGATTAGGTTTGAACAAAGTTAAAACGAAGTAGACTGTTTAGATCGAGTTCATCAGTTAGTCAAGAGTCAGCCGTGTGATCCTTGTATCAGACACAGTCTGATTAGTTTTTCTAAAAAAATTTTACATAAAATTTTTTGAAATCAACAGTCGGTGACCAAAATTTCGGTGAAATTTTTTCTCCTTTCTTAAAATTAAACATAATTTTTTGGGGGAAAAAGGATTGAATCCCTGGATTTTTTTTGGGGTCGAAGTATAGGGGATGGTGATCTCTCTGAGAAGAAGATCAACAGCACCCACCGGCGAGGAAGGAGCCGGACCTCAACAGCCAAACAGTCCACAGTTAGACGACGCTGGCCCCCCAGGGTCCCACAGTCATTGGATGCCCCAATCATCATCAGATGCAATCAACGTATCCGACAAAGTCAAAAAGTAAAGGACAACTTTACTTTAGTAAAAGTTATTTACTTAAGTAAAAGTAAATGTAATTACTTTAGTTAAATGTTTTTACTTTTAACCTTAAGTAAATGTAAAAGTTACTTCGGTAAATATAAATCGGTAACTTTAGTTCTATTTAAGGAACTCAAATGTTAGAGTTTCCTTAGGCTTAGAAATGTAAACCATTTAGCCTCATCTGAGGTTCTCTCTCTTCTCTCCCCCTTCTCTCTACCTTCTATCTAGAGAGAAGAAGGTCGAAGCCCTTGTGGTTTCGGCCTCCCTTAGTAAACATTTCCAGATTAATGTAATCCTTTCCCAAATGTTTATAAATACAAGAAAGAGATTACTTTACCGATTCACCGGTCATCTTCTTTAAGTTTTAAAATTGTTTTAAGTTTAAAGTTTTATTTAAACTTTTTGTTCGCTGTTAAATGGTATCAAAGCATTTAACTAAAGCCACATAATATATATATATATATATATATATATATATATATATATTTAAAAAAACTGTATAGAAGCCACAGAATTAACCAGGCTGGACAAAAATGAAATATATATAGAAAAGCAGTAAAAAGGGCGATGGGTTTTCACGTCGGTGCCCGTACTGGAATTGAAATCGACATAAAAGTAGTCAACCAGTGACTGGGGAGAGCACCCAGTATGGCGAAATGTGCAAAAGCAATAAAATGGCCACGAAATGATCCAGGCCGGACTGAAAATATATAAATATATATATATTGACAGAAACGTAGTCAACCAAGTCTGATGAGATAACCAGAGATGGTGAAAGTCGCTTATATATGCGTAAATATATATAAAAGCGGTAAACTACCTCGGATCTGAAATTCGGGTTTGACAGAATTGAAATGTTAGTACATAAACAGTTAAATATATACAAAAAAGGGCCAAACTCGGACTGAGAAGATAACCCAGTCCAAGTTTTAGAAATGCCAAAAATTGAGTTTATGTACAAAAATATACCAAATTTTGACGAAAACGGCCACGGAACTAAGTTCCGGACATTTTTAGAAAACGAAACTTAACGTGCAAGTGTATAAAAGTACGAAAAAGTAATATTCACCTTCTGATCGTGAAAATACTTACAATGGACTGCTACACGGGTTTTTTGCCAAATTGTAAGCTCTATACGTCCAAATTTACAGGTTATTTTTTGATAAGTGGTAGTATATGGGTATATCTACGTGTTAGAGTGAAAATATTTGGGTTTGGAAGAGGTGCAAAAGTCAAAAAATTGAACTGGCAGAGCTTTGCTGCGTTTCAGAATTGTTAAAAATGAACGGGGGTGCACCTCTATATATAGGCTAGGGAGCCGCAACTCTACCTAGGGAAGCCACAGGTAGAGGTGAGGCTCCCCTAAGTGGGGCTCACATGCCCAGTTTGGTCGTCTCGAGTTGCGTGCATGTCGGGCGATGCGATGATCGGTTCGAAACTTCATAACTTTTGATCGGAGCGTCCGTTTGGGGCGTGCTATAGCTTTTCAGAAAGCCCTCGCTAAGAGTGTCACAATGACATAGGATTTAACCCTTTTTAAGTCCCAAAAGGTGGGTTCATGACAGGGTCTTCGTTTCCCTGCAGTTTATCCGCCGAGCCGTCTGGTGCTGTTTTCACCCGGGATCACCGTTGTGGTTCTTTCTGACCTTGGTGTAATCAATTTGGCTTGATTTTGATTGAACCGGCTGAGAGTTGATAAAATGACCATTTTCCCCCTCTCGGGATTGCCTTTAGTGTCGGCATGGCCTCTGGTTGACTTCCTGGTGCTGTTTCTAAGACTTAGATCCCATTCGAGTTTGTTTGTCCCCAGTGTTGCCTCTGTGGCTGATGGGATTGTTCCAGGTTTTTTTTTGGAGTTGTTGTGATACTTCAGGTTTATGTCTGAAGTCGACCTGACTTCCCGAACTGATGCCGGGCCTGACATGTACTTCTCGGGTTGTTGTCGCGGCTGATTTGTACCTCCTGAATTGCTGCCGGGGCTGCGTTGACATCCCGATATGGTTGATCGGTGCTGTGGTTGTCCCGATATATGTGATCGAGTTTGAGCCGATGTCCTGATATTAAGATCGGGGATGATCTGATGGTTCGATTGATGATCGGAGTTGGATAGACGGTCTGATTGATGATCGGAGCTAGATTAACTGTCCGATTGACAATTGGAGCTGGATTGACGGTCTGATTGATGATCGAAGCTGGATTGACAGTCTGATTGACGATCGAAGTTGGCTGGAGTACCTATATTGGTGATCGGATTTAACTGGAGCTGACCGACATTGGGGATCGAATTTAGGTTTACCGATATTGGGGATCGAATTTAGGCTGAAGGACCGGCATTGGTGGCCGAGTTTGGATTGGAGGCCCGATATCAGGACCGGGATTGAGTTGAAAAGACTACTTTGCCCTTCTGCAGTGTTAGTAACAGGAAAACAAAATTTCGAGTGTCTATAATATCTTTACAAAGAAAGATTTGAACATGCGCCAAAGGAGATGGTTGGAACTTATTAAGGATTACGATTGCGAGATTCTTTACCATCCGGGTAAAGCTAATGTGGTTGCCGACGCTTTAAGCAGGAAGGGTCGGGAGAAGTTAAATATATTAACTGATCAGGACCAGTTAATAGAAGAGATAGCTAAGTTGGAACTGGAAGTTAAGTATCCGAAGGAATCAGATGAGAAGTTGTTTTAAGTAACTACCGGTTCAACCTTGGTGGACAAGGTGAAAGAGGCACAACTATACGATGAGGAGTGCGAGAAGATCCGAAAGAGAATAGTCGATGGTGAAGAAATCAAGTTCAAGATCGATAATAAAGGACTGCTACGATTTGAAGGGAGAATCTGGGTACCGCCAGTACCAGACGTTAAAGAGGATATTTTGGGCGAAGCTCACAGTTCGAGATATTCGATTCATCCTGGGAGTACGAAGATGTACCAGGACCTCAGAAAACATTTCTGGTGGTCGAATATGAAAAGAGACGTAGCTGAATGCATTGCAAAATGTCTAATGTGCCAAAAAGTCAAAGCAAAACACTAGCGACCGGTGGATTACTACATTCGCTAGATATTTCGAAATGGAAGTGGGAGCATATCACGATGGATTTCGTGGTTGGTCTTCTAGCGACTCAGAAGGGATTTGATGCAGTATGGGTTATAGTGGATCGACTGACGAAGTCAGCACATTTCTTATCGATCAAGATTAGATACAACTTGGATCAGTTAGCGAAGCTGTACGTGAAGGAAATTATCTCTAGACACGGTGTTCCAGTATCGATTGTGTCCAAAAGGGATCCGCAGTTTCACGTCAAATTTCTAGAAGCGATTACAAGAATGTTTGGGAACACAATTGCGAATGAGTACGGCGTACCATCCTCAGACTGATGGCCAGAGCTAGAGAACGATTTAAACTCTAGAGGATATGCTGAGAGCCTGTGTTATGTACTTCAAAGGAAGCTGGGATGATCATCTACCGTTAGTGGAGTTCGCCTATAACAACAGTTATTGTGCAAGTATTGGCATGCTGCCTTACAAAGCATTGTACGACAGAAAATGCAGGACTCCATTGTGCTGGGATGAGGTTGGTGAACGTCAGCTGTTGGGACCAGAATTAGTGCAACAAACTGCTAAGATCGTCAAGGTAATCAGAACAAGATTGGTTGCTGCTCAAGACAGACAAAAGAAGTATGCCGATCAACATCGATAGAATCGAGAATTTACAGTGGGAAGCTTCGTTTTTCTAAAGGTATCTCCCTAGAAGGGGAAGATTCGATTTGGCAAGAAGGGGAAGCTGAGTCCCCGATTTATTGGACCTTTTGAGATACTACAAAAGGTTGGCAAAGTGGCTTACGAGGTTGCGTTACCTCCAGAGATAGATAATATCCATAATATTTTTCATATTTTTATATTACGACCGTACAAACACGACTACAAGCATGTGATAGAGTATGAACCTTTACAGTTTGATAAGGACCTAACTTATGAAGAGGTTTCTGTTCAAATAGTTGATAGAAAAGAACAAGTACTTAGAAACAAAGTGATACATTCTGTTAAGGTAATCTGGAGGAACCACAGCGCTGAAGAAGCTACGTGGGAACTCGAAGATGTAATGAAGAAAATATATCCCTAATTATTTGTTTAATTTCTTGTATGTCGATTCTGGGGACAAAATTTTTTTAAAGGGGGAATAATGTAACATATGAGATTTTTTTAATGATTCTGGGGACAGAATCCTTTTAAGGAGGAAAGATTATAATGAATGAGAATTTTATATATGAATTTTAATATTTATTGAATTAAATAAATATTTTAATTAATTTATTTATTGAGTTAAATAAATAATTTATGTAATTGTTGTGGAGTAATTTAATTAAGTGCAATATGTTAATTAAATGAATATTTAATACTAAATTGTTGTGTGAGCAATGTTATGATATAGTTTTAATTTAATTGAGATAATTTAATTAAATGAATATTATGTGGCAATTGTTACATGAGATTATGATTAGCGAGTAATTATAATTGTTATGTGGCAAATTTTATTTGGATAATTGATGTTAACTTGTATTTAATTAAATTAGAATGATGGGATTTAATTAAATAAAGTGTAACATTGAAAGTATGTGTTTAAGGATTTATTTAGTAAATAAAAAGAGTTTTAAATTAGTTTTGCCAAACAACGGTCCTTACACCCATTTTAAAGAGTTTTTACCAAATATGACCTTAACTACTAAAAATCTGTTTTTAAAATTAAAGAGGTTTTGGCCAAACAATTCCTTATGGCTTTTGATTTTCAAAAAAATTTAACTAACATGTATTTAGTAGAGGAAGTTAATATTTGTCAGTTATATATATTATATAATTATATGTATAATATATCATTTATATTATAGCAGTTTATATTATACGTTAGTTAGAGAGTTAGTCAGTGTTAGAAAGAAAGAACAGAGAAGAAAAGTTAGAGAGAAAAGAGAGAAAGAAGAAGAAGAAGAAGGAGAAGGAATTGTTAAAACTTGAAGCCTATCATCACCATCATCTTCTTCCTCTATAATCAAAGGGTATAATTCTAACTCTCTAACCATTAAAATTATGTTTTTACGTTTTCATGTTTTAGTGTTATGTGATTAGAGTTTTTATGAGAATTTATGTAAACATGATTTATATATATAGTGTGTTATAAATTGTTTATATATGAATTGTATGCATAATCAAGTTGTTTAATTCATGTAAACATGATGTATATGAAGAAATCGTGTTCATCAAAAGTTACAGTGAACTTGTTTTGAAAATATATAGTTCTTTTAAAATCAAAATTCATGTTTGATGGTATCATATTGTATAAATTGATTATAGATTATGATAACATGCTTAGAAACGAATTCAATAGGTTTGGAATTTTGTGAATTAATTTAGAAACAAACTCACAGTGGTTAATTTCATTAAGAACACTTATCAATGACTTTAAATTTAGAGTTTTGATTATGTGTTATGATGATTATATATATTAAAAATATGTTAGAAGCTTTAAATTATGTTTTCTATAAAGTGTTATATGCAATATGTTAGTTAAAATCGGAATTTGGTGCGAAGAAATAAGCCAAAATGACTTTTTCTCTATACAGTTCGCAAACCAAATTTTCCCCGTTGCAGGGTGCCCGCCCCAACGGGCCTGTCTAGGTCAAAACACCAGCCCCGACCGGGGGGGGGGGGTGCAGAAGAGAAAATTTTGTTTGTTTGTTATGTGGCTTTTGGTTCGTATTATGAAAAGCTAACCTAATGTGATGTACTTGATGACATGTTAGGTATACATTAAGATGCTAAAGTGATTCATTAATGTATTTCAAATGATTAATTTGTAAATAGGAAATGTATAAGGTAAATTATAATTTGATTAATTATAATTTAAATAATGTGAAAGTATGACTTAATCTTATAAGTTGATTATAACTTGATTAAACAAATAGTTTGATTGATTTTTAAGATTGTATGATTTGATTGTTATATGATAATTGACAATTAAACCTAAGAAT
Source organism: Panax stipuleanatus (assembly GCA_020205555.1). NCBI lineage: Eukaryota > Viridiplantae > Streptophyta > Magnoliopsida > Apiales > Araliaceae > Panax > Panax stipuleanatus. The sequence continues at coordinate 104,449,776 of CM035126.1, forward strand.
AATGAGTTAGTTTTGATGGGTTAACTAGTTATGTGAATTATTTATATAGTAACTAATTTATGTTACTATTGTAATTACGTGTATGTATGATTAATTAAGAAACGTGATAGTAATTGTTAGCTTGCGCTCGAGGCAAGTGTTCTAATCTCAAACCTTACTTTTACGTTTATGCAAGTTTCATAATCCTTACTTTACTTGAGCGAATTATTGTATTCTCTATAATTTTTCATATTGAGTAAATAACTTAGTGAAGTTCATTATTGAATTGATGTAACCTTGAATTAATTGTTCAAGCAAGGTTGATTGTATCTTTCAATTTCTTTAGCATGACCATTTAAGATGAAGTCTATTGTTATAACTCATACTTGGTTCATAATTATTTTATTATTGAACTCTTAATTATTGTGAGTCGATTCAACTACTCTTAGTTAATGACAGTTGAAATTCCAAATTTTCTTTGAGATTATCCAAAACCAAACATTCTTTGGTGCGGACTTGTTATCCAAATCAAAATTTTCATTTGACAAGTTATGAAATCGCAAGAAAACTTTTAAGCGTCCATGGTCATTTTTCATGGGTAGGATCAGATTCAAAAGACTTATCTCCCTTCATCAGAGACACCTCATCTTTTCTCTAAACACCGTTCTTCACAGAATTAACATCATATGATATGTGCACTATGAGTGACGCAACCCTTAGCAGGTGTTTCTCTTCTATAACTTTAGATGATCTCATTTTTATCTTTCAAAATTTTTCTGCTTTTCTCGCTTAACTTTGTCTCATTTTCTTAGGCTATTCAGGGTTACCCATTTAACGAGTTTTGGACCAATGACTCCCAAACCAGATGGCTTTAGGGCACTAGGTGTTAAGACACCCCTTCGAGTTTACTGGCTCGAGTAACAAAGGCCACACTTCGAGATAAGTTAGGCGGTCTACTCTTTTTGATCCTCGCCTGAGCTTGTACAAGATTCATTTTCTTAGGCTCTAAATTACCTGTGTAGCGAGTGTTAGGCCGGTGACTCCCAAACCAGACGACTTTAGGGCACTAGGTGTAGAGACACCCCTCGGGCTTAATTACTCGAGTAACCTAGGCCACTATTCGGATATGCTCAGGTTTTGCATTCTTCTTCTTATAATGCTCATTTTCTTAGGTACTGAGTTACCCATGTAACGACCATTGGGTCGGTGGCTCCCAAATCAGATGGCTTTAGGGCACTAGGTGTAAAGACACCTTTCAGGCTTAATAACTCAAGTAACCCAGGCCACGATTCGAGACATTGGGCTGGCTACTAGTTGTCAATTTTATCGCCATAGTTTCATACCCCACAGCTAAGAGTTAGGGCAATCGCAAAGTGCAGACATGCATATGAGGTCAAGTTTGTTCCAAAAAGTGCTTTAAACTAGGATGTCGTGCCAAATCAAAAGGTTGAATTGTCTTAATTTTCTAATCGTTCCCAGGATTCTTGCTCCACGGACGCTTATCGGAATTAATCCAATTCATAACAAGTTAAGCAACAATCTCCTTCCTTTTCAAAACCTTTTTCCAAGATTCTAACGCAAGATTTATCTATACTTAACATGTATACCCTTGTCAATGCATGTAACTGGAAAATTGAAAGCACATAAAGAGATGAAAGAGTCGTACCTTATCAGTGGGTCGTAGTAAAAATTATGATTGGAAAAGGCAGATTGATCTTACCGGATCACCAATGATGGAATCTTGGATGATGATGGACCATGCTGATGGTACCGACAGGTGCATTTTCATTGGATGGTTGATAAATGCCCCAGTGTTGAATTGTTGTAATTTTTGAAATTGGTCCATTCTCGTTTGTAAGGTCCCAACATTGGGTTGTCGTTGATTATAAACTTGCCCCAGTCTTGCTTGTCATATGGGGTGATTCCTTTATTGTATGTTTGACTGATGGGCTGATAAGATGCCGAGATCGCAAGAGTCTTTTATCTCATAACCCACATGGTGAACAGGTAGTGGATATGGATCTTGATGTTTGGATGCCCCAATCATTGTTTCTGACTTGTGGGCGCAATTAACTTTGATGGTTGATATCGAAAGGCCTGCGGATTCCACTGAATTGGTCTCAAGGGCTTGTGATAGTTGGTGATATGACGACTTTAACCGAATTTGGTTTGATCTGTGAGGTTTAATCCGTGGCCTTTTGCTCAAGGAACAGGTCGTTGGATATGAGATAGACTTTGCCATCACGGTAGCCTATGTGCTTCTATTGGTCAAAGGAGATCAAGTCTTCTCGCACTTCAGGGGTGATGAGCTAATGAAGGTTTGTATCTTGGGATGTATGCTATTTCATCACTGTGACTGGTCATCTTGATGTATCAATGTCTCTTCCTTTCGAGACTTGTTCCGAATTTGATGGAAAAACATTGAGGTGCCGTTGGGTCCTCTCAACCTGTGTCATCGATCTTGAGTGTCTTTCTTGAATGTACGCTTTTTAGGTTTAACCTTCATAAGTTGACTCCTATGCTGGAGGAGTATGAGCACTTCATGGGTTTGGCATTAGATCGCGGGGCATGTGGTGTCCCTGGAATTTTTGATCGATCGCTTTAGCCGGTTGGACAGCTACGGGCGATATTCAGGAGATTTTATCATCCCCGCAGATGAGTGGCAGTTTGCACGGGTGGACGTTCTGTTGATGTGCGTCACTGCTTATCAGTACATGCCCCTGTATATGGACCACTTAGATAATGGCTTGATGGTAGTGGTTCGTGTCCTCCGACAGGGTTGTACAATTTTGCCGAAGATATTAGCCGAGGCTCTAAGGTCGGCTACTTTCTTCAATACCCATCTAGGGGGATTTTTTAGAGGTAGCACCGTTCTGCTATACGTATGGTTCACGACGCATTTGAGTCCTATTGGCATTTTCAGACACCATGGGTATTGCTTTGCCCATGAGATAGCTGTAAGAACCCGAATTTTCAAGAAGTTATTAAAATGAGAATTTAATAAATAAAATACTTAAGGCATGTATTGGGTTCGAATATATATATATATATATATATATATATACGTGTGTGTGTGTGTTATATGGTAGGATGTATTATGTTACATAGGGTAATATGAACTATGTAATATGTGATTTTTGTGATTAATAAATATATTATTAATATATATTTGTTATTTATCGTAGAGACAATTTAGTTGAGATAAAGGAGGTGGATAAAATTTTCTATCGATATTAAATAATTTATAGAATTATTTTATCATAGTAAGTTGATAATATTAAATATGTTTAATGAATAATCACCTTTTTCTTGAATAATATATGTACTAGGGACTAGTATGATGTATTATAGGTTATTGTTAGTACTTAAGCTATCCATGGATGGATTTGGAGAGTGAAGCATGAGTTAGTTAAGGGAATTAACTAATAAGAATAAATATTGGTTAATTTAAGTTGAAAATTATATTATGGAATAATATAATATTAAAACCTAAATCAACTATGGTGATTTAGTAAAGGGGGATTAATTCACTTGAGTAAAGGGGTGAATTAATAGAAGTGTTGAAAATATAATTATAGTTAATACTTTCTATATATTACTTAGATGGTAATATGTGAGAGAGTCTAATGTGCGAATAACATTAATAAATATTGATTAGAAAATTAATTAATATTTGAGATATGATTAAATGTATAGATTTAAAAAAATTATTTTGGAGACAATTTATTGAAAGGGAAGGGAAATAAATATTAAATATTTCTAATAAAAGATATTAAAATAATTTTTAATATTGAATTATTTTAATAAAAGAGGGAATGTTATTTTTAATAATAATATTACTTTATATGTCTTTGTATGAGGTAATAGGTATGATTAATTAATATGGTAAATAAATTAAAACATATTTGCTATATGTAAATAAATTGATGGAAATAATTTATTATAATAGAAAATAAACTTAGTATCTATTTTCTATATATAATATATGTACATGTGTCGTACATGTAATTATTTTAATAGATATTATATTAAGAATAATATCTTGAGACAATAAGTAAATTATTTTTTAATAACGAATGTCTTTATTTGGAGAAAATATAATATTTTATGTTATGGTAAAATACATAATTTCTAATGTATTTTCAAGAGAGTTAATTAATGAAAAAAAACTAAGTTATTTTAATGTATTAAATAACTTAAGTTATTATTTTATCGTGGATATTATTATTTAAATAATTAATAGAGTAAATCTTAATTATTCTAAGCATAAAGGTTATACATATTATAAGTGTATAATTAATTGAGGTAGCTTAGTATTAAAATGCTTGAGTCACACAAATATTATATTAAAAGAATATTAAGTGTGGTAAAAGTGATAATAAGCCTAAGATTGAGCTTGTGAGAAATGTCTTGTGTGACACGATAATAGATTCGATGATGAATTAACTAATTCAAGGATAGAGAAATTATTAATTAAACAATTAATTTATATTAATTGTTAATTGTTATTATAATAGTATGTTGATTTATTATTATGGCCAGTGATAGTATAATAATAAGAAAATTGGTTAAAGATATAATCAGAATTGTATTTATTAAATTGATGAGGAAAGAGATAAATTGTCTTATAATATTAATTATTCTTATGGGCAATATACTATTATCAAGTAATTATTTGATAATATGTTGATTAATGAGTAAATGATTTATAAATATAATAAGATTTATATTTATTTAATGTGATAATTAATCATATAAATGTTAATTAATTGTTATGGAGATTAATAATTACATTGATGGATGAGGAATGGATTAATTAATATTATTATTAATTAATTGATAAGATAAGTCATTAATTAATTACCATTGAGAATAATAATATATAAACGAGTAGATTATATTTGCTCAACTAGTTGACATGTGCAAAGGATGTGATAATTTAAAAGTATAACATATAGTGATGACACATGTGTTATATAAAGTGTAGTGCAACACTTAAGTGTGACCATACAATTATATATAAATTATATTATATAATGCAATGTGACGCATTAATGTGGCTATATATTATATATATAGACTATATCGTAAGATTAATTTCATTATGTGAGTTACATAATATTATTGCTTATGTAACATGATAAGGATTTCAATAATTTAATTTAATTGGAATAATAGAGTTGGGATAGTAAATGTGATGATACCCGATAGAATTATATCCGGTAGGATAAGATATATATGGATGATATGATGATATATGTACCCTTACTTGATACATTGTATTATTGATTTCTTATTAGAAATGATATTGTGACTTAAATGGATATAGGAGGTATATATATAACTTAAGTGTTGGCATACATTATATATATAAATTGCAAGTTGCTATTGCTGAGAATGAGCTTATCCCATAATGAGAGCCACTTCTCTTCTTCTACACACGTGAAAGGCCAATGGCTTATACTACTTCTACATACCAACTCTAATTAGCCTCAATGATGGGGATGATGGTGAGGGGTGTGGTCTAAATAGTGATCCACCATCCTCAATTGCCCAACATGTTCTTTCATTTTTCATTAGTTTCAGTTTGTGGGCAAAGCTCTTACATGGTTAATAATTTCTCTATAAATAGAGACTTCCCCTTCAATTCTATGTTGCTGAAAATTATTGCTAAGTGTAATACAGAGAGTAAATATATTGAATTAGAAGGTAATCTGAGAATTTGAAGGAGTTTTGTTGAAGCTTAACAAGAGGTATAACTTCCTCATTCACCCTCTTGAATTTAATAAATCCTTAGAAATCTATGAACTCTTATCATTAGTTTGATACTTGGTATCATATGGTTATCCAAGTTTTGTGTACGTTCTTGAAGCATTGTGGTTGTAGTAAGCATAATAATTAGCTTTACAATGTATGAATTGTTCATTTAGCTAAACTTGTCAAAACATGAAAATATAGTATGAACATGAGTTTTGGATTAATATGTGGGTTAGTTAATGTTTATGTTAATTGTTGATTCTTTGGTATGTTGTAGTTTTATGAGTTACGAATCCATAGAATCAAAAATGGACTAATTTGGATGAGTATAACTCGCGTTATGGCGATCGAAAAGTGAAACGGTCTAAAAATTCGCGAAAGGAAAATATCTGGAACAACCTTCTGCCTCTTGTGACGCAGCTGCGCTGCCCCCAAGGCCATTTGGGGCGCAGCTGCGCCAGGCATGGTCAGATAAAAAAACACTATTTGACATGTTGTAGTAAATTAGGCATAACTTCTTCATAAGAACTCCGATTGAAATGGTTCAGGATGATTCGGAAAGATAACGAGTAGGCCTACAACTTTCATTCTTTAAGTTTTTCGATTTGAAGTCGATAAGAGGGGTAAAAATATCCATCGTTGTGACTGCTCTGTATTTAGAAGCAATCGGAGGGCGTCGGACATGCACATACGCAATTGTAGTGCTCCCGACGATAAAATATATTATTCTAAGTGATAAAACATAGAAATGCATGATATGACATATGGTCTTGAGTACCTTTGCATATTTGAGTACATTTGCATATCATGAGTTGCTTAAATGGTTATTTTTCAAAGATTTTATAAAGGTTTTGAAAGCAAACTTTGACAAAACTTGTGTCCTTTAAATTCCGACCTTTCAAGCATGTATGCTAGGGTATTTTATGCTTGTAGACATGACGGATATGACCACCATCTAGATAAGCATGATTTAGACTTTTCAAGCATGTTTTATTATGAGATTTCAAGTGTTAAACTATTCAACCTTGGTGTACATGAGTTGTATACGTATGAGCATGCATGTATGGCTTAGTTAAATGTAAAAATGAGTATAAGATATGATTCAAAATTACTTTGTACATTAATTGGGTTTAGCATGAGTTTTTAAAAAGAAAACTTGAAGTTTTGAAAATGAAACTTGACGAACTTTGTATCTTTTAAGTTCCGACTTTGGAAATATGTGTATGTAACCTAGTTATGTGCACAAATGGGTAAGGAATGTGGTTTCAATATATATTGCATATAAAAGGTGGTCAAGCTTGGTATAATATGTGTGTTAAAGGAAAGTTTAAAAGTTTTAGAAACTATTTTTGATGAGTATTGTATTAAATACAATATATTTTATGAGCAATCATGATAGTACTTGTTATGCCTTTAAGCATGAATGATATGTGCATCCAATTAGTTAAGTATGTAAACTATTTAAGCATGTTTAAAGAAAAGACTATACTAATTGTGTGTAAATGAGGTTGATACACAAAAGCATGCATATTAAGAATCGTTATGTGACTTAATGGTTAACAGAGCTAGTCCCTTGTTGAATAAACCTATTTAGTCTTAATTAAAGAATTTTGAAAAGAAAGTTGTTTACTTGATTCGAGTTTTAACTCAAAGTATATTTTGGATACCTAGGATGGTGTTCAATTTGGTCAATAGACTATTGAACATGTTAATCCTAGTTGAGCAAATGAATTCAAAAGAAGACTAAAAGTTTTAGAAGTTAACCTCAACGTTAACAAGTACGGGAAATCAAATGTGTTCTAAACTCTGTCTTTATGTGTTTATATTATGTTCAAAGGTATTAGTGTGCTAATAAGAAAACTTGAACTTTGAAAAAAATTCAGTTCTGGTTTTGACAGGGAGTAGCTCGGCCGCTCCACTCCCAAGCCTATTTTCAGCACGGCCGCGCTGTGTTGCAGAGCTGCCAAGTGCAGTTTGTTAACTGCCTGGCCTTAAGTTATTTTCATGTGTTATCCTTAAGGACTACAAGACATGAAACAAGATTGTTTAGATAAACTTGAAAGTAGAATGAGTTAGTCTCATAGGTTATCCTAAGTTCAAGTAAAAATGAAACCAAGATAGGAAAACGATATTTGTTCTTATATTAAGAGAATGTGAAATGAATGACTGACGAGTGTAAATCCACGATTGTATAACTGTGTAGGATTACACGAAGTGCAGATATCTATAAGTAGTTAAGTCGTTGTTGTTAAACTACGAATCAGGCAAGTCTTTCAGTTCCTATTTGATATATGAATTCAATAACTGTTAGTTGAATTATATTATGTTGTGATGATGTGAACTTATATATGAATCGCATATGAGATATGCATGAGATTGAAAGTTGATCTTTGATGATATGCTCGTTATGTGAGAAGTGACATGCTTAGTAAATATAAATTAATTATAAATGCATGAATTAAGTATGATGTTATATGCTATGTGATGTATGAAAACTGTTAGAATTGCTGAACTGTCGAGCTCACTCTTGCAAATAACCACTTTTGCAGGTTAAGGACTAACGGTAAAGACTACGTGCTTCTTGATTGATAAAGTTAAATACTATCGTAACGAAGAGTACTATTTAGATTATTGCTTGAACCATGTTTAGGTTTTAGGAGCTGTACTTGATAGTTGTTTACAATGTTTAGTACTTGTCGTATCGTAAAGATGTATTAGTTAATACATAGAGGATATCAAATTGAGATGTAAACGTTTATACAGTAATTCGAATATAGTGAATCATATATAGTGATTCAAGGATTTGTAATTGATTTAAGATTGTGAAATCAATAAAAGATTTTATTCAAAGAAGATTGAAAAAGTTTAAGTTATTTTGTATTTTTATAATATCGAGCATGATATATGACAAGAATGGTAAATGACCAATATTGTAACTTGTAAAAGTTTAGAGTCATTATACGAGATCATGATAATGGAAAGAATTTATATTCTAAATTGTAATAAAGCAAGTTTTATTCTTTAAGTTATGAATAACAGATGTAATAGTTTGACGATAGTAGTATCGTGACTGCACCGGATCCGAGGTATTAAAGGGACCCGAATTTGGGGGCGTCACAGGTTGGTATCAAAGCTGTAGGTTATAAACCTTAGGTAATTGTACCTTAGACTATAACCTGAGAGAAAGAAAGATAAAGATTAAAATATATACGTGAAGCTTCAAAGACGAATCTTGAAGTATCTAGAGAATAAGAATTAGGAGTTACCTAACTCCGATAATAAAAATGTTAAGACGATGTCTAGAAGATGAATATGACAAAGATAATAAGAATGAACTCAAATGGAGTTTGGTTGATAATAGGGAAAGAACCCTAAGGTAAATCGATGATAACAACGTGATCGAATTGAGCTATGAAATGATAGATAGTCTGTAACGACTAAGTGTGTATAGCTTGGTGCTATGGGAGAATGTACTATAAAAAGTACGAGATGAACTCATGAGGAGTTGTATGTGATGAAACATATAAAGTTTGTAACGAGCAAGCTAAGAGTAAGACATAGTTAAGTTTTGGATTTCCATTGAGGACTCATGTGATGGCTTAGTTGTATAAACTTTTGTATGGGCAGAGGTTTGTGCTTGCGCTGAGTGCATCCCATTGATAATCGTTGGAATGTTAGTGTTGCGCTATCATTATACATATGGTGAAAAGGAGATTCTTTTCTCATGTTTATTTTGATAGATAGAGATTTCTAAGATTAAATTAGATAATATTAAGATTAGGTGCGAGTTCTTAAGACTCATGCTTATGACAAGTTCGTGACTCATAATCGTATGGTGGAACCCCTCAGTGAATGGACGACTTTGGTCTGACTAGGATAAGTTCTTAAACCCATATGATTGTGGTAAGTTCCTGAACTTCCATGGTGTGGTAAGTTGGTGAACTGTACTGAGAATAGATATATTATATATCTAGTATTAAGAGTTTTGATATAGTGAGCATTGATGGTAGTAAGAGATTGAAGTGATGGAGAAATTTGGATTTTTCTAAATCTTCTAGCTATGCTAGATTTTTAAAATTTATTGACTTCGTGCTAGTGTTTGCACTTCTGTTTTGATGTATGAAAACTGTTAGAATTACTGAGCTGTCGAGCTCATTCTTTGCAAATAACCACTTTTGCAGGTTAAGGACTCACGGTAAAGACTACGTGCTTCTTGATTGATAAAGTTAAATAGTATCGTAACGAAGAGTACTATTTAGATTATTGCTTGAACCATGTTTAGGTTCTAGGAGATGTACTTGATAGTTGTTTACAATGTTTAGTACTTGTTGTATCGTAAAGATGTATTAGTTAATACATAGAGGATATTGAATTGAGATGTAAACGTTTATACAGTAATTCGAATATAGTGAATCATATATAGTGATTCAAGGATTTGTAATTGATTTAAGATTGTGAAATCAATAAAAGATTTTATTCAAAGAAGATTGAAAAAGTTTAAGTTATTCTGCATTTTTATAATATAAAACATGATATAAGACAGGAATGGTAAATGACCAAGATTGTAACTTGTAAAAGTTTGGAGTCATTATAAGAGATCATGATAATGGAAAGAATTTATATTCTAAATTATAATAAAGCAAGTTTTATTCTTTAAGTTATGAATAAAAGATGTAATAGTTTGACGATAGTAGTATCGTGATTGCACCGGATCTGAGGTATTAAAGGGACCTGAATTTGGGGGCGTCATAATAGCCATATTCAACTCCTTCCAGCCAGTGGAGTGTTTAGATGCGACGTCATGGTAGGCCTTTTTGTTGGAGATCAAGCATCCCTTTTCGATCTTGCCATACTCAGGGCTGAGTTCCCTCTACAGCTTTATCACTTATGCAGTTGGCATGGATTATCTGCCCCTGACGGGTATGAGAGGGGCGACCACATATCATCTGTTGGCATTCATGGGCTAGTTTAATCATTTTCAGAGCATTTACCACTTTGACGGAGCTATGGATCAGTGGGTATTAGCTTCATCTTTGTCACCAGCTGACCTGATCAGGATTCACGAGTGTTAGACTCACAGGGAGAGTGCTAATTTCTCTACTAGCCATCCAGATCATTCTCCAGAATATCTGGCATGGTTGGAGTCCAATATTGCATTGGTTGCGACTATCCAGTCAGCTCCGAGTATTAATTCAGATGAGGAGGAGCCTATGGAGGATCCTGATTCTCCCGCCGAGGATGATTTGTTTGATAGTGGCTTTAGTTAGTGATCCCTGCTGGGACAGATCTAGTTCTTGTTGATTCACTGGCTCGGATGACTTTTAAGAGAGATCAGGCTAGGGCATTGATGTTGACAGCCCTTTCTGGAAGAGACACCTCTTTTGCTACTAAAGACGAGGCTCGATCCACTCGAAATATAGCATTGGTTGAGAGAGACGAGGGTCGATCTGCCCGAGATGCAGCTCTTGAGGAGAGAGATGAAGTTCGATCTACTCGTGATGCAACTTTTGAGGAGATTGAGGTGGCATTAGTTGCCCGGGATGCTGCTTATGCTGAGAGGGATGAGGCTGTAGCTACCTGAGATGTCTATATTACAGACAACACCGTACTTAGATCATATACAGGCAGTTTGGTTGGAGAGATGAATGCTTTCATAAATGGTCACAATAACACCATATAGATGGCAATAGATGTTCTGGCCCGTATGGAGGCTGAGGGTATTGCACTTGCAGCTGCTCCTCCATCTTCAGAGAGAGATGCAATGTTGGCATTGTTGTCTCGTCTATCATCGGGTCCATAGACTAACTTTATTTTTCCTCAGTAGGGTCTGTTGACCAAGGAGACTTGATAGCATTTGAATTTTATAGGGTTTTGGTGTCTTGGGACTGGTTTTTTATTGGTTTTTTGTTTTTCTTTGATGATCAAATCGCACCATAAATGGCTGCCTACGTACTCCCGGGCTGAGGGAGATCAGGTCATTCATAGTTCGAGTTTTATGTGAGAGGTTTGAGAAGTGTCTCTTTTGGGTTTGAGTTTGGTTTGATAGGTTTTTTGAACTTTTAGTTTTGGTTTGACCGCACCAGAAATGGTTGCCTACGTACTCCTGGGTAAAGGGAGATCAGGTCATTCGTAGTTCAAGTTTTGCCAATACCTGATTGGTTTGATTTTTTGATTGATTTGCTTTTTTTAATTTTTATATGCATGGAAAATAAAAGGCATAACGCTAATAAAGTGATAACGTCCCAATGTCTCTTGGAACTCGTAACTTTCCTCTAGATCTACGTCTTCTTGGCTAACTAAGGCGTGATAGTCCAGTTTTCAGTGGTTATGTTGTCTTCGAGGCTTGTGATAGAGGTTACCTCTTGGTCATGAATATCTTCAATCCCAGCCATAACTTGATCGCCTCCTGAATCAGCATATCCCTTAAGGAGGCTAAAACTGGACTCGTCGCAGAAAGGGATGAACTTTAGATTCCTCGATGGGTTGACTTTCCCGAGAACTTCACCACCTTTTTCTTCATCTGTTCCATCACCTTCCTCATAGTTTTGAGAGGATTTGAGTATGAAATCCCTCTCGCACTGTTGTTGTATTTCTCGCAAGGAACTTTTTTTTTGGGGCTTTTTCCACACAGGGAAGGATCAGTATCTTTTCCTCATCATCCAGGAGGGTAATGTAATACCCGAGAATTTTCATATATTATTAAATAATTATATTAATGGAAATGAGAATTTATTTGAATATAAATGATTTTGTGTTATGAGAATGATTAATTCAATTATATTAAATTGAATATCTATGACAATTGAGAAAAATGTGGAGTTTACGATAAACTCGTTGAGAGCCTAGTGTGGCACAGTGATGGGAAATATTAATAATTATATTAATTGACAAAGAATTTTTAAGTGAACAATTAATTAATTGTTAATTGTTATTAGAGAATATTAATTGATTGTTGTGGGATATTAACTATGGTTGATTAATAATATGTGATTATTATTGCAAGAAATATAATAATAATAATCCACTTGTTTATAATTGTGCTGAGATTTATATTTGTTAATGTAATAATTAATCCTATGATTATTAATTTGGTATAATTAATAATCAATGAGGAATAAATTAATTAATATTATTGTTAATCAACGAGATAAATAGTCTATTTATTTGACCTTATGAATAATAAAACAAATAAGTGAGTGATTAATATAATAAGATTATATTAATTAATATGTGCAAAAGTGCAATACTTGAATATATAAAGTATATGGAATACAACTATATTATAGAGAGACACTCAAGTGTGACCATGCATGTATATACATAAACTATGTTATATAATGCAATGCGAATATATTACACATAAAAACCATATATTACATGAAGCATAATGTGATTATGTGATGTTAAAACTATATGTTAGGAATTCATGATAATGCTTATGTGACAATAAATATGTGGGTATGCACTATATAATATATCATGAATATATTGTAATCAATTATTGATTGTAGAATTTAATAATGTGATAGTACCTGATTAAATTATATCCGGTATTAACAGAATGTACATGGATTATATGCGTACAAGTTACCTTCACTATATTGAAGTATTCCTTATGCAAATTTATATTGTGACATTAAGTTATAACCTATGTATGGACAATAGGTATATATAATATAACATAAGAGTAGGAAGTATGTTATGTGTGTATAATAATTTAAGTGTTGTGTACTAATAAAATGCTGAGATATATGGCTTGTCCATTCCTCCTTCCTCTCATACACGTGAAAACCTCAAAGGCTAGTCTACTTCCTCATTCTTCTCCCAAGCAATCCTAGCTCATAATTATATGAGGAGTGGCTCTCATGATGCATTCCACCAACTATCTACCAACTTCTTCTTATCTAGTATGCAATTCAAATTTCCGTTAGTTTGAAATGGTAGGCAATTGCATTGTCTGTATTTTGTTTTCTCTATAAATATGGCTTCCTTCCTTCTCATTTCACCTTGCTGAGATTTTGTTTGAGTTGATAAGTTGAGAGCATATACATATATCAGTATAATAGCATTGTGAGATAGCAGCAAGCTTAATTCGTAGCAAAGGTATAATTACATGATTCATGTTCTTCATTTTCATTTTCTGTCAAAAATTTCAATTCTTGATTATGCCAAATTGGATTATAATTGGGGTATAGAACAATTGTTTAGTTGTTATATAGTCTTATACATGTGTTAATAAGCCAATGTGACTGATCACAATCAAGTTCGTGAAGTAAATTTGTGTTTGGGCTGGGAACTGCCGAAGCAGGGAGCTCACTGGTGCTGGCCGAAGCACGGCGCAGCTGCGCCGGTTTACTACTGAGGCGCAGCGCAGCTGCGCCGGCCTCTGGAACCAGAATCTAATTTTGTTCCTAAAACTGCTATGTGGTAGTTACTTGTATAGATAAGGCAAGCACGTGAACATGAGTAGAACATATGTATGAGTACATAGGCCTAACGTAAGCATGTTTAAACCAAGATGGTATACCTTTTTGACGAAACGACGTATATGTTTAAAGAGGAACTTAAAGTTATAAAGAGAGACTTGAATATGTTATACTTATATTCTGACTTTCGATGCATGTTATTATGGTTTAGAGATTCATGAAGGATGTGATAACTTGTGTATATATGTATCTTAAGGTAACATGAACATGTTAGACTTCGTTAATAGAACTTACTAACGAAACATGGACTTTGAACATGGACTTAACATGTTGTATTAGAATCCATATTCTGATATTTTTAACATGCTTAATAATGAATATAACATCACTAGCATACCATACGTGTGTACTCGCTTGTTAAAATTCAATAATAAGTTAACCAAGCACGGGTTTACGCATGTTTCTAAAGTAACAAACAATGCTAGTTATGAATAAATGATGTGGACAATCGCAAGCATGTATATTACAATTTGTATGACCTTCTCGCATGTATCTATGGTTTAATTGTATACGTTGTGATTGCATGGCCACATTTGGCCTTAAGCTCTTAGAAATCCTACACTAAGACCCTAATATGTAAAGATAAATTTAGATTTGAATACGTGTATGATATAACTACTTGTGAGCATGCCTAAATCAAGTTATATGATCACCTCGTATATTTAAAATTAACGAGCATGATAGCTTGCATGATTTTATGATGTTGTAAGGACTTGAATTGTTTAAAATATAAGTCTAGAATCATGTTATGGAAAGTGGAACCTAGATTGCCTTGGGAAAACACGAAAGGACTTTTAACATGTCAATATACCTGGTGTGAATGTTAGCTTGCATGACCGAACAGAAACCACAAGGCACATATCAGCCTTGGCTTAGCCAGAGGGCTGCGCAGCTGCGCCGGCCCTAGGCTTAGCCATGGCGCAGCTGCGCCAGTCTGGAATCAGAATTGAGCCAGTTGTTGATCTAATTTTTGACAGTTAGTTTATGCGATTACTTTAACTTGTAATATATGACCAGTATGCTAAGAAATGTGTTAAGAGGCATGCTAAGTGATAAAATTGAATGTTTGATTATAAACATCCCAAGGATAAGTCCAAAAGGTATTTGGGGACTATAAAGCAACGATTAAAAACTATGTGATGACTTCATAGTGTCTTGTAAACTGAAATGTGCTATATGTACGCAAAAGTATATGATGAAGTATGTGTATAGTATGCAACTAAGTTAAACGTTTATGGGTGCGTTTAAAATTACATATCATATGTGAGCATAAATGACTAATGAAAATCCTATACTTATAATACACTATAAATAGGATTCAAAAGTGTTGAATTACTTTACGTGGATAAACTACGCTAAAGGCAAGTTTCCTAACTTACACTCTTTTACGGTGCAAGTATTCTATCCTTGTATATTGTGAACTAGTTTCTTACTAAATCGTTGAATTGAATTAGCATACTTTAACTCTTAATTCATTAAAGCTATTATACATGTTGAACTTATTATTGTTCTTAAATATTGTGAAAGTGTCTATGCCATTTGATTCGGCTAGACTTATATTATTAAAAAGCGACCCAAACCAATTGATTGGTGCGGGATCTTGTATTTGACTGAGAAGAACAAACTATAACTGTCGGAGAACCGACGCGCGCACTTGAGTATGATTGATTGTTATGCATAACGAGGGTACTTTAGGCTGATCACCTGCTGTATTTGTTTTTGTTGGATTTTCAGTTTATTACTGTCAAATCCTGTGGAAGTTCATAGTCCTTAGTGACTGCTCAGTATTCAGTTATCTTGAAATCTTGAATTGAATTATTATTGAATCATATTGATATTATTCTGTCCTTAGCGACTGTTATTGAGAACTGTTGATACTCTTGCTATCCTTGAACTATCAAACTTTTCTATACCTTTTCGAGAATTGAGAATTATAACACTTACCCTTGTCGTATATTACTTCCTGGGCAATTTGTGCTCATTCTTGCTTCCCTAAAACATTTCAGTTAAGGCAGAGCAGGGCGAACCTTCGGGCATTGATAAGGGCAAGGGCAAGGCTACCAACTAGCTTGTCTCTTTTATGTTTTTTTTATATATTTTAATATTGTATTAAGATGATGAAGTAAGACTGGATTTGATTATGTTTAAGCTTAAGTTAGATTATGTAATAAGTCGTTAATTGATATTAGTATGTAATCTATTAAGTACTGTAGGTTGCGAGACTTGGGGGAATAATTATAATAAATCATTGTAAATTATTCTAGAATAGATTTTTCGCTGTGATTGTGTGATATTTAGTTATTATTATTGCGATGTATTACCATGAGCACGTGATGAACCGAATTCGAGAGACCAAGTGGCGGTCCTGGAATTTGGGGGCGTCACAGGTAATATAAGGCATGTGGTTGCTGGCTTTGGGCAACAAGATATTTGATGGTGGCGGATGAATTTCCTTTGAGGATTCTCTTGTCTCCTCTGTCACTCCCGACATTAAGATCAGTCCACCTTGTGTTTTGCCAGGATTGGTGCTCATAGCCGTCATATCCTTTGAACTGCCTGTCTCGAGTGGATATCTTAAGCTCTTTATTTCCCTCTCGCCTTTTCTGGTCATGGGGACTTCTATCTTCAGTTCTCCATTTTCAATGAGATCCTGGATTTTATGTTTTAGAGACCAACATTCCTCAGTTGCATATCCAGGTGAGTTAGAATGGTAGAGACATATCTTTGTGGCATCATAACTTTTTATCTCGGGTTTTGTAGGAGGCATCAATTCAATAATCTTTCTTTGCGCAACCAACAGTGCTAACACATTTTCCAATGAGTCCCCCAAAGGTGTGAATACCCTTCTCTGCCTACTCTCCTTGACTCTCGGTGCGGTAGGATTTTGAGGGTTTGCCAATGTTTGGAATGTTGCTTGATATTCCTATTTTGGAATTCGCATT
Organism: Panax stipuleanatus; assembly: GCA_020205555.1. Classification (NCBI taxonomy): domain Eukaryota; kingdom Viridiplantae; phylum Streptophyta; class Magnoliopsida; order Apiales; family Araliaceae; genus Panax; species Panax stipuleanatus. The sequence continues at coordinate 104,466,940 of CM035126.1, forward strand.
CCTCCGGACGATTTTTCCTTTGGCAAGATCTTCTAGTAATTTTATCATTCTGTCTTTCTCGCTTACTCAACATGCTTTGATCTTCTTCATTTAGCTGGCTGATTTTGGAGGGAGGTAGGCTTACATTCTGAATAACCTCCTCTTTCTCTTGACTTTCTGATAGTTGAGTGAAAAGTTGCCTTGTATCCTGATTTTGGCGCACTATCAGATTAGCCAGCAGAGTTACTTGATGTTGGATCTCGTCCAATTTTTGCATCACTCTCATACCCTCCTCTGAATTTTCCACCTCTAGGACATTTGTTCTGTTCCTTTGGAGGTATTCCTCCATCCTTCGTATGTATTTACGATTTGGATGTATTTCATCGCTTCCTGACCCGATCATATTTACTCCCTCCATATCATGTGGCATCAGAAGGTTGGTGTTAACATTTGGATGGTCAGGTTGTTGGACCACAATATCTCCGTTTTAGATCAGGTTTTGGATTTTATGCTTCAAGGACCAATAATCTTGTGTATCGTGTCCTGGAGATCCTGAATGGTAAGCACATCTCTGGCTAGGATTATATCTTTTGCTTTTTGGATCTAGAGGTGGAGCCAGTTTGGTAATTTTCTTGTGATCTATTAACATCACCAACATGTTTTCAAGGGAATCGCCTAGTGGAGTGAACACCCGATTTTCTGTTCTTTCAAATTTTCTCTTTTTGTCCTGGCATTGGTTGAATGCAGTTTGTTGTAATGACAAATTGCCTTCCCTCTTCCAAATAAGAGGACTACGATTGGGTCTCCTAGACTGCCCCTGTACAATGAGGGATACATCTTCATCTCCTTTCTTGGGTATCCTCATGGGATCACTCGCATAGTTGCCAGACTGTATATGATCGGCGACTACTTTCAAGGCCATGAGATCTTTAATCTTACCTTCTTTCAGGCCCATCTCTATCATTTCTCTGTGTTTGATCATCTCTGAGAATGACTTTCCTATTCCAGCTAGGATCCTCTCATAGTTAGGTGCCTCTTGGATGTCTATGAAAGTCATTACCATTTTAGTTTTGGTTATAGGCGGGTTGACTTGTGCTGCCAGACGTCTCCATCTTTGGGGATACTCATGGAAAGACTCGTTGTTTTGTTTTTTGACCTTGGTTGTAACGCCCCCAAAATAGGTTCAATACTCAACCCATTTTGAGTCGCCAAATACGCTCAACAAAATTCAAATACAATCTTTCATATCACACTGTCATGCAAAATACGACCACACAACTGTGAGTGTCAATACAGACATGTAGAAAATATTAACATTCAAACTAAGTCCTCATTACATTTATTATCACACTATTTTAAATAAAAAAATAGTGAAGATTTCTACAGCTCTAACTCGGACCATCACTCCATTCCCTACTAGTACCCGCGATATTCTCATTTCCTGAAGAGAACAATGGAAGAAAAGGGTGAGCTCAACTAGCCTAGTAAAGAATATTATAACTAAGATAATGAAAAACAAATTATCGTTAGCCTTCAATAAATCAGATAAAATATTATGGACAACAAGTTTTAGATCAATATTCGCAACGAAAATAACAATTCATTAGAAGAGTTAAGTAGAGAATGATGTCTACTATCTTCTTTGATTTAAAAGTCCATCATCAATATTTTATCCCTGTAACATCAATCAATATACATCTCGAATCAAATATCCATATTTGCACTATGGGCCAAAGATATTCATTTGTATCATCAGTTGGTCATGTTCATCTCAACACCTGTCCATCTTTGCACTACGGGCCAAAGATATTCATCAGGTAATCATTCATCTTTGCACTACAGGCCAAAGATATTCATCACGTAATTATTCATCTTTGCACTACAGGCCAAAGATATTCAGTTATATCACCATTTAAAACTGAGGATGATGAAAAATAATACGAATAACGGATCCAGTGAGATAAAGGACAAATATTAGAGAATTTATCCAGAGTTTAAGAATGAAGATCAAAACCTGGATCCAATCAAATATGATTTGGAAGAAAAAAAATATTTTTTTATCGTGAATAGTAACTCGTGAATAATAACTCGTGAATAGTAACTCGTGAATAGTAACTCGATATGAAAAGATAAAAATTTCACAAGAAAGTTCAGACCAATATTCCAGTGAAATAATATTAGATGAAGCGCAAAACTCAAGTAATATCTGATCATTTCAGGAATTATAGAAACAATACTTACCGTAGTAAGTTTAGAGTTAGGAATCTGAAATGAAACAATATACGAAATTGTAATTGAATTTTCACCCGTCTGACGGTAGTCCGCTCAGATAGATAATTTTCACAATTTAATAACAACTGAATACGAAGGGTTATTCACCAGGCATGCAGTAGTCCGCGTAGATAGTTTATTCCCACAGAATAATAAAGAATAGAATAACAACAGGATTTCACCATGCATGCGGTAGTCCGCGTAGACAGGTTATTCCAACAGAATAATAAGGAATGAAATAACAACCCTTACGAGTATTGAAAGAAAATAACTCTCTTCATGAATACGAAAGAAAAAATACCCCTTACCTTAAAATTTGGAGACTGCACTAGCGTAATAGCAGAATACTTTTCTTCTTTCTCTCTTATTCTATGTATACTTTCTCTCTCTATAACTTTAGTGAATTGGTGAGAAATAATGAAAAAATGAGCTTCTATTTATAGGCTCGGCAGAGTAAGGGTAAAATAGTCTTTTTTCCATAATTTATGATATCATCGCTTACATCATCGCTCAATGACATCATTGCTTACCTCATCGCTCCGATGACATCATTGCTTACCTCATCACTCCGAGGACATCAAATTCAATTTGCACTCTTCCACCTCGTTTAACTTTTATACCATGAATTTACTATAATAATGTTACCATTCAAATTATAAAAATTATACTATTATCTAATCACATCATACTACTATAATGTAATATTATAATAATATATTTGAATGAATTATTTTATCGGACAAGATAAAATACCAACTTTCAACAAATGTCACATGTTAAAAATTTCTCCGTTTAAATCCACATTGAATAAATATTTCCTTATCATATATATCAAAAATTAATTATTCACAAATAATATTACAGAACTACAATATTGACAACCAGGTTGTTCCCAGGAAAGAGGGGCCTTCCGATAAGGATTTCTCCTTACTGGCGCGCAATTAATTAACCCCTTTCCTAGACAGAACTTCCTTAGACATTGCCAATAATGCTATCTAATAATATTATTCAAATAATATGAATTATTTATTTGATAATTTAAAATAATGTGCAATGACCATTATTGAATCAATAATATAAACTAGCAAAGTAGCACTTATTGATATAAAATATCAACTTAGCAAATATTGAACCAATAAAATATTATGCAATTATTGAATCAATAATATAAAATATTGAACAGTAATTACTGTAATAATAATTGAGTAAGTGCCTTCCTACATAAGAATCAATAATTCGAAATACTGTGCAATACCGTGTGCTACCGTATAACACCGCTTATTACTGTATTTTAACCACCGGGTATTTTAACAGTACTAACAGTAACAATTTTGCCGTTATTTTTATAAAAGGTTATTTTTGTCGCTTTCTATATCCGACATTCATTCCGTTGTGGGGTCCACCAATGACTGCGCCGTCGTACGAATATTCTCCGACAAAAAGAATATTCCTCGACCAAACGAATATTCCCCGACACAACAAATATTTTATAACCACTTGCTTACTTTGTAAACTTAGAACATTTCACCCATAACTTATCACATTTATCAAATCAACACCTTACTATTTCAAAATAATATATAAAGAAAATAAATCTTATTTATAAAATTTGGGGTCTTACATTGGTCACTCGATACCGATCCAGAGCTATCTGAGACTGGAAGCTGTACTGATTTAGGAAGGCGTGGGCTAACTCTTCCCAACTGTGAATTTTGGCATTGTCAAGTCGGGCATACCATGTCTTAGTCTCTCCAGTGAGACTCTTTTGGAAAAGCTGCATTCTGAGGCTTTCATCTTCAGCATAAGATCCTAGTTCGCCAATGTATACTTTCAAGTGTGTATAGGGATTGCCTGCCCCATTGTACTTTTCAAACTCCAGGACTTGGAATTTTTCAGGATATTTAGCCCCTGGGAATATGCAGAGATCTGAATAGGTGATATTTCCAAGGTTTCCAGCTCATTTCATTGAACGAATGGTTTCTTCCATTTGTCGGACTTTCCTTCGAATATCGTCAGTTTCCCAATCTTCCCTAAGATTTTTAATTTTAGGGGTTTTGTTGGTTCTTTGAATAGATCGAGGTTCAGGGATCTGCATTTCCCCCTTTTTGTTAGCACTTTGATTGCCACCTTGTGAGGAGGACTCTATTTGATTGAGCGTTGTCTGGCCGTGAGTGATTTTACTTCGTTCTCTTAGGAGGATAGCCAATTCTGCTATTTAATTCTTAAGTCCCTCAAACTCCTTTCGAGATACGAAACCTGACTCATGTTGGCCACTTTCAGCCATGTCGGTGGATAGGCTTTGTGCTTTTTTAGATTATGATCTAGTAATAAGACCACTCTTACCTACAAGACGGGTAGGTAGTTTAGTCTTGATAGACACTAACCATATACATGTTATGTAATGCGTCATGTTTAGGGGTTTTTAAATTTTATCCTGCAAAACAGAGGTCAGTTGTTTTGATGACAGGATGACATGACAAGATGTATATAACAAGGAATGTAAAATTTTATTATGATATTTACATTGTGCTTCTTTACATTGGAATTAAAATTTTGACATTGAATTGAAAGAGGAAGGCATGAAGAAGCTTCCCATCTGATTTGGTTAATCAGAGGCTGATCTATCTTAGGCTACTCTTGCGACTTTTTCGGTATGAAGGTCCCCAGATCATCGCAATCTACTAGAGGGAAAATTAATCCGATCTTTCAACTGAAGTAAATCTGGGTGGTGCATTTTCATGAGCCCCCAGAGACTTAGCCGTCCCCAGAGTCATTACTTATCACCGACTGGTTTGCCTCCCGAAGGAGGAATCATACAACATACATTCACATACATCGCGTCTCACCATATGCATATGATGACATTGGTGCGAAGCACTAATATGGGTGCGAAGCACTAAAAAAATAGGAAAGCATTCATTCACATTCACTCAATGTAAATACGCAGCATTCACGCATTCATTCAATGTAAAGATGCAACTGTAGCGCCCCCAAATCCGGGTCCCCAGAACCTCGGACCTGGTACGTTACGATACCTCATTTCTATAACTATTGCGGAAGATATAAACATAAATTGTTTATACAATAATTTTTACAACATAATTTCCAAGGTCTGTAACCTTAACTTAATACCTGCATTCAATATCCTACACAACATACAATGTCATTTGTATCCTATACTATTACCATTTTAACCGTATAATAATTCCATCTTGGAACTTGTCTTTGCCTTTGACTGTGTCCGAAGTTTCTTCTTTAATCTGAAATGTTTATTATGATATAGCAAGGGTGAGCAACAAGTTTGTCCAGCAAGTTTAAGTTCAAATGAAGATATATCATGATGGAAAAGAATAATAAGCTGACAAACTTTCAACAATATAAGAATTATGAAAGAACATGAATCAATAATGCTGAATAGCCAATAATGAACATGAATAAATTCAACTGAACAATATGGTAATGAAGGTGATCAGTCTTTCATACCTGATGAACATATACAATATGCACAATGTGCGAATCAATAAATCATAGATGTGATATAATCAACAATGATTAACCACGAACATGCTTTACAATAACAACTCGAGTTCGAGTTAGGAAACTTGCCTGTACCGTCGATTACTGCTACGCAATCTAATTTAATCGCTTTATTGGAAAGACCTACCAGTTATAAGATTGATCTTTCAATTAGCATAACATACTTATCTCATAATACTATTACTTTAAAAGTAAACCATCTAACCCTTAACCACATAGTCAAATATTAGATATCCTTAACACCATTCTTATTTACAAGTCTAAACCTAGCACACATCGAGTCTTTAATAGTATTCAATATAGTATACTGAGTGATTTTTCACAAACAACTAACAAATTAGTTTTCATCTCGTCTACACTATTTTAACAGTGAGTTAGATCGATTACTAATTCGTAGATCCCTTCCCCATATGAAGGAGTCGTTTAGCCCAGCTACTATACATCAACCATTAAAGAGTACGATTGTACTACCTTAAACTTAACACTACTGTATCATATAACTTATAAATTAACACTTAATCTTTCATTTTATAAGTCTTTTATAATTTAGAAAGTCGAATACCTAATCCAGTAACCTGGATTCAGACTGAATTTCAATTTAGTAAACTATTTTCCAATCCAGCAGACTGGATTCAACTGACCTCCAATCCAGCAAGCCTGGATTCAACTTACCTCCAATCCAGCAAGCCTGGATTCAACTAACATCCAATCCAGTAAACTAGATAGTCTAAACAGACCAATCCAGCATTCTGGATTATCCAAACACCTCATCCAGCAACTTGATGCCCAATCCAGCAAATCAGATTGCAATCCGGCAACCTGATGGCCAATCCAGCAAGCTGGATTTCCCTTTTTTAACTAAATCATCTTATAATTTTTTTATCTTTTGTACACACATAAATACATGTATTTCATACACAAAAATAATTTTTCAGGAATTTTTCAATTTCCTTAAGTATTTTTCAAAAATCCGTTTATAGTTAATTCCTTAAGAAATTTGCTACATCACGCTTAAATCCAAAAATTCCCAAATCTTGGAGGGATCTTATAAATGTTATCGTGAGCCTCCAGTTTAAATTTCATAGCCATCGGAGTTATAGAACTCCGGTTATAGCAATTTTTGTCAAAAAAATGCAAATATTAAAATGGTCATAACTTGCTCAATTTAAGTCAGAATGAGCTCATCTTTTGACACAAGCTACTTCATATCATATATTTTGATATCCCAAAAGGCCAGAATTTATTTCAGAAATTAAGTGGCCAAAATAGTCCTTGAAATTTCTGGACAGGAAGCTTTTTGTCATTTTTAGTTTTCGCGTCCTTTGCTAAAAACTGTCCAGACGGAAATCTACAAGGAATTTTTCAGTGATTCCACTTGAAAAAGTTAGAAGACTTATAGATCTAACTCTAAAAATTGACCACACTCAAAAATTCGTAATAGAATGGGAGATATGGTCTTTTGAATTTTGTGTTACGTTTTCTAAAATTTTGATTTTCTAATATTTGTGTTTTGTAAGAAAACTTTCATGATCTATTAATTTATCAAATATTCGCCATCATAAACTATCACAACACATACTAATACACCTTATACTCATGGATCTATCATGATCCATGATCTATTACATTAAACCTTCACCAAATCCAAGCAAAACATAGTTTAGGCTAGGAAAATCAAGATTTTCTAACTTTTAAAACATAGTTTCTTTTTTCTTGCTTTTGATCTAACTTTTGATCATCAAAAGTGATAAATCTAAACATAACACACTCTAAATCATGTAGATCTAGAGTTTTGGAGTTTTGAAATCATAGATCCATGTTTTGATTGAAAATACACAAAATAAATTGAATAAACTAGTTAAAGCTTATACCTTTGCTTATGATTTCTTTCTTCTTCTTCCTAGAGTTTGTTTATGGGACTAAGAATACACAAAACACTCTCGCTCTACCTTCAATGGCTGTTAAAAATCTCTCCCTCTCTCACTTGCTTTTGTTTTGTGTTAGCCAAAAAGAAAGGAGAGAGAAATGAAATGAAAGAGAAGAGAAGAGAAATAAAATGATTGTGAGTGTTAGTATATTTAAGTTTGCTAGTAATAATAATGATTAGATACAAAGTATCTATCATCCCTATCTCCCCAATCTTATCCTCTTTCTCTCTCTCTCTCATTATTACTCATTAGATAAGGTAATGGTGGCTTGTTTATTAGAGTGACACTTGGAAAATAAAGATAAGGATAAATAAGAATGTAATCATTACATCATTTTCCCTTATCTCTTCTCCTCTCTTGTGGCCGGCCATATGGCCTTCTTATCCCTCATTTTATTTTCTTTTTAATGCTTTATTTTAGTTATCAAATGTCTAACATGTCCCTCTTTAATTGGACTAAAGTCTTGGGCTCCAAATTAATTCTTTTGGGCTCCCTAATTAAAACCTTTGGGCCATGAAATTAGACTAGGTCCAATACCTTTAATTTTATCCTACCCTAATTATTTAATTAGGATTTTCATTCACTCAATTAGTAAATCAAATCCTTACTCATGTAATTACTTAACCCAATTAGACTTGCTTTTATAAAATTAATAAATTGAGATAATAAAATAAATCCCTTAGAGTTAGTTAATATTTTCAATATTAATATTCTCCCATGCCATAACCCTTAGGTTATTTAATTCCTATACCTAATTTATATATTAGGCTACATTAGTTTCTTTTATTTGCTTATTATATAATAAACAAATATATGCAATCAAATAATATACATACTCATACCAAATAATTTAATACTTTGAGAAATGTACCACAATTCTCATATTATCTTTATTCTTATCATTCCTCTTGCTAAAATATATATATCACATCACTAAATATATATATATGTATGCACCTATACATATACATATTTTAAGAATTCAAATTAAACCATATAGGTTCTTTATTTTTTTTAAATAAATCCTCAAATTTTCATCTAGGTTTATTCTTTTAACCTTTATTTAATCATTTAAGATTTTATTAATCTTATAAATTCTCGGGTTGTCACAGCAACATTCACACATACGTAGTTTTTAAAAGGGAAATTTTTGAAAAGATTTGAACGCGGCCTAAGCCCTCTACTGTCCCCAGCAGAGTCGTTACCTGTCGACATCGAGAAAAAATCCGCGGGTCAGGTCACAACCCGGATCTTTCTCTCTTCCTAAGTTATCTCTACCCTTACTCTTTTTATTTGTGAAAAGGGTTTTGAAGGGTTTTTTTTAGGAAAAGGACAACCTGTATCATGTCGACGATTTAAACGTTTTACAGAGTCGCCAGTTGGTAGATTTGAAATGGTTGTACCAACTCAACCGAGTTTTGTTTGAAAAGAGGCCCAATTGCTGGATACTGTCGAAACTTGATCTTTAAAAAAAAAGTTTTGAGTTCGGGGGCTTGGTTAAGTGTGGGGAAGGTGTTAGGCACCCCACAACTCCCGTGTAAATACAGTACCGCATCTTTTCAATATTTTCCTTTTAAATCTGCAATGTGCGTGAATGCTGGAAGAAAATTGGGCCTATATTTGATGGAAAGCATGTCTATGCATCGTTGAACCTCTATACGAAGGGTTTGATTTGATTTGCAAAAAGTCTTTGATGTGATTTGCAAAAGTGTTTGATTTGATTTGCAAAAGCTTCTTTTTTTCGATAAGATTATTGAAATGATGTTTTGAAAGACGGTTTTCAAACCCTTACGCTAATATAGGAATTGAAGCATATCGATACTTCAGTTTTATCTTTTCAGCCATAAGGCTCAATTTTAATGGTGATTGTCGGGCTGCAAAGCATCCTCGACCACAACATATATACAAGTGTCGGTCTCCTCATGGGCATGACAGCCATTGGAGGGACTCTGACACGACAAACCATATTTTTACTATGTTGAGACCTTAAATTTGGATAACCGTTTTAAGGTCTTTTGTATGTACATTTTTACAGAGAAACTGGCAGGGTACATATGTAAAGTGGAGTTTGTCCACCATGGGAATCAGATTCTGATCTGTTTGATCATAAATCTCACGATTCCTAGGCTCACATAGGAGGCCAATAAACCTTCACAACTCAAATTTGTACAGAAATATATCCAAATACGCCAGAACCGAGGATTTATCATTAAATCCTGGCTCGCACATGGCCGAAGTATCTCGTTCTCACTAGATAGCGATCTAAGGGCTGCGAGGTAGCTTTTATAACTGAAACTAGAAAAATGCTAGATTTAAATAAATCTTAGCCATTCTAGCTTCCTGGTTCTGTTTGTACCTATTTTGAACCGTTTGAAAGCTAGAGTTGGCGAGATTTAAATAAATCTAGTTCGCCTATAGAAATGTCAGTGCCGATTCATATCAAATGAATATTTAAAGTAACAATTTAATAAAAATGAGTCAAGCAATATATATATATATATATATAATTATTTATATGAAAACTGTAAAGGGCGCTGGGTTTTCACACCGGTGCCCGGACTGAAATGTTGTGACAACTCAAAAATTTATAAGATCTTGAATGATTATAATAAAGGTTAAAAGATAAAACCTAGATGAGAATTTGAGAAATAATTTAAAAATTTTAAAGTAGAACCTATATGGTTTACTATTCGAATGAGAATAGAGAAAATATGGGTTACAAAATACAAAACCCTAGAAATGAATCTATAGGTATTTGAAGGAATATTAAGGATAAGGTACTACGATATCTATAAAGTTTGGTGACCTAATATATAATTAGTTATTTAAATTAAATAACCTCAAGTGTTATCTTTATTTAATTGTCCTAGTATTTTAACTATATACTAGTGACCTAATCTAAGAGATTTATGAAATATGTATCAACCTATTAGATTATCTTGTATTATTATGTGGGTGTTTATAACTCATTAAGCCAATTATGGCTATTTAATTAATAAACTAATAGAATATGTGATTGACTTATGTGGATTATGAATATGATTAAATAAATATACATTATATAAGGTGTATACATTTATTTTGTATATAAAGATAATTAAGAGTATGTAAATATCAATAATGTTGAGCATTAGTTCTAGTGATAATAGATTTAATGGACTAAAGAGGGTAAGTAATTTAAACAAGCCCAATTATTTATTTAAACATTGAACTTGTAGATAATTTGATTTAAGAGTAATTAAATTATTAAACTAGCCCAATATATCATGTATAGGGCAAGTATAATGATGACACAATTTAATTAGTGGAGGAGGCCCAAGTCCATGTTAGTTAGTAAGCAAATCAAGAAAAATCCAAGCCCAAAAAAAATTAAGTGAGAGCCCAAGCTTGGACCAAGCTTAGCCACTTAATGAAGGGTATTATAGTCATTTAATAAAGCATAATATAAAACAAATTGGATGGATAAGGAGGCCACTTGGCCGGATTGTGCAAGGAGAGAAAAGGAGGGAGGTATGTGATGATTAAAGTTACTTTAATGGGTGAACCACTTTGCTAGGTGTCCTTATTCTATTTGGCCAAAACCTTGAGCTATGCTTACAAGAAACAATAATTATAATGAGAGAGAGAGAGAGAGGTGCAAGCATGTGGGAATAATAATAAGAGATATATACTATATCTCTTCATTTCTACAAAACAACAAAAGCTATTTCTCTTCTCTTTCATCATAGCTAGCCAAAAGCAAACCAACCAAGAGAGAGAAAGTGTAGATTTTGGCCAAGAGAGAGAGAGAGAGAGAGAGAGTTTTTGAAGGTTTATAAGTTTCTAACCAAGCTTAGGAAGAAGAAGAAGGAAGAGAAGCTAAGGTATAACAAAAATCTCTACTTATATAGTCTAATTCCTTTTGTGTTTGATTTGAGTTTTGATTTTTGTAAATATATAATTTTGAGGCTCAAAAACTTTGGATCTATATGTTTAATAGTGTTTCATGTTTAGATCTAAAGCTTTTGATGATCAAAAGTTAGATCTAAAGTATGAAATAGGAACTAAGTTTTTCAAAAGTTAGAAAACTTAATTTTTCTTAGCCTTGATTGTGTTTAATCTTGTGTTTGGTGATTTTTGTTTAAATAGATCATGGATCATGATAGATTCATGGGTATATGAGATATTAGTATGTATTATGATGATTGATGATGGATTATGTTGGTGAATGAGTGAGGATATAGAAGTTTTCTTAGAAATCACCAAGTATTGAAAATTAAATTTTTGTGAAAACGAAGTATGAAATTGAAAAGACCATATCTCTCATTCTATTTTGAATTTTTGAGTGTGGTCAATTTTTAAAGTTATATCTATGAGTATTCTAACTTTTTCAAGTAGAATCACTGAAAAAGGAGTTATAGATTTTCGTGTGGACTATTTTTAGAAAAAAGAGTCAAAATCTGAAAAATGCCTAAAAGCAATCTGCCCAAAATTTGTAGGGGAAGTTTTGGCAACTTAATTTATGAAATAAATTCCAATCTTTTGAAAAATGAAAATATATGATATAAAGTAGTTACTGTCCAAAAATGAGCTCATTCTGACTTAAATTGACCAAGTTATGACCATTTCAATATTTGGATTTTTTTGACAAAAACTGCTATAACCGGAGTTCTATAACTCCAATGACCACGGAATTTAAACTGGAAGTTCACGTTAATATGTATAAGATCCTGCCAAGAGTTGGGAATTTTTGGAGTTAAGCACGATGTAGCAAATTTCTTAAGGTTTGAACTAGAAATGGATTTTTGAAAAATACTTAAAGAAGTTGAAAAATTCCAGAAAAATTCTTTTTGTGTATGGAATATATGTATATATGTGTGGCCAAAGGATAGAAAAATAATAAGCTGATTTGATATTTTCATGAAAAGGATATTTCAGCTTCCTGAAATGAACAATTCAGGGTACTGAAATGAAAACTGAAATGTCTGGAAGAGAAGTCAGTTTTGTTTCAGTTTGCTGAAATGATATATTAAGTCTCTTGAATTCCTAAATAGTTTACCGAGTTATAATAAAAACTTATAAATAAACGAGTAAGTGTTAAGTCTAAGGTAGTGCAGTCATACTCTTTAATGGTTGATGTATAGTAGCTGGGCTAAACAATTCCTTCAGGGAGCGGAGGTATATACGAATTAGTAACCGATCTAACTCACTGTGAAAACAGTGTAGACGAGATGAAAACTAATTTGTTAGTTGTTTGTGAGAAATCACTCAGTATACTATATTGAATACTATTAAAGACTCGATGTGTGCTAGGTTTAGACTTATAAATAAGTATGGTGCTAAGGTTATCTAATATTTGACTATGTGATTTAGTGTTAGATGGTTTACTTTTAAAGTAATAGTATTATGAGATAAGTATGTTATACTAATTGAAAGATCATTCTTATAAATGATAGGCCTTTACAATAAAGAGATTAAATTAGATTGCGTAGCAGTAATCGACGGTACAGACAAGTTTTCTCTAACTCAAACTTGAGTTATATTTTCAAAGCATGGTAGTGACTAATTATTGTTTATTATTCACATCTATACTGATTATTGATTCGCACTTAGTATATGTTGCATATGTTCATCAGGTATGAAAGGCTGATCACCTTCATTACCCTAAGGTTCAGTTAAAGTTGTTCATGGTCCTTGTTGACATTAAACATTATTGGTTTAGTCATTCATTTATTGAAACCCTGATTTATGTTCTTTCACAATTATTATAATGTTAAAAATTCGAAATCTTATTCTTTTTTTCAATCATGATATATCCTTGTTGTATTTAAACTTGCTGAGAAAAGTCGTTGCTCACCCTTGCTATATCATGATAACAAATTTCAGATTAAGACGAAGGCTCAAAGAAAGACAGTGGCAAAGGCAAACACCAAGAGTAGATTATATACATTTATAACTATTAGTTATCTGATGTAAGTAATGTTGTAAACCTTTTTAATTACTTAAGGTATGTATTTAGTTAAGGTTAATAGACCTTGGGATATGTTATAGAATCTTGTGAAATAAACAATATATGTTTATATATTCCGCATTAGTTTACAGAATATGTATGAAGATGATGTATCGTGACGCACTATGTCCGAGGTTCTGGGGACCCGAATTTGGTGGCGCTACAAATGTAAATATATATATATATATATATATATATATTTATAAAAGCTGTATAAAAGTCATGGAATGATCCAGGCTGGACAGAATTGAAATATGTATATAGAAAAATAGTAAAAAGGGCGATGGGTTTTCACGCCTGTGCCCGGACTGAAATATAAATATATATTTAGATAGAAAAATAGTCAAACCAGGACTAGGAAGATAACTCAGTAATGGTGAATGGTGCCAAAAATCGTAAAAAGGCCATAGAATGATCCAGGCCAAACTGAAATGTAAATATACAGAAAAGTAGTCAACCAAGACTAGGAAGATAACCCAGTGTGGTGAATGTTGCTTATATATGCATAAATATATATAAAAGCAGTAAAAAAGCCACAGAATGATCCAGGCCGAACTGATATATATATATATATATATATATATATATATAGAAAAGTAGTCAACCAAGACTGGAAAGATAACCAGTGTGGTGAAGGCTGCTTATATATGCATATTTATATATAAAACATTTTTTGAGAGTGTCGCAGAAAACCCTCGCCGAGAGTGTCGCAATGACATGGGATAAATATTTTTTTGAGATAAAAAAGATGGGTTCATAAGCAGGTCTTCGATTCCTCGCAGTTTGTCCGTTGAGCTATCTTGCGCTATTTTCACTCGGGATCAATGTTATGGTTCTTTCTGACCTTGATGGCATCAATTCGGCTTGGTTTTGATCGAATCGGTTTTAAGTTGGTAAAATGATCATTTTTCCCCTCCAGGGTTGTTTACTGTGCTGGCATGGTCTTCGGTTGTCTTCCCGGGGTCGTTTCCCGAGGTTTGGCTCCCAGCCGATTCTGTTTGTCCTCAGGGCTGTCTCCGAGGTTGACTTGGTCCTCCCAAGGTTGACTCCGGGGATGATGTGATGATTCAGGTTTATCTCTGAAGGTTGAATTGGCTTTCCAGGGTTATCTCTGGGGCTGAACTAGATCTCCCGGTTGTGACCGGGGTTTAACTGTACCTCTCGGGTTGTGACCAAGGGCTGAATTGATATCTCGGTATTAAGACAGGGGTTGACCGACGTCCCGGTATTGAGATCGGGGTTGACCTGACGGGCCGGTATTGAGACTGAGGTTGACTTGACGGGCCCGGTATTGAGACCGAGGTTGAACTGATGGCCCGGTATTGAGATCGGGGTTGAACTGATGGCCCGGTATTGAGACCGGGATTGAACTGATGGCCCGGTATTGAGATCGGAGTTGAACTGATGGCCCGGTATTGAGACCGGGGTTGAACTGATGGCCCGATATTGAGACCGGGGTTGGACTGATGGACTGGTATTGAGACCGGGGTTGAACTGATGGCCCGATATTGAGACCGGGGTTGAACTGATGGCCCGATATTGGTGATCGGGGCTATGGTTGTCCCGGTATTGGTGACCAGAGTTGAGTTGACATCCCGATATTGATGATCGGGGCTGTGGTTGTCCCGGTATTGGTGACCGGAGTTGAGTTGACATCCCGATATTGGTGATCGGGGCTGTGGTTGTCCCAGTATTGGTGACCAGGGTTGAGTTGACATCTCGATATTGGTGACCGGGGTTAAGTTGATGGTTTTGCCCTTCTGCAGGGTTAGTACCAGGAATGCAATAATTTTGAGTGTCTACAATCATGGTTGTCATAAATTTTAGAATACACATAAGGTAGTTATTAGCATCGTTAGTTTTCAAACTCTTAAGTTTTCTTTGAAAATCTCATGTTAAACCAACCAAGCATGCAAAGTAACTTTACATACTATATATCATACTCATGTACACACATAACTAGACCACATAAGCATGCTCACAAGTTCAAAACTTAAAGTGTACTTAGTTCATCAAGTTTGTATTTGAAAACTCTAAGTTTCTTTTAGAAACCGTTTAAAATCGAGCTAAGGTAGGTGATAACATGCAAAACACCTTACGTTAGCATGTCATGGACAAAAATAGGCATAATGAAGTTAAACTAGCATGCTCGTTACATCAGAAATCACAAAACACGGGCTGCAGGTCTGCCAAACTGCACGCCCGTGCCGTAATTATACTAAGGAGGGGCGCGATCGCGCCACTCCGGTTCCATCACAAACAGCCTTCTACAATAGCAGAGCTTAAAACCTAAATCAAAATTCCTTCATGAAACATGATTACATTCCATCACATTGTATATATGACATATATATAAACTTAACTAACACTTCCCTATCAACTTACAATCAACTTAACAAGAATTCATGGAAATTCTAGAAATCTATCAAATTAAGAATCAAGAATGTAGAATTGTAATAATACCTCTCTAAGGCTTGAATTTGGCTAAGCTTGCTCTAATTCTCAGATTACTCACTTAATTCACTCTCTATATCAACTTAGCAACAATTTAGCAACTTGATTATGAGAGGATGAGCTTGTTATTTATAGGAGAATTCAATAACCATACAAAGCTATTGCCCAAAGTTTGAAATTAATGGAAGAAAGGAAGAGATGATAGGAAATAGAGAGTTGTTGGAACACTATTGGAGCCACACCCCTTTCCATCATTACCATCATTAGCATTCTCTGAGTTTGGTATTATAAGAGTATTATAGGCCATTAGCCATTCATGTGAAGAAGGAGAAATGACACACAATATGGGACAAGTCTCCTATACTCAGCAATTGGAAATGAAATAATGTTAACATACTTTAGGTTTAATACACATACATGTACATATATCTCTACACAATGTATATATGTATACCTAGGTTTAATTCTCTTTTAAGTCTCAATGTTATTTTAGTGAGCTAATTATTATAACATTGTAGCAAGTTGGGGGTATATATATACATCATTATATAATCCATGTACATTTAATAATACCGAAATATAATATATTTGAGTATTATCATTCCACATTATCATAAACTTTGTAGACACTCGAAATTTTGTTCTCCAGTTACTAACACTGTAGGAGGGCAAAGCCGTCTTTTTAACTCAATCCTGGTCCTGATACTGGGCCTCCAATCCAAACTCGACCACCAATACCGGTCCTTCAGCCTAAATTCGATCCCCAATATCGATAAACCTAAATCCAATCCCCAATGTCGGTCAGCTCCAGTCAAATTCGATCACCAATATCAGTACTCCAGCCAACTCCGATCGTCAATCAGACCGTCAATCCAGCTCCGATCGTTAATTGGACCATCAATGCAGCTCCGATCGAAACCTAAATCCAATCCCCAATTATACGAAGGGTTTGATTTGATTTGAAAATTAGTCTTTGATTTGATTTGCAAAAGCATTTAATTTGATTTACAAAAGCTTTTCTTTTGATTGAAAATGATGTTTTGAAAGCTGGTTTATCAAACCCTTAAGCTGCCATAGGAATTGAAGCGTATCGCTACTTTTATTTTTTTATCTTTATAGCATTAAGGCTGCATGTGAATGGTGATTTGCCGGGCTGCGAAGCATCCTCGACCACAGAAATAGACAAGTGTCGGTCTCCTCATGGGTATGAAAACCATCGGAGGGACGCTGACATGATAATTTTGATATTTCACTATGATGAGACCTTAAATCCGAATAACCATTTTAAGGTCTGTGTATGTACATTTTACAGAAAAATTGGCAGGGTACATCTGTAAATTAGAGTTTGTTCATTATGGGAATAAGATCTCGATCAATTTGATCGTGAATCCCATGATTCCTAGGCTCACATATGAGTAGCCCATAAACTTGCACAGAAATGGATATATATACATCATTACGTCGCAATGGAACTAATGATTCATCAATAAATCCTGGCTGCGAGTGGATAAAGCGTTTCGTTCCCACTAGATACCGATCTAAGGGACACGAATATGCTTTCAAAGCTGAAACTATAAAAATAACTAGATTTAAAGAAATCTCAGCCATTATAGCTTCTAGGTTCTATCGGGACCTATTTGAACCGTTGAAAGCTAGAATTGGCGAGATTTGGATGAATCTAGTTCCCCCGCAGATACGTCAGTGCAAATTCATATACAAATGAATGTTAAATGAAGCAGTTGAATAAATTAAATAAAGTAATATATATATATATATATATACAAAAGCTATAAAAGGGCGATGGGTTTTCACTCGCAAGCCAGGACTAGAATTAATATATATATATATATATATATAATTGTAAATAGCCACAAAATAATCCTAGGCTGTGATAGAAATGAAATATATATATATATATATATATATATATGTATATAAAAACAGTAATAAGGGCAATGGGTTTTCACGCCGGTGCCCGTACTGGAATTGAAATTGACAAAAAAGTAGTCAACCAGTGACTGGGTAGAGCACCCAGTATGGCAAAGTGTGCAAAAGCAGTAAAATGACCACAAAGTAACCCAGGCCGGACTGAATATATATATATATATATATATATATTGACAGAAATATAGTCAACCAGGATTGATATGAGTACCAGTGATGGTGAAAGTCGCTTACATATGCGTAAATATATGTAAAAATGGTAAAATACCTCGGATTTGACATTCGGGCTTGACAAAATAGAAATGTTAGTACATAAACAGTTAAATATATACAAAAAGGGCCAAACCCGGACTGGGAAGATAACCTAGTCCGGCAGAGTTGCCAGAATGTGTGTGCTAGTGTATTGAAGCTGTTGGAGTTGACGGATCGTCAATCCGAGTTGTAGAAATGCAAAAATCTGCGTTTATGTACAGAAATGTACCAAATTTTGACAAAAACGACCACTGGAACTAAGTTCCGGGCATATTTAGAAGATAAAACTTTGTGTGCAAGTGGAAAACAGTGCAAAGTAGTAGTATTGACTTTCTGATCATAAAAATACTTATAATAGAATGCAATACGGACTTTTTGCCAAATCGTAGGCATCAAACGTCCAAATCTACCGCCTATTTTCTGATATGTGGTAGTATATGGGTATATCTATGTGTTGGAGTGAAAATATTTAGGTTTAAAAGAGGTGTAAAAGTCAAAAAATCAGACAGGCAGAGCTTCGCTGCGTTTTTGAATTCTTAAAAATGAAGGGGGTTCACGTTTATTTATAGGCCAGGGAGCCCTATCTCTACCTGTGGCTACTGCAGGTAGAGGTGCGGCTCCCCTAGGTGGGGCCCACGTGTCGGGTTTTATCATCTCGAAGTACGTGCACTCCGGACAACGGGCAGTCGAAGTCAGAACTTTCAAACTTTTGATCGGAGCGTCCGTTTGAGGCGTGCGATACCTTTTTGGAAAGCCCTAGCCGAGAGTGTCACAGTGACATAGGATAAAATATTTTTCGGGTTCGAGAAGTCGGGTTCATAACCAGGTCTTCGATTCCCCGCAGTTTATCCGTTGAGCTTTCTTGCATTATTGGCACTCTGGATAGTTGTTATGGTTCATTCTGACTTTGATGACATCAATTCGTCTTGAGTTTAATCGAATCGGTTTAGAGTTGGTAAAATGACCTTTTTTCCCCTCCCTAGATTGCCTGTGGTGTCGGCACGGCCTTTAATGGATCTGGCTTCCTAGGGTTATCTATGGGGCTGAACTGCACTTCCCGGATTGATGCCGAGGATGACTTGACACGTCCTGGGTTGATGTCCAGGTTGACCTGTACTTCCCGGGTTGAGATCGGGGCTATCTTAAAGGCCCGATCGATGATCGAATTTGAGTTGATAGCCCGAAATTGAGATCGGGGTTGATCTGACGGTCCGATTGGAGATCGGAGCTGGATTGACGGTCCAATTGGAGATTAAAGCTGGATTGATGGTCCGATTGGAGATCGGAGCTGGATAGATGGTTCAATTGGAGATCGGAGCTGGATAGACGGTCCGATTGGAGATCGGAGTTGGATTGAGTACCGACATTGGTGATCGAATTTGGCTGAATTACCGATATTGGGGATTAAATTTAGGTTACCGATATTGGGGATTGGATTTAGGTTTAAGGACCGGCATTGGCGGCCAATTTTGAATTAAAAGACAGGCATTGGTGGCCGGATTTGAATTGATTAACGGTTTTGCCCTCCTACAGTGTTAGTATTGGGGCAAGAAAAATTTCGAGCGTCTATAGATGCCCCTTCTTTATCATGTCCATGCAATGTAATGGAATGGACATGATAAAGATTAGTAGACACTGGAAATAATAAGTGCCAGCACTACTTTGAAGGCTGGGCGTCTTTGAGTGGAATGGGTCTTCTATTAGTTGCCTACGTTATCACTCTGCTAGTCTTGATCATTGAGGACTTTTGATATTTACATGGTCAGCTTTGGGCATTTGAGAGGCTTCCTTGCCTATGGCCCGCTACTGCTTTAGGTCTAGAGACCTATCCTCGAGGACAGAGATGGCATCACTCCACTTTGATGGAGGTCCCTATTGCTGAGGAATTCACTCATGCCCGTCTACAGTTGGAGCTTTTGACGGTGAATTTGATCACCTGGAAGCCGTACACATCCGAACACTTGACTGTTGGATTCAAGGGAGGAGTCCCTACTAGCCGGGAGTTTGACTTATCGACCCGCAAGGTACCGTTGTTGACGGCGGGAGGCTGGGAGCTCTATCTTGGAGAGTGTGCTATTAGGAGCATCACGGGGGAGATCTGCATTCCCATTGTTCCTCTAGCTTGGAATCATTAGCCATTGACTGTGCCTTTGATAGACATCCCTTTGGAGGGTATTGATGGCTTCACCCTATCAGAGGGTCCGTACAGCCAGGAGGCATTTGGCAGATGGTGGAGCTCTCGTACTATTGGAGCTCAGACTCAGACTACCCAGTTTATGGCAGATATGGTGCCAGGATCCATGATGATAACGGATTGGATAGCTTGCCTCAGGGAGCTGACTCATGCAGACCAGATAGCAGATCTGACCAGGGAGTTAGAGTAGGCTCTTTTCTTTATCAGGCACCTTGGCCGAGATCCATCAGAGGCATCTTCTTTTGACCCATCCAGCTCAGGAGCAGGTTCCTCTTCAGGTCCATTTAGCAGTAGTTATACAGGGGCAGATCCTCCTTTATACCGCCCAGATATGCCTGATCCTAACAGCTTTGTGCAGATAGAGGAGATGGAGCAGGTTGATCAATTCGACACTGATGTCTACGACTTCCTCTGATAGTTATTGGAGCTATACTTTTTGGTCAGCCACTGTTTTGGCTATTCGACGTTTTTGCCATCATTTGGATAGACCACTGTAGTAGTTGGGTGGTGGTGCCCCATTTTCTCTGTATTCTTCCTTTTACTTTGTATCAGGATATAGGGAATGTTGTATGCAGTAGATAGCTTTTTGTAGATATTCCTGCCATATCTTATCTTCTACATTATGTTTATATTACTGTCATCATGCATGTATTATATCATGTGTATGCATTCAGACAGCTGTGTTTTGACTTGACCTTTGGACGGTCTTGTGGTACGGTGCTACAGATGACGTCGTTTGCAGTCCGCCGTATTGAGCACTTACCACCATCTACGGTGGCAACATCACTGAGGTCATGGTATGATAGTTTGCCCTTTCCTGCTAGTGGGATCGTGGACCAGATATTGGGGCATTTATTGGCCCTTGCGGATTTTTGGGTTTCGATCGAATTTGTTGAGGGCCTTCTACCCTACTAGATTACCGACAGGCAGGTGTTCTGCTTTGGGCGGCGTGAGCTGACGCTGACTCTGGAGGAGTACTAGAGATTTACTAGCTTGGATTTAGAGTTGTCGTGCGCTCAGACGGCAATTAGTGATATGAGGAGGCCGTTTATCAAGTTATCCGGTCTCTGTCAGAGTGTAGTCATGGATGAGATCGTCTCGGGGCACGTGATCTCTATAGACTTCTTGATTGAGTTCTTTGGCGAGCTTGACAGTTATGGTCGCCACGTCGAAGATTTTATTTGTTCAGCAGAGGCAGACATGTGGCCAAGATAGACATCCTGCTGATGTGTGTTGCGGCATATGTCTACATGTCGTTGCGATTGGATCATCTAGATGTGGGATTGGTAGTAGTGGTTAGAGCCCTTTAACAGGGTAGCACTATCATCCCGATGATATTGGCTGAGATATTTAGATCCGCCACGTATTGTAGTACCCATCCAGAGGGGTTTTTTTAAGGGCAGCTCGATCTTGCTGTATTTATGGCTGATGTCCCATATACGATCGATTGGATCCTTCAGGCCTAGGGGTTTTTACTTTACTCACGAGACATCCAGAGCTTTCTCTTTTCAGCCTGCGGAGTGCATTGATGCAGTGTCTTGGTCGGCATTTTTGTGGGCTATTGAGCATCCGTTTGTGATCTTGCCATGCTCAGGGCTAGCATCCCCATATAGCTTTATCACTCATGCATCTGGCCTGGATTATTTACCCCTAGTGGGTTTGAGAGGAGTGACTAACTATCATCCTTTGGCAGTCATGTGTCAGTTTGATCAGCTGCAGAGTTTGCACCATTTTGAGGGGTCTGCTAATCAGAGGATGTCAGTTTCTTCTATGTCATCCGCCAACTTGGTTAGAGTATATGAGTGTTGGACTCATCGGGAGAGGGCTGATTTCTCCAGTAGCCATCCGGGCTATTCTCCGGAGTATTCTACATGGTTGGAGGCAGAGATAGAAGTGGTAGCAGAGGCTTCTTCATCTCCTGGTGTGAACTCTGACGAGGAGGAGCCCATGGAGGATCCAGATTCTCCTACCGAGGATGAGCTGTTCACGAGTTTGATCGCTGCTCTGGTTAGTGATTCCCCAACCATTCCTGTGGGGATAGATCTGGCTTTAGCAGACTCACTATTTAGGATGACCTTTGAGCGAGACTCGTCTAGAGCACAGATGTTGGCTGCCTTGTCTGGCAGAGATTTAGCTTTTGCTGAGAGGGATGGTCTCAGAGCTGCTTTGGATGCTGGATTGATTGAGCGGGAGGAGCTCCGCTCTACTTTGGATATTACAGTTGTAGAGCGAGATGAGGTTCGCTCGGCTAGGGATGCAACATATGTTGAGATCAAGGAGACTTTGATTGCTCGAGACGCAACTTTTGCAGAGAGGGATGAGGCTATAGCTTCTCGTGATTTCCACATTGCTGATAGTACTGCTCTTCGATCTTACACTCATGGTTTGATAACTGAGCTGAGTGCTTATATTAATGACCATAGTGCCACCTTTCAGATGATTGTGGATGTTCTGGGCCGTATGGAGGCTGAGTGGACTACACTTACGGCTGCTCCACCATCTTTAGAGAAAGATGCCATGCTGGCATTGTTGACCCGCTTATCCTTGGGTCCATAGACTGCTTATCTTTCCTGCACAGACTAGATCAACCATTTTTTCATGTACCAGGCATTATGTATATAAAGCAGTTTTATATATCAGAGAAATATATTTTTGATGCACTTCCCTGACTGGAGATGTATTGTCATTGCTGAGTGATTACCACTTCTTTCATGACTCGCAGTTGTTGATGTATCTTGAGCTTTTCCTTGATGGACTGACAGTTGAGATGTCAGGGAGTATCTCAGATGGGCCTGCTGACCAGGGTAGTTTGATAAAATTTAGCTTCTATTTGTCTTTAGTGTCTTGGAACTAGTCTTTTTTTTGAAGGTCAAACCACGCCGTAGATGGCTGCCTACGTACTCCCTGGTTGAGGGAGATCAGGTCATTCGTAGTTCCTGCTAGTTTGGTTAGAGAGGTTTGAAAAGAGTTTGCCTTGGATTCTAAGTCTGGTTTGATGAGTTTTTGAGTTTTTATTTGGTTTGACTGCACCAAAAATGGCTGCTTACGTACTCTCGGGTTGAGGGAGATCAGGTCATTCGTAGTTCTGGCTTTCTAGTGAAAAACTGAACCTAATTTGATTTGTAGGACCCGGATGCAGGTATACATGTGCTTCAGACGTAATACCTTTTCACGGTGTCTGAATTGATGATTTGGGGAAACTCGGTCCCATCCATCTCTTACAGTTTGATAGCGCCCCCAGTCAACACTTCTTTGACAATGAAAGGGCCTTCCTAGTTTGGGGCAAATTTTCTTTTGGCTTCATCCTGATTGGCCAGGATTTTCTTTAGCACCAAGTCGTTTTCTCTAAATTGTTGAATTCGGACCTTCTTGTTGTAGGATCTATTGGTATAACTGTCTGTGGAAAATGGCCGTAGCTCTCTTTTCATCTATCTGAGACAGCTGATGATACTGGTCTTACAACCATTGATCTTCATCTATTTGAGCATCTGTCAACACTTGTAAAGATTCCATCTCTACTTCTATGGGAAGGACTGCTTCCATGCCATAGACCAACGAGTAAGGGGTAGCCCCAATAGTGGTGCGCATTGATGTCCTGTATGCTAACAGAGATAGAGGTAGCAGGTCAGGCCAGTCCTTGTGATTGGCGGACATTTTCTGCATGATCTTCTTGATGTTTTTGTTGGCCACTTCAACAGCACCGTTCATCTTGGGCCGATAGATGACGAAATTGAGATGCTTGATGTGGAACTTACTGCACAGATCCACCATCATTTGATTATTCAGGTTTTTGGCATTGTCTGATACGATCACCTCCGGTTGTCCATATCGACAGACGACATTGTTTCTGATGAAACTGATGATGACCTCTTTTGTGACTTTGGGAAAAGAGGCTGCTTTGACCCATTTGGTGAAGTAATCGATCATAGTGAAGATGAATCGATGACCATTACTAGCTTTGGGTTCCACTGGACCTATTACGTCCATTCCCCACATAGAGAAAGGCCATGGTGAACTCATGTTATGTAGCTCATTTGGAGGAGCGTGAATGGCATTTCCATGTATTTGGCATTGAAAGCATCTCTTGACGTGATCATCGCAATCAGCTTTGAGCGAGATCCAGTAATGTCCTGTTCTGATTATCTTTTTGGCCAGCAGATGGCCGCTTATGTGTGGACCACAGACTCCACCAAGGACTTCATCCATTAGTCTTTGGGCTTGCTCATGGTCGAGGCATCTTAACAGGCCTATTTCAGCATCCCTTTTATAAAGTGCATCTCCGCTCAGATAGAACTTCATTGCCATTCTGAGAATCCATTTTTGCTCTGATTGGATTGCACCAGTGGGTGTGGATCCATCACGTAGATATTCCTTGATGTCTTAAAACCAAGGCTGCTTTACAGGAGGTATTTCATCTGATACTTCTCCCACATAATTCCCATATATCGGGGCTTTCTGAATAGTGAACTGAATGTTGGGAAATCCACTCTTATCGGACATGCGGATTAATGAAGCCAACGTTGCTAATGCATCAGCAAAGTCATTTCCCGAGGATTGTGAACGAAGGTTATTGCTTCGAATTCCCGAGATATTTTGAGGACTTGCCGATGATAGGGCAGTAAATGCAATTCTTTGGTGAGATACGCGCCGGTAGTTTGTCTGATGACCAGTTTCAAAATCTCCGAAGACGAGTAAGGGTTTGATAGACATGGATTGGGCTAATTTCAACCCCATGATACAGCCTTCATACTCGGCCATTTTGTTGGTGTTGCCAAATTAAAGTTTGGTAGCAACAGGATATTGATCACCTGTACCAGAGATGTGGACTGCCCCAGCTCTAGCACCTTCCATGTTTACGGCTCCATCAAAATACATTTTCCATGGTTGGACTGTATTCTCAGACTGGAGTTGTTGAATTGTCATGATCCCATCGTCTGGGAAATAGGTCTCCAGGTGCTCGAAACCCTTCTGAAGGTGTTTCTGCTAATTGATCTGCAATGCCTTGACCCTTAATTGACTTCTTAGTCACGTAGACAATGTCGAATTGCTCTAGGATCAACTGCCATTTGGAAAGTCGGTAATTCAGCATTGGTTTGTTGAATACATATTTGAGCGGATCCATGCGGGATATGAGGTAGGTCGTGTGCTCATACAAATAATGTTGCAACCTCATGGCGGCCCATGCTAATACATAGCATGTCTTTTCGATCAGGGATTTCTGTTCCCCACTACTGAATCTTTTACTGATGTAGTAGATGGCTCTTTCCTTGCTACTATCATCCTTCTGTCCTAACATGCAGCCCATTGCATTGGTATTGACGGACAGGTACATGAACAAAGGGACTCCCTCCCTTGGGGGTATCAGAACAGGAGCTTCAGTCAGCTGTTTCTTGATGGCAAGGAAGGCTTGTTGACAATCCTTATTCCATGTGGTGGAGGAATTCTTCCTTAACAGCTTGAAGATGGGCTCACAGGTTGCTGTGAGCTGGGAAATGAATATGCTTATAAAGTTGATCCTTCCCAGGAATCCACGTATCTCCTTCTCTGTACAAGGTACGGGCATTTCAGTAATGGCTTTGATTTTGGCTGGGTCGAGTTCAATGCCTTGATTGCTCACCAGGAATCCTAACAGTTTGCCTGCTTTGACGCCAAAAGCACATTTGGCGGGATTTAGCTTGAGGTTGTACTTGCGTAACCTGTTGAACAGCTTTTTGAGATGGTCTTTGTGATCATCCTCCCTCCGGGATTTGATGACGATGCCATCAACATAGACTTCTATTTCTTTGTGCATCATATCATGAAAGAGGGCCATCATGGCTCACTGATACGTTGCTCTAGCATTGATGAGGCCGAAGGATAGTCGTCGGTAGCAAAAAGTTCCCCAGGGAGTGATAAAGGCTATTTTCTCCCGGTCTTCTTCAGCAACCATGATTTGATGGTAACCAGCAAAGCAATCCACGAAGGAATACGTGTCATACTGCGCAGTATTGTCAATTAAAATATGGATGAAAGGTACCGGGAAGTTGTCCTTGAGGTAGGCTTTGTTCAAATCCCGATAATCCACGCATACTCGTACCTTCCCTCCCGGTTTAGGTACGGGGACTATGTTTGATAGCCATTCGTGGTAGGTTGATACCATAATGATCCCGGCTTTGAATTTCTTAACGACTTCTTCTTTGACTTTGAGACTCCACTCAGGTTTCAATCGCCTGAGTTTTTATTTGACTGGTTTTAACCCTTCTTTGATGGGCATTCGATGGATGACAATGTTTAAGGATAGACCGATCATATCTTTATGTGACCATGCAAACACATTTTGGTACTGTGTTAGGAGTTCAATCAGGTCGACTTTTTGATTTGGTGGGAGGTCTGAACCTATTTGGATTTCTTTGATATTTTTGGAGGTTCTTATGTTGATGGTGGAGGTTTGGTCAAGGTTTGGTTTGGGTTTGTCTTAAACCCATTCCTTGATCTCCTCTGGTACCTCATAGTCATCTTCCTCCTCTTGATCAATATCCATCAAGTCGAAGTTCAATTCTACATCCAAGTCGGAGTCATCTTCACAGGTTGGCATCTCATCAGCAGAGACACACACATCCAATGCTTGGGTCCTAAAAACAAAAATGCTTTCATTAATACATACAACTGCTTAAAAACACAGCATTTGCAAAGCATGACAAAAGTTATTGCTCCAGCTGTGCAATAAAAAATAAGCAGTAAATGAAAGTATGATTAAGGGCAGATGTACTCTCTGCCCCTTTACCCTTTTCGACTTAGGTAAGGGACACTGTTCCAATTGTCCAGTGTCAGATTCTCACGAATTCGAAGAATCGAGGAATTGTGCTCGTCCACCTCGTCCTGGATGATGACTGAGGCATCTTTGAGAATAAGGCCAAGGCTTTTCTGTGGATTATTCCTCTTCTTGATGTGAGGAATTTGGACATGGTCGTCGTCACTGTCGGGGAGTTCGTCATTCATACCCTTGTAGTTGAGAATGACTCTCATGTTAGCGAATGGGTCTCGTCCTTCATATAGGATCTTTTCTTTTCCCTTTTCGCTGTCTGCCTCAGGCTTGGGGGCTTTTCTTTTATGGACAGGTATGATTGGAGGAAATAGTATGGCTGATACCGCAGTAGGGATCTTCCTCGTAGGTTTCACCCAGTCGGCATTTGTAAGGTTTGGGAGCAGAATTATAGAGGCCTGAGCTTTGGGATGTTTGTGTGGATTCCGGCGGCTTGACCCGGATGAATATCCCAATCCTGCTCTTCCCATCTGACTTGGGATTTGGATTGGCATCTTAATACCTTGCTTGTCCTTTCCCATCCCTTCTTCAGGTTGGAAACCCGAAGATATCACCTCTTGGCCTATGGTCATTACTTCAGTGGACACTTTAGGTTTTGGGGCTGGTGCCTCGATAGGGAGATATTGAATATCGCTCACCTCAAAAGCTTGAAAACTTGCAGGTTCAATCCCCGCGTCCAGGCTAATCACTGGCATGTCCCCATGTATGTAGGTAGGGTATTCTGGCTCGGCATTGATCGTGATGAGGCTGCCGTTAATGATGTACTTGAGTTGCTGATGGAGGGAGGATGACACTGCTCCTACCATGTGGATCCATGGTCTGCCCAACAGCAAATTGTACCCAGTGGTAATATTGAGCACTTGGAAGGATACATAGAAGGTGTGTGGACCAATTTCTAGGGGAAGCTCGATTTCCCCCATAGCCTGGCGGTGATATCCATCAAAAGCCCGGATGACCATATGTCTGGTTTTGATCCGGTTCGGATTTATCTTCATTCTTTCCAACGTGTCGTATGGACAAATGTTGAGGGAAGATCCTCCGTCAATAAGTACTCCAATCACGTATTCGGAGGACACTACAGCTATATGCAGGGATTTGTGATGGCCCCTTCCCGCAGCCGGGATATCATCGTCTGTCAAGGATATCACATTGTTGTTGAAAATATGTTCTATCACGTGACGGAATTTCTCTATGTCTACCGTGTGCAGTAAGATGGGCTTCCTCTAGTACCTTCACTAGAATGTTGCGATGGTCTTCTGGTGATAAGACCAGATCGAGGATAAACACTTGCTTGGATGCATCTTTCAAGCATTGCACTACCTTGATTTCATTGTGTCCCATTTTATTAAGGAACTCTTTGATCTTTTCTTCAGCCACATTTTCTTTTGCTTTGGTAACTGGATTAATTACCCGCTGAGGCAGGTATAATGGATTATCCTTTGATAGGATGGAAATGTTATTTGAAGTGGAGCTTTCAATGTCCCCATAGTTCCATGGGACCTTCTTCAGATTGATGATTGGATACTGAGGTCTGAAGAGCAAGATTAGAGGCTGAGGTGCAGCCACCTTCACAGGATTTTGGACTTCTTGTACCCCTTTCCCTATCAGTACCAGGGGTGTGAGGATTGATTCCTTATCGCAGGATACGACAGCTACTGTGTCCTGGTACCATGCATTGGGGATCCAGAGGCTATCTTTATCTGCCAAGTCGAGGATTTGATCTCCTCTGATTAGGTCACCCTTCTCAATCAGGTCTTGAATTAGATTACAAAGTGCCCAGCATTCTTCTGTATCATGGCCGGGAGAGTTGGAATGGTACTGACATATTTGGTCAGGTTTGAATTTTCTGGATTGAGGGTTTAATGGGGGTAATAGATCTACAACCATCCCCTCGTTGATCATTATTTGGAGGATTTCTTCCATTGACTGATTCAGATTGGTGAAATTCCTTTGAAATAAGAATTTTCTACCTTCTCGGGTATACTCATTTTTGACCATTGGTTGTTCGTGTAACTGGCAATGATCTCTATTGGGGATGTGATTGATTTTCGCCAGAGGAGAATGACTGCCAATGGATTGATGAATTTGCTTCAGCATCTTCCTGGTGAGTTGATGCTGGTAGACGACTAGTTCAGCCAACTGTTCGATTTGTTCCTTGAGAGACTTGATGTCTTGCTCCATCAGGAATCGCTTCTCAAAAGTTTCCCAACTCTCTGGGCTACTAAGATTGGATTGACTTGGTTCCCCAACGTAGCGAAGGTAGATCCTTCTCCATTTGAGGTACTGATCATGTTAACATTTTCCTCTTTGTGCTGTGGGAGAGGATTGTCTTGGACATGGGGTTGGTCAGGCTTTGTTACCACAACTTCCCCGCTGTCAATCAAGTCTTGAATTTTATGTTTGAGAGACCAACAGTCTTGAGTATCATGGCCTGGAGATCCAGAATGATAAGCACATTTCTTGTTAGGGTCGAAATTCTTTCCGTTAGTGTTGGTTGGTGGAAGGAGTTGAACAATCTTCTTATGAGCTGTCAAAAGTTTGAACACATTCTCGAGGGAATCCCCTAGTGGGGTGAAATTTCTTCGACGCCTGACTTCCATATTTTTCTGGAACTGAGGGTTTGCAGGCTGTGCTGAAGCTTGGAAAAGGGTATAGTTTCTCCTTTGAATGGGCATGTGGTTTGACTCTCCCCTTGAATTTTGTCCTTGTAAAACCAAGGAGACTTCTTCGTCTTTCTTTTTATGGACCCTCCGGGATTACTCCCGTAATTTCTGGATTGGATATGTTCGGCAACAGCTTCGAGGGCGGTTAGATCTTTTATCTTCCCGGATTTGAGCCCGATTTCTGCCATCTCGCCATGCTTGATCATTTCAGAGAATGGTTTTCCTATTCCTGGTAGGACCCTCTCATAATAAGGCGCTTCTTGGATATCGACGAAAGTCATGACTATTTTAGATTTAGTCATGGCAAGGGTAACTTGTGCTGCGACCCGTCTCCATCGCTGGGCATATTCTCTGAATGATTCAGTGTTTTTTCTTCTTGATTTTGGTTATTTGATATCTGTCTGGAGCCAGCTGTGATTGGAAACTGTACTGGCTGAGGAAGGCATGGGCTAGCTCTTCCCAACTATGAATTTTGGAGTTGTCCAAGCGGGCATACCAAGCTTTGGCTTCTCCGGTTAGACTTTTCTGGAATAGTTGCATTCGAAGCTTCTCATCCTCAACATAGGATTCGAGTTCTCCGATGAAGACTTTCAGGTGTGTGTAAGGATCCCTTGTTCTGTCATATTTCTCGAACTCAAGGACTTGAAATTTTTCGGGATACCGAGCCCCGGGGAATATGCAGAGGTTAGAGTAAGTAACATTGCCAAACGCCCCAGTCCCTTTGATAGACCGGAGGGTTTCTTCCATCTGTTGCATTTTCTTGAGAATGTCACTAGCTTCCGGCTCTTTGACAAGGGGGTGATTTCAGGAGTTTTGTTGGTGGTGTCCTGGTTTTGTGGTCCAGGAATCTGAGTTTAGGCCTTTTCTGCATCTTGACCACCTAGCACCACTACTAGATGTTCCTGGTTCTGGATGAGCTTGAGATTGTTTCTCTTTAAAAGCCTTACTTTGTTCTCGCAAAAAATCAGCTAGCTCGGCTATTTGATTTTTCAGTCCTTCGAATTCTTCCCTGGAGACAGGGGTGGATTCAGGTGGAGCACTTGAAGCCATGTCCGCGGATGGACTGAGTGCTTTCTTGAATTTAGATCTGGTGACAGGACCAATTTTTACTCCTACAACAAAACGTAGGCGTGTCAATTTCCTGAGGTAGGTAAGGGTTGGATGCATAATGTGTTTTTTAGTGTTTATCCTCCAAAACCGAGGTTAGCTGTTTTGATGGCAGGATGACATGTATTTGACAGGGAAAGTAAATATTTCATTATTGATATTTACAATGTGCTCCTCAGTAATTAGAGACTTGATATGGAATTGAAAGAGGAAGGTATGAATAAGCTTCCCTCTGGATTTGGTTAATCAGAGGCTGACCTATCCTAGGTTTACTCTCGCGGCTTTTGTTTCGGCATGAAGGCTCCCAGATCATCGCAATCTACTAGAAGGGAAGTTAATCCGATCGTTCAACTGGAGCGAATCTGAGTGGTGTATTTTCATGAGCCACCCCCTGTGAGAACCCGAATTTTCAAGAATCATTATTAATAAGAATTTAATAATCACCATTGTCTGGAGTATATGTATGTTGTTAGAGAGAGAAAGAAAATCAATATATCGTTAGATATGTATTGGTTAGAGAATCATTAATTAATTGAATACCCGACAAGAAGTGAAGATTAAAGGAATGTATATATATGTGTTATATATATCTCTTGAATTATGTGGATTGGTGGAAAGAGAAATAATTATTAGGTATTTCTAATAAAGAATATTAAAATAATTTCTTATATTAAATTATTTTAATAAAAAGGGGGAGTATTATATTAAATAATAATAATAATAATAATAATAATAATAATAATAATAATAATAATAATAATAATAATAATAATACCTTGTACGTTTTTGAATGAGGTAATATGAAGGAGGGTAGATATATTGAAACATATTTGCTATATGTAATATATTGATAGGAAATAACTTATTGTCTATTTTCTATATAGAAGGTGTACAGGTGTTGTACATATAACTATTTTATCAATACATAGATATTATATTTAATTAATATCTTGAGGAAAAGAGTAAGTCATTTTTATGATTAATGCCCCTATTGGAAATGATATATATAATAAAACTTATTATATCATGTTTTGAAGAAATAATTAAACGGGATTAAATTAATATTATTATGAGAATTATTGCTATGAGCAAGTATACATGTTATGCGAGTTAGTGCCTATGCGTATAATTGCTAGGATTAATAGGGTGTCACTAATGGTTTAATTAAATTAGTGGACTAGTCCTAAGTTTTATATCAAAAGAATTGATAAGGTGATTAGTAATTAAATATTCAATTTGCTTGAATATAGTGAAAGGATTAATTGTGATTACAAAGGATAAACGATTAACGAGTAATTAATTGATAATATGTCGATTAACTATTATTGTGAATAAACAATATATTATTTAGCAAAGGATTAATAAATATAATGAGATTATATTTACTTGATTAATTATTTTATACAAGCATGCGATATATTAAACCTTTAATATATGGTAGTTATCTATACTGTATATAATGCAATGTGACGCGTTGATATGGCTATATATTATATATATATATAGTAAGATTAATTTCATTTGGAGAGTTACATAATATTATTGATTATGTGACATGATGTGTGTGGATAAAACTTAATGTATACCCTATTACCTTATATTAAAATCAATAAACAATTGATAATTGATAATGATTTCATTAAGTTATTATGATTATAATAATAAACGTTGTGATAATGAGTAATAATAATATCCAATTGCATTATAGTTGATATTATGGAAAATGTACATGGATTATATGTTGGTGTATATGTATCTATTTGATACATTGTATTATTAATGACTGATTTGAAATGACATTGTAACACCCATTTAAATGTATAACCTAAGTATATTTATAATGTGTATAGATGTATATTTCTAACCAATTGTTAGCATACATTATACACCAATTGCAATTTGTTCAGTTCTTATTACATTGACTCACATTGAGTGCCCAACTTCTTCCCATGTGAACACAAGAAGCTAGCTACTCTATCTTCCTTCTCATTTTCAGCATTGTAGAACTAATGATTAGGGGGGGGGGGAGTAGGATTCATGATTGAATTCACCAACTCCTCACCAACTTCTTACTAACCATTATACAATTGCTTCTTCCTTTCGTTTGATTTGGTGAGTAAAGGCATGGACTAGATAAGGAATTGCCTATATAATGAGGCTTCTCTTCTTCTCATTCCATTTTGCTGAGATTTCCTTAAGTGTAGAATTGATAGCATATATATTGAGAGAGTTATCAGTAAGGGAAAATTATTATAGCAGCAAGCATTTTTGTAGAGGTATGAATTTTATGTTCTTTATTTTGAGAAATTCCAATTCTTGATTAAACTTGCATTATATGCAAAATGGATTTGAGAATGTTTCTTAATTGTTATATTAACATATATGCAAGTTAGGACTGCATTATAGCAGTTTAGAGTCGAACTTACTGTGACAATTTTGAGATGGGTTTGCAGTACTGCCGAAGCAGTCTGCTCTATCTCTGGCCGCACACCTGCGCAGATACGCCAGTTTTGTACTAGCCAGCGGCGCAGCTGTGCCGGGACAGTTTCTGGATTTTTGATTTCTGTTACAGAACCTATTATGATCTAGCATGTGACATCAATTAGAGCAAGCATTCGAACTAGATTTATGTGCATATATGAGTACATTAATGTGACATGAGCATGTATCACTATGTTAGTACACTCTATTGATGAAAGGATTTAAAGTTTACAAAATAAACTTAGACTTGTTAAAGTAAACTTTGACATATATGTATTATGTGTATTCTGATTTTATAAACACGATCGTATGGTCTGAATAGATGAAATGTATGTTTAAAGTGTTGAGCACACACTAGCATACATAATTAAAGACTACGTTGATTTCAAAGGACAAACCTAGAGTTTTTTTGACATATATATATGATGTTCACATTCTGACCATTTGAGTATGTGTATGTGGTTTATATATGTGTTCTAATACACGTGAGTCATGACTACAAGACCCTTTACATGTACTATGTTGCCTAAGTTGACTTAGTGCAAATTTTTAAAGAAAACTTAAGATTTGGAAAACTAAAGCGCATGAACATGGTAGGATAACATTCTAAAATTTCTAGACATATATGATAATGTCTTTAGCATTCCTTAGTTAGACTACATGTATTCATACTATGTTAGAAATCATGAAAATTAGTAAGCATGAACGAGGTATGAGTTAAGCTTGCTTAAAGCGGCTAACAATGCTAGTTATGCGCATATGGTAAAAGTATTTGTGAGCATGTGTCTTAACATTACTTTGACTCCTCGCATGTATACATGATGAACATAGTAGCCTTTCATGACTAGTTTAAATGTGACAGGGATTTTGAAAGGTAAACTTAGAAAGTTTAAACGTAATGGTTATATAAAACCCGGGAATTATAATTTCGATAAGGTTTGAGTAATGTAAAAGTAATATAGATCATGTATCTATGAGTTTTAAATATATGTCGAACACCTTTAGTTAAGTGTGTGATACATATATATGAAAAATGATAGTAAGTATGTATGGTTAAGGTATACCTATACGTACATAGTTATTCTAAGAATACGATGAGAAAGTAAAACGAAGGTTCTAAGAACCAAGTTAGACAACAATGTAATCAATTATTATTATATTAAGAATGTATGGATGCATATAACTGATATGTATGAATCCATAATTGTATGATTGTGTAGGAATACACGAAGCGCAGATATCTTGAAGTAGTTAAGTCGTAGTTGTTAAACTATGCATCAGGCAAGTCTTTCAGTTCCTATTTGATATATGAGTTCAATAACTGTTAATTGAATTGTATTATGCCATGAGAATGTTAACTTATATATGAACTGTATATGAGATATGTATGAGATTGAAAGTTGATCTTTAATAATATGCTTGTTATGTGAGAAGTAACATGCGTAGTAGATATTAATTGATTATGAATGCATGAACTGAGTATGAAATTATATGCTATGTGATGCATGAAAACTGTTAGAATTGCTGAGCTGCCGAGCTCACTCTTGCAAATATCCACTTTTGCAGGTTAAGGACTCATGATAAAAGTTACGTGCTGCGTGATAGAGTTTGAAGATTTCAGTTTATTTAAAAATATGTTCTTGAACCATGCTTAGGTTCTAGAAAATGTATACGATAGTAGATTACAATGTTTTATGCATGTTGAAATGGTAAGTTGTGTTATGAAAACACATAGGGATTTCGAAATGAAATGTATACGTTTATACGATAATTCGAACATAGTGAATCATATTTTATAATTGATTCAAGGTTATGTAATTGATTCAAAATTTTAAATTCAATGAAAGATGTTATTCAAAAGATATAGAAAAGTTTAAGTTATTTCGCATTTTTGTAACATTAGTTATGATGTATAGACAGAGATGGTATCTGACCGAGATTTGAAAACTTATAAAGGTTTAGGGTCATCATACAAGATCTTAGATATGAATAGAAATTATATTTCTATATTGTAATAAGTGAAATTTATTCATTAAGTTTTGAATAAAAGATGTAATAGTTCCGCGATAGATGTATCGTGGCGGACCGGATCCGAGGTAATTGAGAGACCCGGATTTGGGGTCGTCATAGGTTGGTATCAAAGCTGTAGGTTATAAAACTTAGGTAAGAGTACCTTAGACTATAACCTTAGAAAGTGAACGGTAAAGATTAAAATAAATACATGAAGATTCAAAGAAGAATCTTGAAGTATCTAGAGAATGAGAATCAGGAGTTTTCTAACTACGGTGATAAAAATCTTAGACAATGTCTATAAGATGAATATGGCAGAGATAATGAGAATGAACTTGAATGGAGTTTAGTTGATAATAGGGAAAGAACCCTAAGTTAAGTCAATGATCACGACATGATCAGATTGAACAATATAATGATAAATGGTATGTATCAACTAAGTAATTATAGCCTGATGCTATACTGAGAAGGTACTATGAAATAGTACGAGATGAACTCTTGAGGAGTTATATGTGACGAAATGTAGAAATTTCGCAATGAGTAAAGAGAAAGTTAAGAATAAGATAGAGTTAAGTGTTGGATTTCAATTGAGGACTCTTGTTAGCAGCTAAGTTGTATGGTTCCTTGTATGGGCGGGGAATTTATGCTTGGGTTTAGAACCACTTAGCTTCCTATACTGATTAGTGGCTGAGTTCACCAGTTCCTTGTATGGGCAGGGGATTGTGTTTGGTTCGACAACCATTTAGCTTCTTACATTGATAATCATTGGAAAATTGGTGTCGCACTATCATAATACATATGGCGGAAAGGTGATTCTTTTCTCATGTTTATTCTGATAGATAGATATTACTAAGATTAGGTGCGAGATTAAACTTATACGTATGGTAAGCTCGTGACTCATAATCGTATGATGGAACCCCTAAGAGAATGGACGACTTTGGTCTGACTAGGATAAGTTCCTAAATACATATGATTGTGGAAAGTTCCTGAACTCCTAACGTATGGTATGTTTGATAAACTGTACTGTGGGTATAGAAAAATTATGGATGAAGAATTGAGGATTTCTTTTCTTTTAGATATTATTAAGCAATTGATCATTAGAACAATTGAAGATGATGATGGAAGCATAGGTATTCCAAATCTTCTAGCTGTGCTAGACCTCGAAATTTTGACATCAAGCTAAATTCACACTGATGTGCCTTTTGAACAAAATAAATTTTGTTATCCTCAAAACAAGGTGACAAGGGTGTGGAAATGGACTCTAAGTCATTAACACATCGTTACCTAGTGCGATATGATAACATCAAATATGATTTGCAATGATTTTTGAACGATTTAAAGAAGAGTCTACGTTAATTATATCGGCTAGACAAAATTAATTTGAGATATCAAAATGTATTTTGTATATCATCGATGCATCATGAAACCTGATGTAGAAATGATAAAAGTGATGGAGTTACCAATGCAGAATTACCTGGTGTGAGATTTGATTTAAGCCCACTATGGTACGATGTAGTATGATAAAGTCATAAAATGAAAAATGATGGAGTTATCACTGCAGAATTACCTGGTGCGGGATTTGATTTAAGCCCACTATGGTACGATGTAGTATGATAAAGTCATAAAATGATTTTCAGAACTTTAAAAGAAAAGTTAGATGCCAAGTAATTTGGCTAGATGCATGTTTCGATTGATATTTGAATTATTGGTATACGTATAAGCTAATTGATTCAACTAGACAAATATTTATAAAGATTCAAGTATCTCTTTGAGAATTTATCCTAAACCAAATTATTTTGGAACGGACTCTAATAGTAAGACTGAGGTGAACAACCCTGAAAAATGAGGATATATTGGTTGGATGATATATTCCAATTTAAGAACTAAGGTACAATTGATTGACCACCTAACGTACCAGTATTGGAAGTTTACCTTCTTCGTGATTGTAAACATACCAAGTTCAGCATGGTTAACAAATTTGGTTACGTTGAATACCGTAAGACCTAGAGTTCACGGTCTATATGACCCCTCAGCCAGATATGAAAAGTTTTAACTCCTTAGAGAGAAGTTATATGATGATAGCAGAGCTCCTCATGGAAGGAAGCAGTATATACTCATTAAATTGAGCATGAAATCAATAAAGGTTAACTTGAAAACCTAGTTTTGTTGAATAAAAGGAGTAGAGATTAGTAGACTATAATTTCGAGGACGAAATTCTTAGAAGAAGGGGTGATTGTGAGAACCTGAATTTTCAAGAATCATTATTAATAAGAATTTAATAAATAAAATTCTTAAGGCGTTAGATGGGTTCGAATATGAATATATCTGTGATATGAGGTTTGAAGTGTTGAATTACATAGGGTAATATGAGCTATGTAATATGTGATTTTAGTGTTTAATAAATATATATATCATTATTATATATTTGTTATACATGGTAGAGATGAATTAGTAAGAGAGATGGATAATATTTATCTATCGATATTAAATGATTTATAGAATTTTTATCATAGTAAGTTGGTGACATTAAATATCTTTAATAATCACCATTGTCTGGAGTATATGTACGTTGTTAGAGAGAGAAAGAAAATCAATATATCGTTAGATATGTATTGGTTGGAGAATCATTAATTAATTGAATACCCGACAAGAAGTGAAGATTAAAGGAATGTATATATATATATATATATATATATATATATATCATATATATCTCTTGAATTATGTGGATTGGTGGAAAGAGAAATAATTATTAGGTATTTCTAATAAAGAATATTAAAATAATTTCTTATATTGAATTATTTAAATAAAAAGTGGGTGTATTATATTAAATAATAATAATAATAATAATAATAATAATAATAATAATAATAATAATAATACCTTGTACGTGAATGAGGTAATATGAAGGAGGGTAGATATATTGAAACATATTTGCTATATGTAATATATTGATAGGAAATAACTTATGGTCTATTTTCTATATAGAAGGTGTACAGGTGTTGTACATATAACTATTTTATCAATACATAGATATTATATTTAATTAATATCTTGAGGAAAAGAGTAAGTCATTTTTATGATTAATGCCCCTATTGGAAATGATATATATAATAAAACTTATTATATCATGTTTTGAAGAAATAATTAAACGGGATTAAATTAATATTATTATGAGAATTATTGCTATGAACAAGTATACATGTTATTCGAGTTAGTGCCTATGCGTATAATTGCTAGGATTAATAGCGAGTCACTAATGGTTTAATTAAATTAGTAGACTAGCCCTAAGTTTTATATAAAAAGAATTGATAAGGTGATTAGTAATTAAATATTCAATTTGCTTGAATATAGTAAAAAGATTAATTGTGATAACAAAGAATAAACGATTAACAAGTAATTAATTGATAATATGTCGATTAACTATTATTGTGAATAAACAATATATTATTGAGCAAAGGATTAATAAATATAATGAGATTATTTTTACTTGATTAATTGTTTTATACAAGCATGCGATATATTAAACCTTTAATATATGGTAGTTATCTATACTGTATATAATGCAATGTGACGCGTTGATATGGCTATATATAGTAAGATTAATTTCATTTGGAGAGTTACATAATATTATTGATTATGTGACATGATGTGTGTGCGTAAAACTTAATGTATACCCTATTATCTTATATTAAAATCAATAAACAATTGATAATTGATAATGATTTCATTAAGTTATTATGATTATAATAATAACCATTGTGATAATGAGTAATAATAATATCTAATTGCATTATAGTTGATATTAAGGAAGATGTACATGGATTATATGTTGGTGTCTATGTATCTATTTGATACATTGTATTATTAATGACTGATTTGAAATGACATTGTAACACCCATTTAAATGTATAACCTATATATATTTATAATGTGTATAGATGTATATTTATAACCAAGTGTTAGCATACATTATACACCAATTGCAAGTTGCTGAGTTCTCATTACATTAACTCACATTGAGTGCCCAACTTCTTCCCACGTGAACACAAGAATCTAGCTACTCTATCTTCCTTCTCATTTTCAGCATTGTAGAACTAATGATTAGGGGGGGAGTGGGATTCATGATTGAATTCACCAACTCCTCACCAACTTCTTGCTAACCATTATACAATTGCTTCTTCCTTTCGTTTGATTTGGTGAGTAAAGGCATGGACTAGATTAGGAATTGCCTATATAATGAGGCTTCTCTTCTTCTCATTCCATTTTGCTGAGATTTTCTTAAGTATAGAATTGATAACATATATATTGAGAGAGTTATCAGTAAGGGAGAATTATTATAGCAGCAAGCATTTTTGCAGAGGTATGAGTTCTATGTTCTTCATTTTGAGAAATTCCAATTCTCGATTAAACTTGCATTATATGCCAAATGGATTTGAGAATGTTTCTTAATTGTTATATTAACATATATGCAAGTTAGGACTACATTATAGCAGTTTAGAGTCGAATTTGCTGTGAAAATTTTGAGATGGGTTTACAGTACTGTCGAAGCAGTCTGCTCTATCTATGGCCGCACACTTGCGCAGCTGCGCCAATTTTGTACTGGCCAGTGTCGCAGCTGCGCCGGGACAATTTTTGGATTTTTGATTTCTGTTACAGAACCTGTTATATGCTAGCATGTGACATCAATTAGAGCAAGCATGTGAACTAGATTTATGTGCATATATAAGTATATTAACGTGACATGAGCATGTATCGCTATGTTAGTACACTCTATTGATGAAAGGATTTAAAGTTTACAAAATGAACTTAGACTTGTTAAAGTAAACTTTGACATATACGTATTATGTGTATTCTGATTTTATAAACACGATCGTATTGTTTGAATAGATATGAAATGTATGTTTAAAATGTTGAGCACACACTAGCATACATAATTAAAGACTACGTTGATTTCAAAGGACAAACCTAGAGTTTTTTTGACATATATATATGATGTTCACATTCTGACCATTTGAGTATGTGTATGTGGTTTATATATGTGTTCTAATACACGTGAGTCATGACTACGAGACCCTTTACATGTACTATGTTGCCTAAGTTGACTTAGTGCAAATTTTTAAAGAAAACTTAAGATTTGGAAAACTAAAGCGCATGAACATGGTAGGATAACATTCTAAAATTGCTAGACATATATGATAATGTCTTTAGCATTCCTTAGTTGGACTACATGTATTCATACTATGTTAGAAGTCATGAAAATTAGTAAGCATGAACGAGGTATGAGTTAAGCTTACTTAAAGCGGCTAACAATGCTAGTTATGCATATATGGTAAAAGTATTTGTGAGCATGTGTCTTAACATTACTTTGACTCCTCGCATGTATACATGATGAACATAGTAGCCTTGCATGACTAGTTTAAGTGTGACAGGGATTTTGAAAGGTAAACTTAGAAAGTTTAAACGTAATGGTTATATAAAACTTGGGAATTATAATTTCGATAAGGTTTGAGTAATGTAAGAGTAATATAGATTATGTATTTATGAGTTTTAAATATATGTCGAACACCTTTAGTTAAGTGTGTGATACATGTATATGAAAGATGATAGTAAGTATGTGTGGTTAAGGTATACCTATACGTACATAGTTATTCTAAGAATACGATGAGAAAGTAAAGCGAAGGTTCTAAGAACCAAGTTAGACAACAATGTAATCAATTGTTATTATATTAAGAATGTATGGATGCATGTAACTGATATGTATGAATCCATAATTGTATGATTGTGTAGGAATACACGAAGTGCAGATATCTTTAAGTAGTTAAGTCGTAGTTGTTAAACTACGCATCAGGCAAGTCTTTCAGTTCCTATTTGATATATGAGTTTAATAACTGTTAATTGAATTGTATTATGCCATGAGAATGTTAACTTATATATGAACTATATATAAGATATATATGAGATTGAAAGTTGATCTTTGATAATATGCTTGTTATGTGAGAAGTAACATACGTAGTAGATATTAATTGATTATGAATGGATGAACTGAGTATGAAATTATATGCTATGTGATGCATGAAAACTGTTAGAATTGCTGAGCTGTCGAGCTTACTCTTGCAAATAACCACTTTTGCAGGTTAAGGACTCATGTTAAAAGTTACGTGCTACGTGATTGAGTTCGAAGAATTCAGTTTATTTAAATATATGTTCTTGAACCATGCTTAGGTTCTAGAAAATGTATACGATAGTAGATTATAATGTTTTATGCATGTTGAAATGGTAAGTTGTGTTATGAAAACACATAGGGATTTCGAAATGAGATGTATACGTTTATACGGTAATTCGAACATAGTGAATCATATTTTATAATTGATTCAAGGTTATGTAATTGATTCAAAATTTTGAATTCAATGAAAGTTGTTATTCAAAAGATATAGAAAAGTTTAAGTTATTTCGCATTTTTGTAACATCATTTATGATGTATAGATAGGGATGG
Organism: Panax stipuleanatus; assembly: GCA_020205555.1. Taxonomy (NCBI): domain Eukaryota; kingdom Viridiplantae; phylum Streptophyta; class Magnoliopsida; order Apiales; family Araliaceae; genus Panax; species Panax stipuleanatus. Next base: position 104,509,047 of record CM035126.1, read on the forward strand.
TATATGACCGAGATTTGAAAACTTATAAAGGTTTAGGGTCATCATACAAGATCTTGGATATGAATAGAAATTATATTTCTATATTGTAATAAGTGAAATTTATTCATTAAGTTTTGAATAAAAGATGTAATAGTTCCGCGAAAGATATATCGTGGCGGACCGGATCCGAGGTAATTGAGAGACCCGGATTTGGGGTCGTCACACTCCCAGAGACTTAATCGTCCCTAGAGTCATTACTTAACACCGATTAGGTTATGCTCCTTGTGAGAGGGACACACAACATACATTCTCATACATTGTGCCTTACCGTTGTGCATATGATGACATGGGTGCAAAGCACTAAATATGGGTGCGATGCACTAAAAAGTAGGAAAGCATTCATTAACATTCATTCAATGTAAAGACGCAGCATTTACTCATCGATTGACTGTGGAGACACATGATTTCACGCAGTAAATAATTTTAGAAGGGAAATGTTTGAAAAGATTAGAAAGCGGCCTAAGCCCTCTACTGTCCTCAGTAGAGTCGCCACCTGTCAACATTAAAAAATTTAAGAACCCCACTGTTCGGTTCATAACCCGGGTTTCCTCAAATCGATCTTCCTAAGTTCTCTCTACCCCCACTCTTTTTATTTAGGAAAAAGGTTTTGAAGGGTTTTTTAGGAAAGAGGCCAACATGTGTTTATGTCGACGATTTGAACAGTTTAGAGTCGCCAATTGGTAGATTGGAAAATGGTCGTACCAACTCAACCGAGTTTGATTTTAAAAGAGTCCCAATTGCTGGATACTATCGAAACTTGATCTTTGAAATCGGAGTTTTGAGTTCAGGGGCTTGGTTAAGTGTGGGGAAGGTGTTAGGCACCCCACGACTCCCGTGTAAACACGGTACCACATCTTTTCAATATTTCCCTTAAAACTGTGAATGCATGAGTGAATGTTGTTTGAAAATTGGGCCTATTGATTTGATTGATTGAAAGCTTTAACAGACTTCGTTGAGCCTATATATGAAGGGTTTGATTTAATTTGAAAATTAGTCTTTGATTTGATTTGAAAATCAGTCTTTGATTTGATTTGCAAAAGCATTTAATTTGATTTACAAAAGCTTTTCTTTTGATTGAAAATGATGTTTTGAAAGCTGGTTTATAAAACCCTTACGCTGCCATAAGAATTGAAGCGTATCACTACTTTCAATTTTTTATCTTTATAGCATTAAGGCTGCATGTGAATGGTGATTTTCTGGGCTGCGAAGCATCCTTGACCACAGAAATAGATAAGTGTCGGTCTCCTCATGGGTATGAAAACCATAGGAGGGACGCTGACATGATAATTTTGATATTTCACTATGATGGGACCTTAAATCCGGATAACCATTTTAAGGTCTGTGTATGTACATTTTATAGAAAAATTAGCAGGGTACATCTGTAAATTGGAGTTTGTCCATCATGGGAATAAGATCTCGATCGATTTGATTGTGAATTCCACGATTCCTAGGCTCACAAATGAGTAGCCCATAAACCTGCACAGTTTAAATTTGCACAGAAATGGATATATATACATCATCACGTCGCAATGGAACTAATGATTCATCAATAAATCCTGGCTGCGAGTGGATAAAGCATTTCGTTCCCACTAGATAGCAATCTGAGGGACACGAATATGCTTTCAAAGCTAAAACTATAAAAATAACTAGATTTAAAGAAATCTCAGCCATTATAGCTTCCAGGTTCTATCGGGACCTGTTTGAACCGTTGAAAGCTAGAATTGGCGAGATTTGGATGAATCTGGTTCGCCCGCAGATACGTCAGTGCAAATTCATATACAAATGAATGTTAAATGAAGTAGTTGAATAAATTGAATAAAGCAATATATATATATATATATATATATATAATTATATATATACAAAAGCTATAAAAGGGCGATGAGTTTTCACTCGCAAGCTCGGACTGGAATTAATATATATATATATATATATATATAAAATAGTAATAAGGGCGATGGGTTTTCACACCGGTGCCCGTACTAGAATTGAAATTGACAGAAAAGTAGTCAACCAGTGACTGGGGAGAGCACCCAGTATGGCAAAGTGTGCAAAAGCAGTAAAATGGCCATAAAGTAATCCAGGCCGGACTGAAAATATATAAATATAAATATATATATATATATATATATTGATAGAAATGTAGTCAACCAAGACTGATATGAGTACCAGTGATGGTGAAAGTCGCTTACATATGCGTAAATATATGTAAAAACGGTAAACTACCTCGGATTTGACATTCGGGCTTGACAAAATTGAAATGTTAGTACATAAACAGTTAAATATATACAAAAGGGGCCAAACCCGGACTGGGAAGATAACCTAGTCCGACGGAGTTGCCAAAATGTGTGTGCAAGTGCATTGAAGCTGCTGGAGCTGACGGATCGTCAATCCGAGTTGTAGAAATGCAAAAATTTACGTTTATGTACAGAAATGTACCAAATTCTGACGAAAACGGCCACGGAACTAAGTTCCGGGCATATTTAGAAGATGAAACTTCGTGTGCAAGTGAAAAACAGTGCAAAGTAATAGTATTGACTTTCTGATCATAAAAATACTTACAATGGACTACAATATGGGCTTTTTGCCAAATTATAGGCTTCAAACATCCAAATTTATCGGTATATGTGGTAGTATATGGGTATATCTACAAGTTGGAGTGAAAATATTTGGGTTTGGAAGAGGTGTAAAAGTTGAAAAATCAGACGAAAAGAGCTTCGCTGCGTTTCTGAATTCTTGAAAATGAAGGGGGTGGACGTTTATTTATAGGCCATGGAGCCCTAGCTCTACCTGCGACTGCCGTAGGTAGAGGTACGGCTCCCCTAGGTGGGGTCCACGTGCCAGGTTTTGTCATCTCGAAGTACGTGCACTCCGGATAACGTCCAGTCGAAGTTGAAACTTTCAAACTTTTGATCAGAGTGTTCGTTTGGGGCGTGCGATACCTTTTCGAAAATCCCTCGCAGAGAGTGTCGCAATGAAATGGGATAAAATATTTTTTGGGTCCGAGAAGACGGGTTCATAACCAGGTCTTCAATTCTCCGCAGTTTGTTCGTTGAGCTGTCTTGCATTATTGGAACTCGAGATAGTTGTTGTGGTTCGTTCTGACTTTGATGGCATCAATTTGGCTTGAGTTTGACCGAATTGGTTGAGAGTTTTTAAAATGACCATTTTGCCCCTCTCGAGATTGCCTGTGGTGTCGGCACGGCCTTTGATGGATCTGGCTTCCTAGGGTTATCTTTAGGGCTGAACTACACTTCCCGAATTGATGTCGGGGATGACTTGACACATCCTGGGTTGATGTCCAGGTTGACCTGTACTTTCCGGGTTGAGACCGGGGCTGTCTTGAAGGCCCGATCGACGATCGAATTTGAGTTGATAGCCCGATATTGAGATCGGGGTTGATCTGTCGGTCCGATTGGAGATCGGAGGTGGATTGACGGTTCGATTGGAGATCAGAGCTTGATAAATGGTCCGATTGGAGATCGGAACTGGATTGACAGTCCGATTGGAGATCGAAGCTGGATTAACGATCCGATTGGAGATCGAAGATGGATAGACGGTCCGATTGGAGATCGAAGTTGGAGAGACGGTCTGATTGGAGATCGGAGCTGGATTGAGTACCGACATTGGTGATCGGATTTGGCTGCATTATCGATATTGGGGATCGAATTTAGGTTACCGATATTGGGGATCGGATTTAGGTTTAAGGACCGGCATTGGCGGCTGGTTTTGAATTGAAAGACCAGCATTAGTGGCCGAATTTGAATTGATTAACGGTTTTGCCCTCCTACAGTGTTAGTATTGGGGAAAGAAAAATTTTGAGTGTCTACAGGGGCCTTAACTACTAAAAACCTATTTTTAAATAAGTTATTTTGCCAAACAAGCCTTATGGCTTTTAAAATTCAAAATATTGTAACTTATATATTAATTGCAATTATTATATTTATTAAGGGTGATTATGTATTGTCAGTTATATATTTTATTTTTATGTATTATATGTATAATATATGTAAGTTATATTATCTGTATATACGTTAGAAGAACAAAACAATGTTAGACTGTGTTAGAATGAAAAACAGAGAACAGAGAAAAAAAAGAGAGAAAAGAGAGAAAAAGAAGAAGAAGAAGAAGAAGAACAAGGGAAGGTTTTGCTAAATTGAAATCGTCATCATCCCAAGGATCATCATCATCTTCTTCTAAGCAAAAAGGGTATACCTCTAACTTATAGTTTTTAGAAATTATATTTCTTTGTTCTTCAAGTTTTAGTTCTCTATAACTTGATTTATATGAGAAATTGTGTAGTATAATTCATATATGTTTAATATGTGTTATAACATGCTTACATATGATTCATATGGTTGTTTATATAGTTCAATTCATGTAAATATGATAAATATGAAGAAATCATGTTCATAACAATTTATAGTGAACTAGTTTTGAAAAATAGTCTTTAAATTGTCAACATTCGTGTTTGATTGTGATATATTATGTAAATTGATAATAGATTATGATAATATATCAAGAAACAAAATTAACATGCTTTGAATTGGTCGGTTTGGTTTAAAAACAAAGTCACAGTGTTAATTTTCGTCAAAAACGCTTAAAAATGGTGTTTTCTTCAAAATCATGAAAATTAGTGTTTTGATTATGTGTTGTGGTGTTTATGTATGTTAAAATCATGTTAGAAGTTTAAAATTTTGTTTGTATAAAGTTTTATATACATTCTGTTAGTTAAAATCGGACTTTGGTGCGAAGAAATAAGCCAAATTGGCTTTTTCTCTAAGCCGGGGAACCCACCAGTGGGGGCCCCCCACCCCAGCGGGGTTTTTGGCCTAGAAACCCCCCGCCCCAGCGGGGCTACATGCTGTCCCAAAATGTTAGTTTGGCTCCGAGTAGTTTTTATGCAGTATATGATTAGCTAACTTAATGTGATGGCATGTTAAGTGTATTAAACAATAAAATAACATATTTTTGATATGTTTAAGATAATTTGAAATCTCATATTAATATTTTATGTGTGTACTTGAATATTATTATCATAGGATACGATATGATAGTTTAAAGTGTTATATGTGTATGATATGCATGTTGTGAGTTTAGACTCACGTATGTGGTTAGTTAGCGAGTTAAGTTGTAAACCACGTTGTTAAGTTGAACTTAAGTACGAAGTTCAATGGTTAAACGTAATGATTAGGAACTAATTGATATTGTAAAGGTAATGTAATGTGTAGGACGATTGAGAAAGTGATTTGTGCATTGTAAAGTATAGCTTGCGCTTGAGGCAAGTTTTCTAAACTCAAACTTTACTTGAGCTATCTTTATTGATTATAATGATGCGAGTTATTTGTATTCTTTATAAATTCCATATTAAGCAAATATCTTATCAAAGTTTATTATTGAATTAACATGACCTTGACTTAGTCGTTCAAGCAAGGTTTATCTATCTTTCAAATGCTTTAAGTTATTTCTAAAGCATGCCTATTTAATATGAAGTCTATTGTTATGACTTATACTTGGTTCATAATTCTTGTATTATTGAACTCTTAAATTATTGTGAGTCAATTCAACTACTCCTTAGTTGATGATAGTTGAACTCCAAATTTTCTTTTAAGCTTATCCAAACCAAACTTTCTTTGGTGCGGACTTGTATTAAATACTGAGATGAACAACCCTATTTAATAGGGGATTACCATGCGAAAGCGTTAAGATATTTGTGCACAATACATGGTACGAAGAGCTGATCCCCCTAAGTACGAGTTAAGAGTCTATAGTCTAAACTACTGTTAAAGATTTTAAATAGAAATGTTTATAACCTAGGACATAGTTCAAGGTCTTATGACCATCAGATGATTTCAATATTCAAAATTCTAAATGTTGATGAAAGGATTATTATTCAATTATTTATTATTGATGAAAGAAAAGTTATTCAAATCTATTGAAGCTATTCAGTTTATGTCATTATTATTGTTGTATTCCAAGTGAGCTTTTGTTTGCTAACTCTTGCAATTAAATAACCATTGCAGCTAAAGTCAAGAACGTTGACGTACCGTCAACGAGTAAAGGGAAAGGCAAGATGAACAAGTAAAGACTTGTTGTGTTTTGATTATGATTGTAATAAGACTTCGTTTCTGTTATGTTTTATTTTCCGCACTTATTGTTTATGTTAAGGTTAGCAAACCCTGGGATTTATTTAATTAAGTTGTAATCCTCTTATAAGGAAGATTTTTATTTAATGATAAGGTTGTAATTTATTTTGCATTCCTTATTATTGGGCAGTAGTTGCATGTTATAATTAGATAGTGAACACCAAATCATGTGAAAATGAAGTACCCGGATTTAGGCAGTAGTTGTATGTTATAACTAGATAGTGAACACCAAATCATGTGGAAATGAAGTACCCGAATTTGGGGGTGTCACAGGTTGGTATCAAAGCCTTAGGTTATGAAACTTAGGTGGGGGAAAACCTTAGGTAGTAGCCTTATAGGAAGATCAAAAAGATAGATAATAGTTAAAGATAATAAACTACCTTATGTGCTATGTGTTTACGTTTACACGAGTAGTATCGATCGATGACTCGATATCACGTAATAATTAAACTTTAAAATTTTGTTGTCAGGATGACGAATGATTCTAGTCAGGCTAGGGAGGAGTTACCCTAGATGCAGAGAGACGAGGAGCCCCGAGATATCCATGTTGTCTGGGAGCAGTTGGTTCAGAGAGAGCCATCTCCATTGATCACCATAGCTGGTCAGGAGCATGAGACAGTATCTGACTGAGATGACGAGGATGAGTCAGAAGAAGAGGAGGAGGATCCTGAAGAGGAATTTCTAGCTCACTCGACTAGTGCTGAGATGTACGAGGAGATCTAAGACCGCAACGTGGAGCTAAATGGTCGAGTAATTATAATTATTCAAAATTATAATCACAAATTATATTTTATTAATATTCATTTAGCATTTTAATATATGTTTAATCATGCTATAAAATTTACTACATAAAATTAGCTTTACAAAATACAAAAGAAAACAAATTTCTTTTTTTCCTGCCACCCCTCCGCCGGGGCGGGGGTTTCCTTCTTGATAGGCCCGCCGGGGCGGGCCCCTTTTAGTGAACACAGACAAGTTTGCGAACTGTGCAGAGAAAAAGCCAATTTAGCTTATTTTTCCACACCAAATTCTAATTTCAGTTCATGCAATTCATATTAATTTATAGAAAACACAAACTTACATCTTTTAACATGATTCTAACATACATAAACATTATAACACATCATCAAACAACCAATTTTATGTTTTTTTTTGAAGAAAAACCATTGTTAAGTGTTCTTCATGAAATTGAACACTGCATTTTTGTTTTTAAATCAATTCACTCAATTTCAATTATAGTAAATCAATTCTTAAAAATGCTATCATCATCCACAATTAATTTAAACAAAGATGAACAATCAAACATGAACTCCTTTGATTTTTAAAAGAAAACCATATATATATATAAAATTTCAAAATATTTTCACTGTAATTGTTTGAAGAACATGAACTCCTCATGTTTAATATATAAGCATGAATTAAACAATCCAATTTATCATACTAATCAATTACAAACAACTTATATACACCATATCACTTTCATCCATCAACATCACCATGTTCATGAAGAATTAAATTTTTACAGAGAACTAAATATTGGTGAAGAACATAAAGAAATATAATTTAAATTTAAGATTAATACCTCTTGATTAAAGCTAGGAGAAAAGATGAAGATGATGGTGTAAAGCTTTCCTTTGGATTTCTCAAAAGTCCTCTTCTTCTTCTCTTTTCTTCCTTTTCTCTCTATCTTTTCTCTGTTTTCTTTTCTCTCTTTTTCTAACACTGACTATCTCTATAACCAACGTAATATAACATATACATAACTGATATATGTATATAATATAAAACATAATTATATAATATATAACTGCTAAATAATTATACCTTTACTTGATATATAGCAGTTACAAAAATTTTGAAAATTAAAAGCCATAAGGCTTTGTTTGGCAACAGGTAAATTCAGAAACTAGTTTTATTAACTAAAGTCTTGTTTGGGTAAAATGGGTTTAAAGCAAGTGCAAGGGCCCTGTTTAGCAAAACCTTTTAACATAAAAGTAAGGGCCTTGTTTGGTTAAAACTATTTAAAACCATTTTTTTTAATAAATTATTTTAACACATACTTTAATGTTACAGTTTAATTAATTAAATCTCTAACATTCTAATTTAATCAATTAAAATCTAACATCAACTAATCACATAACAATTTGTCACATAATTATAATTACTCGCTAATTACAATTCATGCAATATATATAACACTTCATCACATAACTCATCTAATTTAATTATCTCAATTAAATTAGAACTATACCAAAAAATTAATATACATCAATTAAATAAATTATTAAACATCCATTTAATAATATATAACACTTAATTAAATCACTTCCACAAATCACATAATTTATTTATTTAACTCAATAAATAAATCACATAAAATATTTATTTAACTCAATAAATATTAAAAATTATCATATAAAATTTCAATCCTTACAATCTTCCCTCCTTAAAAGGATTCTGTCCCCAGAATCGGTACATAAGGGGTTACACACAAAATTTTATGCAAATAACTGTGGGTAAGATTTCATCATAACATCTTCGAGTTCCCACGTGGCTTCTTCAGCACTGTGGTTCCTCCAGATTACCTTAACAGAAGGTATCACTTTATTCCTAAGTAATTGTTCCTTTCTATTAACTATTTGAGCAGGCACTTCTTCATAAGTTAAGTCCTTATCAAATTGCAAACTTGCATACTCTATCACATGTTTATAATCATGCTTGTAAGGTCTTAACACAGAAATATGAAATACATTATGTATATTCTCGAGTTCCGGAGGTAATGTAATCTCGTAAGCTACCTCACCCACCTTTCGTAGTACCTCGAAAGGTACAATAAATCGGGGACTCAGCTTTTCCTTCTTACCAAATCGAATCTTCCCCTTCCAGAGAGATACTTTTAGGAACACAAAACTTCCTGGTAAGAATTCTCGGTTCTGTCGATGTAGATTAGCATACTTCTTCTGTCTGTCTTGAGCAGCAACTAATCTCGTTCTGATCAGCTTCACAATTTTGACTGTTTGTTGTACCAGTTCCTGGTCCCAACAGTTGACATTCACCGACTTCATCCCAGCACAAGGGAGTCCTGCATTTTCTGTCGTATAACGCTTCGTAAGGCGGCATGCCGATACTCGCGTGATAACTATTGTTGTAGGCAAACTCCACCAATGGTAGATGATCATCCCAACTTCCCTTGAAGTCCATTACGCAAGCTCTCAGCATATTCTCCAGCGTCTGAATCGTTCTTTCGCTCTGGCCATCAGTTTGAGGATGGTATGCAGTACTCATTCGCAATTGCGTTCCCAGACACTCTTGAAAACGTTTCCAAAAATTTAACGTAAAACGTGGATCTCTGTCAGACACAATCGACACCAGAATGCCGTGTCGAGAAATGATTTCCTTCACATATAGCTTCGCTAGCTGATCCAAGTTGTACTTAACCCTGATCGGCAGAAAGTGGGCTGACTGCGTCAGTCGATCCACTATAACCCATATCGTATCAAATCCCTTCTGAGTCGCTGGAAGACCTACCATGAAATCCATCATGATGTGCTCCCACTTCCACTATGGAATTTCTAACAGTTGTAGCAGTCCACTTGGTCTCTAGTGTTCTACCTTGACTTTCTGGCACGTTAAGCATTTCGCAACACATTCAGCAACGTCCCTCTTCATATTCGGCCACCAGAAATGCTGCCTGAGATCCTGGTAGATCTTCGTACTCCCAGGGTGAATAGAATATCTAGAACTATGAGCTTCGCTCAGAATCTCCTCTTTGACCTCTGGTACTGGTGGTACCCAGATTCTCCCTTCAAACAGTAACAGTCCTTCGTTATCGATCTTGAACTTGAACTCTTCGCCATCCGCTATTCTCTTCCGAATCTTTTCGCATTCCTCATCGTGAAGTTGTGCTTCTTTCACTTTGTCTACCAGAGTAGAACCAGTAGTTACTTGAAATAACTTCTCATCCGATTCCTTCAGAAACTTTACTTCTAGCTCTAATCCAGCCATTTGTTTTATCAACTGATCCTGATCAGTTAACATATTCAGCTTCTTCCCGACCTTTTCTGCTCAAAGCGTCGACGACGACGTTAGCTTTACCCGAATGGTAAAGTATCTCGCAGTCGTAGTCCTTGATCAGTTCCAACCATCTTCTTTGGCGCATGTTCAAGTCCTTCTGGGTGAATTTATACTTCAGACTCTTGTGATCTGTATATATCTCACACTTTTCTCCATTTATGTAGTGTCTCCATATCTTTAGGGCAAACACTACTGCCGCCAATTCTAAGTCATGGGTCGGATACCCCTTCTCATAATCCTTCAGCTGACGTGACGCATATGCAATCACTTTGCCGCTCTGCATCAACACACAGCCTAATCTTTTATGTGAGGCATTGCTATATACCACGAAATTCCTCGTACTATCCGACAAAGATAACACAGGCGCAGTACTCAACCTCTTCTTCAGCTCCTGAAAACTTTCTTCACACTTCTCCGTCCAAACAAATTTAACTATTTTACGAGTTAAATTCGTCAACAGAGTTGCAATTCTAGAAAAGTCTTGGATGAATATCCAGTAATAACCTGCCAATCCCAAGAAACTTCTCACTTCAGACGGCGTCTTCGGCTTATCCCAATTCATTACAGCTTCAACCTTCGACGGATCTACCGAAATACCATCCTTGTCCATCACGTGGCCAAGAAATTGTACACGTTCCAACCAGAATTCGCACTTCAAGAATTTAGCGTAAAGCTTCTCTCATCTCTGCGATTCTAAGGTTAGTCGTAAGTGTTCAGCGTGTTCCTCCTCAGTCTTAGAAAAAACCAAGATGTCATCTATGAACACTACCACGAACTTGTCCAGAAATGGCTTAAACACCCTGTTCATTAAGTCCATAAATGCAGCTGGGACATTCGTGAGACCAAATGACATCATCAAGAACTCGTAATGACCATATCGAGTCCTAAAAGCCATTTTCGGTATATCCTCTGTTCTCACCTTCAACTGATGATACCCGCTTCTCAAGGCAATTTTTGAGAAGTACCTAGCACCCTTCAACTGATCAAACAAGTCATCGATCCTAGGTAAGGGATACCTATTCTTGATCGTAACTTTGTTCAATTCCCTATAATCAATGCAAAGACGCATCGATCCATCCTTCTTCTTCACAAATAACACAGGCGCTCCCCACGGTGAAATGCTCTGTTGAATATATTTCTTGTCCAGTAATTCTTGTAATTGAACCATCAGTTCCTTCATCTCAATTGGAGTCATTCGGTACGGAGCCTTCAAGATTGGAGCAGTTCCCGGCGTTAAGTCGATCACGAACTCTATCTCCCTGTATGGCGGTTGTCCTGGCAAGTCGCTCGGAAACACGTCCACAAACTCCTTAACTACTGATATCTCTTCCACCTTCGGGCTTTCCTTACGCGTAACTACTATGTAGGCTAGATATCCCACACAGCCTTGTGTCAAAAGTTTTTTGGCTTGCATAACCGTCAGACAACTCGCTTGTCTAGGAGATTTGCTACCATAGAACATTAACTTTAACGGAGTCGTAAGGTTTACCGACTTCTTCTGACAGTCGATTACCGCCCCATGGTTGAACAACCAATCCATACCCAGTATGACATCGAAATTCCCCAAGTTTTATCCGAATCAAATCTACTCTCAGCCCCTGACCCTTAATGTCCAGTCTACAGTTCTTATAAACTAACCTAACAGGAATAACCTCCCTATTTGTAATCTCTATGTTCAAGGGGTAAACTAACTCTTCTATAGGTAAGTCTAGGATTTTAGCAAAATCAACAGATATGAATGAACAAGTAGCACCCGAATCAAATAATACATATGCATTTATACTATTGACCGGAATAATACCTGCCACCATGTCTTTTGATTGCACAGCATCTTGCACCGTCATATTGAATGTCCGGGCAGTGGGTCGAATAGCCTGCAATGGTGCAGCAATAGTCAAGTTACTGTCGCCCCCATTTCCTCCACTCCCTATTGACCCTGCCGTCAGCTTCTTCGGGCAACTGCGAGCCATGTGATCCTTGGATCCACATGTGTAGCAATCTCCCTTCTTCAGGTTCGGGCAATTCGGCGCAATGTGGCCTTCCTAACCACAGTTGAAGCACACCCGCTTCCCCTTCATGCACACGCCAGTGTGATTCTTACCGCATGTAGCACATGCTTCAAACTTCCTCTTCTGCTGGTTTCCATGCTGACTCCCAGCAGAGGTGTTATCATTCCATTTCCTCTTCTAGTTAACAGTGCTGCTACCACCAGCCTTGGTTTCTACCTTATTCTTCTTCTTCTTCTTGTCTTAGTTGAACTTCGTCACCGCTTTGCTTCCTCCCTCAGCAAGTATAGCCTTCTCCAGCACAGCTGCAAATGTGTTCAACTAGAACATGGAAACCTTACTGTAGAGCCAGGGCTTCAGTCCCCGCTCAAACCTCCTCACCTTCCTAGCGTCAGTACTGACCTGGTAAGTAGCGAACCAGGCCAGCTCGTTGAACTTCGAGGCGTATTCGGATACCGTCATCCCTCCCTGCTTAAGCTCTAGGAACTGTACCTCCATCTAGTCCTGCGAACTCATTGGAAAGTACATTTTGTAGAACATTTCCTTGAAATGTTCCCACGTTATAACTCCTTCTCCCTCTCGGGTCTTATTAGTCTGCCACCAAAAGCAAGCATCCGACTTTAACATGAAAGTCGCGAACGCTGTCTTCTGGTCTTCACCTACTCTGGCTACGTCAAAGACCTTCTCCATTTTCATCTCCCATGTCTGGGCCTCGATAGGGTTTGTCGATCCCTTGAACTCAGGCGGTCCTACTGCCTTGAATTCATTAAAAGTAGTACCCTACACTTGCGGCTAATTCGCAAGCACGCCCGTCAATAGGTTCACCAACTGTTGAACTGAGTTGGGATTCGTCCCATCGTTATTGTTGTTGTTCGTCGAACCCTCGGGGTTTTGACGTGTTGGTCTTCTTCTAGGAGGCATTTTCAGTTAAGAAAATATTATTATTAGATCCTTTATTCAATTTTTTTAAATATTCAGGTTCATACTTAAACGTTCGAATAACTCAGTTCACATAGAACACATAGTACATCAATAAACTTCTTTTATTCATTACTCGTAGTTCAAAACATCAATTAGATAGCATTTCTGCTATTTACATCTTCCTTCCTGAACAGAAAAAGTTGCAGGATTACATTATTAACTCAACCCATTCTTATCTCAATTATGGGATTTACATTATTCACTACAAAAAGCAACACATAAACAAAAGCTCTACTACTACTGCCTAGGCATATTAATACGTTGCACAGCCTCTCTGCGTTCCTCTTCCATTACCCGAAACGCCGTTCTTCGGTCCACCATATACCACGATAAACCTTGGAATTGAGCTGGGTAGTAGAAAACAAGATCCTGGGCCCTATCTATAGCCGTGTGGAAAGCATACTCTGTCTCCCTCAGCTTTGCCCTCTTGGCTTTAGCCTCGTCTTCAGCTCGATCGGCTCGTTGAGTAGCCCTTAAGCTTATCTCCTCAGCTCTGGCACGCTTCGTCGACTCTTCCTGAATGTCTTGCTTCAGCTTTGCTATCTCAGCTCGAGCCGTGTCTCTATCATTCTCTACGTGGATTAACTTCCACTGCGCTTCTCCTAGCTCACTATCCATCTCTTTGATAGTCTCGTCCCGTTGCTGGATGGTTTCTTTGAGCTCTCTGACTCCACCATGTAGCTCCACGTTACTGTCGTAGACTGCCTCGCACATCTCAGTACTAGTAGAGTGAGGTGGGAATTCCTTTTCAGGATCCTCTTCCTCCTCTTCAGACTCGTTCTCGTCCTCATCCTCTGGAATAGGTGTCAGCTCATGCTCCCGACCAGCTATGATGATCACTGGAGATGGCTCTTTCCTAACCAGCTGCTCCCAGACAAGATAGATGTCTCGGGGCTCCTCCTTTCTAGGCACCTGAGGTACAACCTCTCTAGCCTGACTAGATTCTCTAACGTTCGACATCCTGACAAAAGAATTTTAAAGTTCATTATTATGTGATATCGAGTCGTCACTCTTCGAATGCTAAAACGTAAACACATAGCCCATAAGGTAGTTTATTATCTTTACCTATCACATCTATCTTTTCGATCTTACCTATAAGGTTACTACCTAAGGTTTTCCCCCACCTAAGGTTTTATAACCTACGGCTTTGATACCAACCTATGACACCCCAAATCCGGGTACTACGTTTCTACATGATTTGGTTTTCACTTTCTAATATAACATACATCTACCCAATATAACTTCAAAATAAAATACAACCTTTATTCAAAATAATAAAATCTCCCTTAAAACAAGGGTTACAACCTTCTTAAAAATCAATCCCAAGATACTCTAACCTTGATATAATAATAATGTGCGAAAATAAAAACATAACATTAAAGTCTATTATAATCATTTCAAATAATAAAAACAAGTCTTCACTTGTTTTGCTTTCCCTTGCCTTTACTCGTAGACGGGGCGTCAACATTATTAACCTTAGCTGAAATTGTTATATAATGCAAGAGTTAGCAAACAACAGCTCACTGGAGTTTAACAATAATAAATACATGAAAGGATATCTTTAAAAAGAATTTGAATAACTTAGCTTACTTCAGCAATAAAGAATTGAATAATAATTCTCTATCAACATTAAAATTCGAATATAGAATTTGTCTGAGGGTCATAAGACCTTTGAACTTTTGTCCTAGGTTATAAACATTTCCATTTAAACCTTTAACAGTCAATAAGACTATGGACCTTAACTCGTACTTAGGGGGATCAACCCTTCGTACCATGTATTGTGCATAAACATCTTAACGCTTATGCGTAGTAACATCCCCTAATAATAGGGTTGTTCAACTCAGTAATTTGAATTCAAGTCCGCACCAAAGAAAGTTTGGTTTGGATAAGCTTACAAGGGTAATTTAGAATTCACGTTCATCAACTAAGGATTAGTTGAATAGACTTTCAATAACTTGGAATAATTCGTAAGTGAAAGAACTACGAACTATCATATGCTTTTGAAATAAATTTAAAGCATCTCAAAAGAATATTCAAACCTTGCTTAAACAATAAGTCAAGGTTACTTTAATTATATTATGAACTTTCAATAATTACTTGTCCAATAAAAGAACAATCTCAAACAATGAATAATTGAATTGAAACAAATAAATGAGCTTAGGGTTTAGAAGACTTGCCTTAAGCGCAAGCTGCTAATATAATTCACGTTCTTTAATACTTCCTACACATATATGTTTAATCACAACAATCTAAATTAGTTAACACGTAACTAATTTACATAATTAGTCAACTCATCTAGGTTAACTCATTTTTATTTAATTATTAAGTTAATAATTAATAACCACATAATTTAATTACATCACATAGGCATGCTCACATAATTAAATCAAATAATAATTATGTATTTCACATTAATTAAATTATAATTTAAACATTTAATCTAATTATAATTACATCTTATTTTAATTAAATTATAACAAATTTATAATTTATAATACATCATGCATTTACTAAATTATAATTATACCAATCATAATTTATAGTTAATCATGCAATATTATATTATAATTACACAACTTATAATCTATAATTAATCATGCATTAAATTATAATTACATAAATGATAATTTAAAATTATCATTCTCTTGATTAAAATTAATCAACTATAATAATTATAATTTAACAAAATTATAATTTAAATTAAACATTTACTCTAATTATAATTATTCAAAATTATAATCATAAATTATATTTTATTAATATAATTTATTAATATTCATTTAGCATTTTAATATATGTTTAATCATGCTATAAAAGTTACTATATAAAATTAGATTTACAAAATACAAAAAAAAAAAATTTCTTTTTTCCCTGCCACCCCCTCGCCGGGGCGGGGGTTTACTTCTTGATAGGCCTGCCGGAGCGGGCCCCTTCCAGCGAATGCAGACAAGTTCGCGAACTGTGCCGTGCGGAGAAAAAGCCAATTTGGCTTATTTTTCCACACTAAATTCTAATTCCAGTTCATGCAATTCATATTAATTAATAGAAAACACAAACTTACAGCTTCTAACATGATTCTAACATACATAAACATTATAACACATCATCAAACAACCAATTTCATGATTTTTTGAAGAAAAACCATTGTTAAGTGTTTTTCATGAAATTAAACACTGCATTTTTGTTTTTAAATCAATTCACTCAATTTCAATCATAGTAAATCAATTCTTAAACATACTATCATCATCCACAATTAATTTAAATAAAGATGAACAATCAAACATGAACTCCTTTGATTTTTAAAAGAAAACCATATATATATATATATATATATATATATAATTTCAAAATACTTTCACTGTAATTGTTTGAAGAACATGAACTTCTCATGTTTAATATATAAGCATGAATTAAACAATCCAATTTATCATACTAATCAATTACAAACAACTTATATACACCATATCACTTTCATCCATCAACATCACCATGTTCATGAAGAATTAAATTTTTACAGAGAACTAAATATTAGTGAAGAACATAAAGAAACATAATTTAAATTTAAGATTAATACCTCTTGATTAAAGCTAGGAGAAAAGATGAAGATGATGGTGTAAAGCTTTCCTTTGGATTTCTCAAAAGTCCTCTTCTTCTTCTTCTCTCTTCTTCCTTTTCTTCTATCTTTTCTCTGTTTTCTTTTCTCTCTTTTTCTAACATGGACTATCTCTATAACTAACGTAATATAACATATACATAACTGATATATGTATATAATATAAAACATAATTATATAATATATAACTTCTAAATAATTATACCTCTACTTAATATATAGCAGTTACAAAACTTTTGAAAATCAAAAGCCATAAGGCTTTGTTTGACAACAGGTAAATTTAGAAAATAGTTTTATTAACTAAAGTCTTGTTTGGGTAAAATGGGTTTAAAGCTAGTGCAAGAGCCTTGTTTGGCAAAATCTTTTAAAACAAAAGTAAGGGCATTGTTTGGTTAAAACTAATTGAAAACCCTTTTTTTTAATAAATTATTTTAACACATACTTTAATGTTACACTTTAATTAATTAAATCTTTAACATTCTAATTTAATCAATTAAAATCTAACATCAACTAATCACATAACAATTTGTCACATAATTATAATTACTCGCTAATTACAATTCATGCAATACATGTAACACTTCATCACATAACTCATCTAATTTAATTATCTCAATTAAATTAGAACTATACCATAAAATTAATATACATCAATTAAATAAATTATTAAACATCCATTTAATAATATATAACACTTAATTAAATCACTTCCACAAATCACATAATTTATTTATTTATATCAATAAATAAATCACATAAAATATTTATTTAACCCAATAAATATTAAAAATTATCATATAAAATTTCAATCGTTACACTTCTGCTGGGAGTCAACAGGGAAACCAGCAGAAGAGAAAGATCGAAGCATGTGTGACATGCGGGAAGAATCACACTGGAGTGTGCCTGAGGGGGAAGCGAGTATGCTTCAACTGTCGCCAGGAAGGACACATTGCTCCGAATTGCCCGAATCCGAAGAAGGTAGCTTGCTACACATGTGGATCTAAGGATCATATGGCCCGAAGTTGCCCTAAGAAGCTAGCTGGAGGGTCAACAGGAGGGAGAGGAAATGGCAGCGGCAGCACTTTGGCTATCGCCGGACCACTACAGGCGATCCAACCCACTTGCCAGAACGTTGAAGATGACGGTGCAGGATGCTGTGCAATCAAAAGATGCGGTGTCAGATATTATTCCGGTCAATAGTATAAATACTTATGTATTATTTGATTTGGGTGCTACTTGTTTATCACAAGCTCTTAGCATATCTTCTAAAGTCTGAATCGTTCTCTCGCTTTGGCCATCAGTTTGAGGATGGTACACTGTACTCATTCGCAATTGTGTTCCCAAACATTCTTGTAATCGCTTCCAAAAATTTGACGTGAAACGCGGATCCCTGTCCGATACAATTGATAATGGAACACTGTGCCTCAAAATAATTTCTTTTACATACAGCTTCGCCAACTAATCCAAGTTGAATCTAATCTTGATCGGTAAGAAATGTGCTGACTTTGTCAGTCGATCCACTATAACCCATATGACATCATAGTGATAGTAGTGTGCATACAGGCCAATCATGTATGATGATAAAGCACGTACTTTGTAAACAATCTTATTTATTTATTAATAAAATATTCATTTATTAAAGGCATTTAATTATCTATATGGTGCTGTTTTTATAATATGTAAATAACCCATAGTTTTAAGCAATGCTTTTAGAATCATGATGATGATCATGCTAATGAGATCTAAATTCTTAGAAAGCTCTAAAACTAAAATAGTTCCCAATCGTGGGATTACTAAAAAGGGGATGAGTAAATCCGGATAGATTGGTACATATGTTGCTTGCACATTGGATGAGGATGATTGATCTCATGATCATTTGTGTGGAGACACTAAAGCAAGTATGTAGGTGCTTATTGGAGAATAAGTTCACTGAACGTGACTCGCTATGGAATACCTAATGGAGTTTTACTCGCCTGTCAATAGGAATTCCTAATGTGATAGTAGTACAAGTGATCCTTGGACTTGAGATCATCATAGTATCTTGTATGTAATGAATTATACTTTGACTTATTCCTTAAAGTCCTTTAGGGTATATAAAAGGGTATGCTTGGGTATAATGAGTTACATATGGAGATAATGAATGATCAATAAAGAATCTACCACCTCTAGTAAAAGAGGAGATATGTCCTATGTGATTCGTTAAATGACAACCCAGGAATCCTTGGCCAAGGTAAAATGAAATTAGAAAGGAGTTTCTAATTTGCATTATTTGGAGTTGTGCATTTTCTAATCGAAATACATATAATTAAATAAAATAAGACTTGACAATAAATTCATGTCTTATATTTAATTGGGACATTGTATGGTGGAAGGATTGAATTGTATGGTAACTATTTACTCACAAGTTCTTTTATGATTAATGTTGAAATCTATATTATCTGGAAAGTCGTTGATCGCTAGGGATGCTTATCCCTATTGTAGAATAAATATTATTTATTTAAATAGATTATTAGTTTAATTTATTTATTTAAATAAGATTAAAATTGTTCTAATTGATTTATTCACAACCGGTTTAATATAGAGAACCTAAAGGGTCACACCATAAAAGGAAGAATAATTATTTAAGAAGGTAATGACATAATTGTAATCATGCATTAAGTGTAATTAATTTAATCTATAGTGATAGAATAAATTAAATAGCTTAATGTTTATTATTTAATATTTTGAAAATATTAAATATAAATTAATAAGAGGAGTCTTATTAATATTATTACAATTATTATTATTTTAATTTCTAAAGGAGTTTAGTAATTAATTTAATCTTAGTACTCTCATTTATTCCTAATAAGATTAGGAGACAAATTAATTAAATGAATTTAATTAATTATTTCCCATGTGGTGGGAAGCCTAAATTAATTAAAGGAGTTTAATTAATTAAAAGAAATCCCATGTCTAATAGGATTAGAAGGGTTGACCAATATCTATATAAGAGGAGTCTTATAATAGATATCAGTTGAGGCAATTCCAATTGTTGGAGAGTACTCCTTTTCTATAGAGGATAGAAAACTAAGCCAACCACCCTCCTTCTTGATAATTCATCTTCCTTGGTGGATCACCTCTAGAGGCCAAACACTTGGGTAGCTAACGTTGATCAAAGGAAGGAATCTAACCCGAAAATTAAAGGAGATCACGAAGAACAAGGAGTTGAACTCGTACCTGTGGAAGCTTCGTTTTACAAGGGTATGATTCCATAACTTCTTATTTATCGTTTTAAATTAATAATTTGCATAAAGGATGATCCGGGTAATGGTTTTGTAGAATTGTTTTTTAAACTCTGATATACTATGCTTCCGCTAATTTTTGCAATTTGATTGCATCACGATTTCGTACAAACCCAACAGTGGCATCAGAGCCAAACCTTTATGCAATTATTAATTTATTTTTGATTTCATATACATATGGGTATGTATTTAAAATAATTTATTGGGCATAATTTTATTGTATAAATTTTTTTTTTTTTAACACTGTTGGACATGGTTCGATCCATGATGAGTTTTACCGACCTTCCAATTTCTTTCTGGGGATATGCCCTAGAAACGGCTGCATACCTACTTAACAAGGTACCTACCAAATCTGCCCCAAAGACTCCATATGAGATGTGGAAGGGGAGGAAACCAAATCTTAAGCATGTTAAGACTTGGGGTTGCCCAGCTTATGTCAAAAAGTTTGAAAATGATAAGCTACAGACTAAATCCGATAAGTGTAGATTTGTGGGATACCCTAAAGAAACTTTAGGGTATTATTTCTATCATCTAACTGATCAAAAGGTGTTTGTTGCGAAACATGCTGCCTTCTTGGAAAAGGAGTTTATCCATGAAGGGGTCAGTGGGAGTAAGATATATCTTGAAGAAGTTCAAGAACCACAAATTACCACGGATCTAAGTCAGGTACCTGACCAAGTAGAAGAACCTACTATACCACACCCTGTTCATAAATCTGGAAGAGTACCGAAGATACCTGAGAGGTATGGATTCGTTATAGAGGATGACGATGAGGTACACATCATGAATGATGATGATCCATTGAATTACGAACAGGCTATGAGTAATAAAGACTCAGGAAAATAGCTTGAAGCTATGAAATCCGAAATGGACTCTATGTATGAAAACAAAGTATGGACTTTGGTTTCACCATCTGAAGGCATTAAGCCTATTGGGTGTAAATGGGTCTTTAAAAGAAAGACTGGAGCGGATGGCAAGGTAGAGACCTATAAGGCCCGACTGGTTGCAAAAGGTTTCAAACAAAGACAAGGAGTTGACTATGATGAAACCTTTTCACCAGTAGCTATGCTCAAGTCCATTCGGATTTTGCCTGCGATTGTAGCTTCTAACGACTATGAGATCTGGCAGATGGACGTGAAAACGGCCTTCCTCAATGGGAAACTTGAGGAGGATGTGTATATGAAACAGCCAGAGGGATTTGTTTCAAAGGTTGGAACAAATCAAGTCTGTAAGCTGCAACGATCCATTTATGGATTGAAGCAAGCTTCTCGTAGATGGAACATTCGTTTTGATGAGACAATCAAAGAGTTTGATTTTATCAAAAACGACGATGAACCATGTGTATACAAGAAGGTTAGTGGGAGCGCAGTTTCATTCCTTGTATTATATGTTGATGATATATTACTGATAGGGAATGACATTCCTATGCTACAATCGATTAAAATCTGGTTATCTAAACACTTCTCCATGAAGGACTTGGGAGAAGCATCCTATATTTTGGGGATAAAGATCTATAGAGATAGATCTAAAAGGATGCTTGGTTTATCCCAAGGAACGTACATTGATGCAATGCTAAAGAGATTTAGCATGGAAGATTTCAAAAGAGGTCTCATGCCGATGAGCCATGGAATACATCTCTCCAAGAAACAGGCCCCAAAGACACCTGAGGAGAGAGCCCGTATGAGTAAGATCCCTTATGCTTCTGCAATAGGATCTATCATGTATGGTATGATATGTACTAGACCGGATGTTGCTCATGCACTTAGTGTAACGAGCAGATACCAGTCGAATCCAGGAGAAGAGCACTGGAAGGCAGTGAAGAATATCCTAAAATACTTGAGAAGGACTAAGGATATTTTTCTTGTCTACGGTGGGTCTGAATTAAAACTCGAGGGCTTCACAGACTCAAGTTTTCAAACGGACCAAGATGACAGTAAATCTATTTCGGGGTATGTTTTTACCTTGAACGGAGGCGCAGTGAGTTGGAAGAGTTCCAAGCAGCAAGCAGTTGCTGATTCAGTGACAGAGGCAGAGTATATAGCTACAAGTGAAGCTGCAAAGGAAGCTGTTTGGATGAAGAAGTTCATAACTGAACTTGGTATGGTTCCTAGCATTGGAGAAGCAGTTCCCGTTTACTGTGACAACACAGGAGCAGTTGCACAGGCTAAGGAACCAAGGTCTCATCAAAAATCTAAACACGTGTTGCGGCGATTTCACTTGATCAGGGAGATCATTGAAAGAGGAGACGTCACCTTGGAGCGTGTAGACTCTCAAGACAACATTGCAGATCCATTTACTAAAGCTTTAACACAACAGCAGTTTGATCGTCACTTAGAGAAGATGGGTATGAGATACCATGGCGATTGACTTTAGTGCAAGTGGGAGATTGATAGTAGTGTGCATACAGGCCAATCATGTATGATGATAAAGCACGTACTTTGTAAACAATCTTATTTATTTATTAATAAAATATTCATTTATTAAAGGCATTTAATTATCTATATGGTGCTGTTTTTATAATATGTAAATAACCCATAATTTTAAGCAATGCTTTTAGAATAATGATGATGATCATGCTAATGAGATCTAAATTCTTAGAAAGCTCTAAAACTAAAATAGTTCCCAATCGTGGGATTACTAAAAAGGGGATTAGTAAATCCGGATAGATTGGTACATATGTTGCTTGCACATTGGATGAGGATGATTGATCTCATGATCATTTGTGTGGAGACACTAAAGTAAGTATGTAGGTGCTTATTGGAGAATAAGTTCACTGAACGTGACTCGCTATGGAATACCTAATGGAGTTTTACTCGCCTGTCAATAGGAATTCCTAATGTGATAGTAGTACAAGTGATCCTTGGACTTGAGATCATCATAGTATCTTGTATGTAATGAATTATACTTTGACTTATTCCTTAAAGTCCTTTAGGGTATATAAAAGGGTATGCTTGGGTATAATGAGTTACATATGGAGATAATGAATGATCAATAAAGAATCTACCACCTCTAGTAAAAGAGGAGATATGTCCTATGTGATTCGTTAAATGACAACTCAGGAATCCTTGGCCAAGGTAAAATGAAATTAGAAAGGAGTTTCTAATTTGCATTATTTGGAGTTGTGCATTTTCTAATCGAAATACATATAATTAAATAAAATAAGACTTGACAGTAAATTCATGTCTTATATTTAATTGGGACATTGTATGGTGGAAGGATTGAATTGTATGATAACTATTTACTCACAGGTTCTTTTATGATTAATGTTGAAATCTATATTATCTGGAAAGTCGTTGATCGCTAGGGAGGCTTATCCCTATTGTAGAATAAATATTATTTATTTAAATAGATTATTAGTTTAATTTATTTATTTAAATAAGATTAGAATTGTTCTAATTGATTTATTCACAACCGGTTTAATATAGAGAACCTAAAGGCACACCATAAAAGGAAGAATAATTATTTAAGAAGGTAATGGCATAATTGTAATCATGCATTAAGTGTAATTAATTTAATCTATAGTGATAGAATAAATTAAATAGCTTAATATTTATTATTTAATATTTTGGAAATATTAAATATAAATTAATAAGAGGAGTCTTATTAATATTATTACAATTATTATTATTTTAATTTCTAAAGGAGTTTAGTAATTAATTTAATCTTAGTACTCTCATTTATTCCTATTAAGATTAGGAGACAAATTAATTAAATGAATTTAATTAATTATTCCCCATGTGGTGGGAAGCCTAAAGTAATTAAAGGATTTTAATTAATTAAAAGAAATCCCATGTCTAATAGGATTAGAAGGGTTGACCAATATCTATATAAGAGGAGTCTTATAATAGATATCAGTTGAGGCAATTCCAATTGTTGGAGAGTACTCCTTTTCTATAGAGGATAGAAAACTAAGCCAACCACCCTCCTTCTTGATAATTCATCTTCCTTGGTGGATCACCTCTAGAGGCCAAACACTTGGGTGGCTAACGTTGATCAAAGGAAGGAATCTAACCCGAAAATTCAAGGAGATCACGAAGAACAAGGAGTTGAACTCGTACCTGTGGAAGCTTCGTTTTACAAGGGTATGATTCCATAACTTCTTATTTATCGTTTTAAATTAATAATTTGCATAAAGGATGATCCGGGTAATGGTTTTGTAGAAATTTTTTTTAAACTCTGATATACCATGCTTCCGCTAATTTTTGCAATTTGATTGCATCACGATTTCGTACAAACCCAACACATAGCCCTTATGAGTTGTTGTAAGACCAACCACGAAATCCATTGTGATATGCTCCAATTTCTAGTTCGGAATCTCCAGCGGTTGTAGCAATCCACTAGGTCTCTGATGTTCTGCTTTGACTTTTTGGCATGTTAGGCACTTTTTCAACACATTCAGCCACGTCTCTCTTCATTCGGCCACCAGAAATGCTGTTTGATGTCCTGGTACATCTTCGTACTCCCAAGGTGAATTGAATATCTCGAACTGTGAGCTTCGCTCAAATTTTCCTCTTTGACTTTCGGTACTGGCGGTACCCAGATTCTTCCTTCAAAACGTAGCAGTCCATCATTATCAATCTTGAACTTTATTTCTTCACCATCGGTTACTCTCTTCCGGATCTTCTCATATTCCTCATCATGTAGTTGTGCCTCTTTCACCTTGTCCACCAAGGTTAAACCAGTAGTTACTTGAAACAACTTATCATCCGACTCCTTCGGATGCTTAATTTCCAGCTCCAATTTAGCCATCTCATTTACCAATTGTTCCTGAGCAGTTAATAACATTAACTTCTCACGACCTTTTCTGCTTAAGGCAGTCGGCAATAACGTTAGCTTTACCAGGATGGTATATAATTTTGCAATCGTAGTCGTTGATAAGCTCCAACCATCTCCTTTGTCGCAAATTCAAATCTTTCTATGTAAAGATGTACTTCAGACTCTTGTGATCTGTGTATATCTCACACTTTTCTCCATATAGGTATTATCTCCATATCTTCAAAGCAAACACTACTGCCACCACTTTCAGGTCATGGGTCAGATATCCTTTCTCATAGTCCTTCAACTGACGTGGTGCATAAGCAATGACTTTGCCATTCTGCATCAGCACACAACCTAATCCTTTATGTGATGCATCGCTGTATACCACAAAATTTCCTGTACTATCAGGAAATGACAACACAGGCGTAGTACTCAACCTTTTCTTCAGTTCTTGAAAACTTTTCTCACACTTTCTCGTCCAAACAAACTTAACCTTCTTCCTAGTTAAATTCGTCAACGGAGTTGTGATTTTGGAAAAGTCTTGAATAAATCTTCTGTAGTAACCTACAAATCCCAAGAAAGTCCTCACTTTTGATGGTTTCTTCGGCCGGTCCCAATTCATCACAGCTTCAACCTTTGACGGATCTACTGAAATACCATCTTTGTCAATCGCGTAGCCAAGAAATTGCACACGTTCTAACCAAAATTTGCACTTCGAGAATTTCACGTATTGCTTCTCCTGTCTCAGCGATTCCAATGTCAGTCTCAAATGTTCAGTGTGTTCCTCCTCAATTTTGGAATAGACCAAAATGTTATCTATGAACACCACCACGAACTTGTCTAAAAATGGTTTAAACACCTTATTCATTAAGTTCATAAATGCTGCTAGTGCATTCGTTAGACCAAATGACATCACCAAGAATTCGTAATGCCCATACCGAGTTCTAAAGGCCGTCTTCGGTATATCTTTTATCCTCACCTTCTACTGATGATACCCACTTCTCAAATCTATTTTTGAGAAGTATTTAGCACCCTTCAGTTGATCAAATAAGTTATCGATCCTAGGTAAAGGATACTTATTCTTGATCGTGACTTTGTTCAACTCCCTAGAATCAATGCAAAGCAGCATCGATCCATCCTTCTTCTTAATGAACAATATTGGCACTCCCCACAGTGATATGCTTGGCTGAACGTACTCCTCGTCCAGCAATACCTGCAGTTGAACCATCAACTCCTTCATCTTGACCAGAGCAATTATGTACGGGGCTTTCGATATCAGACCAGTCCCCGGTGCTAAGTTGATCACGAACTCTATCTCTCTATCTGGTGGAAGTCTTGGCAAATCGCTCGGAAAGACGTCCACATACTCCCTAACCACCGATATCTCACCAAGCTTTGGACTTTCCTTACGAATCCTCTATATAGGCTAAGTACCTTACATAACCTTGCTTCAATAACTTCTTGTCATGCATAATCGTCAGACAACTCGCTTGTCTAAGTGATTTACTACCATAAAACACTACCTTCGACGGAGTCGTAAGGTTTACAGACTTCTTCTGGCAATCGATTACCGCTTTATGGTTGAACAACCAATCCATTCCCAGTATAACATCTAATTCCCCAAGTTTAATCAGAATTAAATCTACCATCAACTCATAACCCTTAATGTTCAATCTACAGTTCTTATGTACAAACCTAACAGAAATAACCTCCCTATTCGCAATCTCTATGTTCAAAGGGTAAATTAATTCCTCCTTAGGTATGTCTAAAGTCCTAGCAAAGTCATCAGATATGAATGAACAAGTAGCACCCGAATCGAATAATATATAAGCATTAATACTATTGACCGAAATAATACCTAACACCACATCCTTTGACTGCACAACATTCTGCAAGGTTATGTTGAATGTTCTGCTCGTCTGCGGTGGTCCAGCGATAGCCAAAATGCTGCCGCTACCATTTCCTCCACTTCCTATTGACCCTCCTACTAGCTTCCTTGGGCAACTTTGGGCCATGTGATCCTTAGATCCACATGTATAGCAAGCTCCCTTCTTCGGGTTAGGATAGTTCGACGCAATATGGCCTTCCGTTGAAATGTACTCGCCTTCCCCTCAAGCACACTCCAGTGTGATTCTTCCCGCATGTACCACATGCTTCAATTATTCTCTTCTGCTGGCTTCCCTGTTGACTCCCAGCAGATGTGTTGTCGTTCCACTTCCTCTTTTGGTTGTTAGCACCCCTACAACCAGTCTTGTTTTCTGTTTCATTCTTCTTCTTCTTCTGATCCTGATTATATTTGGTCAAGGCATCGCACCCACCTTCTGCGATGATTGCCTTTTCTAGTACAGCTGCAAAAGTCTTCAGCTGGAACATGGAGACCTTGCTGTAGAACCAGCGCTTCAATCCCTACTCGAACCTTCTTGCCTTCCTCTCATCAGTACTGACCTGGTAAGTTGCAAACCTTGCCAGCTCGTTAAACTTTATGATGTACTCTGGCACCCTCATTGTTCCCTGCTTCAGCTCTAGAAACTAAACCTCCATTTGGTTCTGTGAGCTTACTGGAAAATACATTTCAAAGAACATCTCTTTGAATATGTCCCACGCTATCACACCTTCTCCTCCCCGAGCCTTGTTAGCCTGCCACCAGTAGCTAGCTTTCGACTTTAGCATAAATGTCGCGAAAGCCGTCTTCTGGTCATTGTTAATTCTGGCCACATCAAAGACCTTTTCTATTTCCATCACCTATGTCTGGTCCTTTATAGGGTTCAAAGATCCCTAGAATTTTGGCGGTCCTACCGCTTTGAATTCTTTAAACATCGCGGCTTGAATTTGAGGCTGATTCGCAAGTGCTCCCATCAATAGGTTCACCAGTTGCTGAACTGGATTGGCATTCATCCCATCATTGTTGTTGTTGTTGTTGTTGTTTGTAGAACCCTCTTGTGGTTGACGTATAGGTCTTCTTCTAGGAGGCATCTTTCTATTAAGACATACTCTTATTAGATCCCTTACTCATCCCTTAAATATTTAAGTTCAAACTTAAACATTTAAAATAAATTAATCCACTCTTGAACATATAGCACGTCAATAAACTTCGTTATTTTATTCATTCATAGTTTTAAAACATAGAATAGATAGCATCTCTGCTATTTACATCATCTTTCCAGAACTGAAACAAGTTATAGGATTACATCATTATCTTATCCCATTATTATCTCAAATTCTGGGATTTACATTTATTTAATACATAAACAAACAAATAGTTTATATCTTCTACTATCTAGGCATGTTAAGACGTCACACAGCCTCTCCACGTTCTTCTTCCATCACCTGAAACACTGTTCTGCGATCCACCATATACCACGATAAATTCCTGAACTGAGCTGGGTAACAAAATACTCGATCCTAGGGCCCTTTCTATAGCCAAACGAAAAAGTATAGTCCGTCTCCTTCAGCTTGGCCTTCTTCACTTGAACCTCGTCTTCAGCTCGATCTGCACGTTGAGTAGCCCTCAAACAAGCATCCTCCGCTCTGACACGCTTTGCTGACTCCTCTTTAATGTCGTTCTTCAATTTCGCTAGCTCAGCCAGTGCATCATCCCTTTCACTCTCCACGTGAACTAGATCCCACTTCGTGTTTCCAAGCTGATCGTCTGTTCTTGAATCGTTTCTTCCTTCTGCTGTATAGTAGTCTGGCTCACGTCCACCAGCTCCTCCAGCTCTACAACTCTATCCTGTAGCTCAACGTTGCGGTCGTAGACTTCCTCATACATTACAGTGCTAATAGAGTTAGGTGGAATCTCCTCTTTAGGATCCTCCTCCTCCTCTAACTCATCCTCGTCATCTCGGTCCAAGACCGGCTTATGCTCCTAACCCACTACTATGATAAATGGAGATAGCTCTCTCTGAACCAACTACTCCCAGATAGTATAAATGTCTCGGGGCTCCTCATCCCTAGGCATCTAGGGTAACTCCTCCCTAGCCTGACTGGACTCTCCAACATTCGTCATCCTGACAACAAAATTTTAAAGTTTAATTGTTACGTGACATCGATCGATACTCTTCGGGTGGGTAAATAAATATAAACACATAGCACATAAGTTAGTTTATTATCTTTAACTATCATCACTATATTTTTGATCTCCTATAAGGCTACTACCTAAGGTTTTCCCACCTAAGGTTCATAACCTAAGGCTTTGATACCAACCTGTGACACCCCCAAATTCGGGTACTTCATATCTACAGGATTTGGTGTTCACTATCTAAATAAAACATAACTATTGCCCGTAAATAAGGAATGCAAAATAAATTACAACCTTAATTAATAAAAATATTCCTTATAAAAAGGATTACAACTTTATCAAAACATTCCCAGGGTTTCTAACCTTACACATCATCAATGCGGAAAATAAAACATCATAACATAATCAAAGTCTTATTACACATCATATCATACTTATGAACAAGTCTTCACTTGTTCATCTTGCTCTTGCCTTTGCTGGTTAACGGTTCGTCAACTCTCTCGACTTTGACTGCAATGGTTATATAAATGCAAGAGTGAGCAAACAAAAGCTCACTTGAAATAACAATCGATAATGATTACATCTAACTGAATAACTTCAACGAAATTGACTAATATTTATATCATCGATAATCAAGAATTGAGTATAGAATTTAGAATTCATCTGAGGGACATAAGACCATAAACTATGTCCCAGGTTATAAATATTTCTATTTAAACCCTTAGCAGTCGTTAGACTATATGGACCTTAACTCATACTTAGGGAGATCAGCCCTTCGTACCATGTATTGTGCACAAACATCTTAACACTTTCGCATGGTAATCCCCTATTAAAAGGGTTGTTCATCTCAGTATTTAATAACAAGTCCGCACCAAAGAAAGTTTAGTTTGGATAAGCTCAAAGGGTAATTTAGAGTTCAACTATTATCAACTAAGGAGTAGTTGAATCAACTTACAATAATTAAGAATTCAATAATAAAAGAATTATGAAATAGCTATGAGTAATAACAATAGACATCATATGCAACAGTCATGCTTTAGATATAACTTAAGCATTTGAAAGATATAATAGACCTTACTTGAACAATTAAGTCAAGGTCTCATTATTTCAATAATGAACTTCAATAATATACTTGCTCAATATGGAATATAGAGAGTAAAATAACTTGCATAATTATAACACGAAAGGATAGAACAACTTGCTCAATAAAAATAAGGATTAGGAAACTTGCCTCGTGCACAAGCTACAAATTATAATTCTCGTTACTCAATTAACCCTACATATTACATTACGTTTTTAATATCGATTAGTTTCATAACCACTATGTTTAACCGTTGAACTTCTCATTTAAGTTCAACTTAACAACGTGGTTCGTAAACTTAACTTGCTGACTAACCATATAACGTGAATCTAACTCACAACATGCATAACGTACGTGTCTAATCTTTTAAACCATCATAATCATACCTTACGATAATAATGTCCAAATTCACACATAACTTGTTAATATGAGACTTCAATTTGTCTTATACATGTCAATAATATGTTATATTATTGTTTTAAATACTTAACATGTCATCAGGTTCATTACATTCAGTTGGTTCATCATGTTAGGGCTTAAAACACACAAAACAACTTTTGGATAGCAAGGAAGCCCGTTGGGGCGGGTTTGAGTCCACTGGGGAGGATATTCCTGTTGTGAAAAAAATTAACTCGCAAACTTATGCAGGAAAAAGCCAATTTGGCTTATTTTCTCGCACCAAACTCAAAATTTAATACATATAATACATATAAGACTTTATAAAATCATAACTTTAAGCTTCTAACATATTTTAATATATATAAACATCAAAACACATAATCCAAAACCCTTAATTTAATGATTTTGAAGAAAACTCCATTGTTAAGTGTTCTTGAAGAAAATAAACACCATGACTTTGTTTTTAAACCAAATCACATAATTCAAATCATATTAACTTCGTTTTATAACATATTATTACAATCTATGATTAATTTACATAACATAGCATAATCAAACACCAATTTTGATATTTAAGAACCCATTTTTTCAAAATAGTTCACTATAAATTGTTATGAACATGATTTCTTCATGTTCATCATATTTACATGAATTGAACCACTTAACTACACATATAAATCATATACAACCAACTTATAAGCACAAATAACATTTTTAAATGAATTCCATGGAAAACTCAATTTACAGAGAAGTAAAACAAACTTTTTCATGAAGAACAATGAAGAACAAAACTTAAAATTAGATTATACCTTTGCTTGATAGAGAAAGAAGATGAAGATGGTAATGATGTATTTTGATTCTCTCAAAACTTCTTATTCCTCTTTCTTTTTTTTTTCTTCTCTCTTTTCTCTCTAACTTACTATGTTCTTCTTCTCTTTTCTAACTCACGTAGTACAGAATATAAAATATAACTGATATATACATATAATAGATATAATATACATATAATATATAACTGATAAACATAATATCTCATATTAATGTTATATCAGTTACAATTTTATTTGAAAATCAAAAGCCATAAGGCTTGTTTGGCAAAATCCTTTATTTAAAAAAAAGATTTTTAGGACTAAGGCTTTGTTTGGTAAAACTACATTAAAATAGATTTAAGGGTCTTGTTTGGTAAAACTAATTTAAAACCCTTTTAATTTATTTTAATAACTCATTTAACACATAGTTTTCAATGTTACACTTTATCTAATTAAATCTTACTATCCCAATTTAATTAAATTAAAGCTAACATCAATTAGCTAAATAAAATTGTCATATAATACTAAATTGCTACATAATTGTAATTCACTTATTACTCATAATTCATGTAACAAACTAGTAAATCTCTAT
Organism: Panax stipuleanatus; assembly: GCA_020205555.1. NCBI lineage: Eukaryota > Viridiplantae > Streptophyta > Magnoliopsida > Apiales > Araliaceae > Panax > Panax stipuleanatus. Next base: position 104,540,844 of record CM035126.1, read on the forward strand.
TAACAAATACCACATAATATTCATCTAATTTATTTATCTCAATTAAATTATGATTTCATGACAAAACTACTCAAACATCAATTTAGTATATTGCACTTAATTAAATTACTCCACAACAATCACATCAATTATTTATTTAACTCAATAAATAAATTAATTAAAATATTTATTTAATTAAATAAATATTTAAAATTAATATACAAAATTCTCGTTTGTTACAGATGCTGTTATAATAAAATATGATAAACCCATAGTTTTAAGCAATGCTTTTAGAATTATGATGATGATCATGCTAATGAGATCTAAATTTTTAGATAGCTTAAAACTAAAATAGTTTTCAATCGTTAGATTACTAAAAAGGGGATTAGTGTATCCGGATAGATTGGTACATACGTTGCTTGCTCATTGGATGAGGGTGATTGATTTCATAATCATTTGTGTGGAGACACAAAAGCAAGTATGTAGGTATTTATTAGAGAATAAGTACATTGAACGTGGCTCGCTGAGGAATACCTAATGGAGTTTTACTTGTCTATCAATAGGAATTTCTCAAGTGATAGTTGCAGACACTCAAAATTTTCCTTGCCCAACACTACCACTGTAAGAAGGCAGAACCGTCAATCAAGCCAACCTCGGTCTCGACACCAGACATCCAATCTAAATCCGGCCACCAATATCGGTCCTTCAGCCTAAATCCGATCCCCAATGTCGGTCAATTCCAGTCAAATCCAATCACCAATATTGGTACTCCAGCCAACTCTGATCGTCAATCTGACCGTCAATCCAACTCCGATCGTCAATCGGACCGTCAGATCATCCCCGATCTCAATATCAGGACATCAGCTCAAACCCAATCATCGATATCGGGATAACCACAGCATCGGTCAACCATATCAAGATGTTAAATTAGCCTCGGCAGCAACCCGAGATGTACAAATCAGCCTCGGTAGCAACCCGGGAGGTACAAATCAGCCCCGAAAGCAACCCGAGAAGTATAGCTCAGCCCCAACATTAGTCCAGGAAGTCAGGTCTACTTTGGACATAAACTTGAAGCACCACAACACTTCTAGAAGAAAACTTGGAATGACCACGTCAGCCACAGAGGCAACACTGGGGACAAATAGACTCGAATGGGATCCATGTCTTGGAAACAGCTCTCGGAAGTCAACCAGAGGCCATGCCGACACCAAGGGTAATCCCAGGAGGGGCAAAATTGTCATTTTACCAACTCTCATCCGATTCAGTCAAACTCAAGCAGAATTGATGCCACCAAGGTCAGAAAGAACCACAACGGCGATCTCGGGTGAAAACAGCGTCAGATGGCTCGACGGGCAAACTATGGGGAAATAAAGACCCGGTCATGAACCCATCTTTGGGGGCTTAAAAAGTTTTAAAACTAATGTCATTGTGACACTCTCAGCGAGGGCTTTTCGAAAAGCTATATCACGCCCCAAACGGACGCTCCGATCAAAAGTTATGAAGTTTCGAACCTGACATCGCGTTGCCCGGCATGCACGCACTTCGAGACAACAAAGTCGGGAATGTTGGCCCCACCATGGGGTGCCGCACCTCTACCTGTGGCAGAAGCAGGTAGAGCTGAGGCTCCCTGGCCTATATATAGAGGTGCACCCCCGTTCATTTTTAATAATTCTGGAACGCAGCGAAGCTCTGCCCGTCTGATTTTTCGACTTTTACACCTCTTCTAAACCCAAATATTTTCACTCCAACACGTAGATATAGCCATATACTACCACATATAAAAAAACCACCAATAGATTTGGACGTTTAAAGCCTACGATTTGGCAAAAAGCCCGCATTGCAGTCCATTATAAGTATTTTTACGATCAGAAAGTCAATACTACTACTTTGCACTGTTTTCCACTTGCACACAAAGTTTCATCTTCTAAATATGCCCAGAACTTAGTTCCGTGGCCATTTTCGTCAAAATTTGGTATATTTCTGTACATGAACGCAATTTTTTACATTTCTACAACTCGAATTGACGATCCGTCAGCTCCAGCAGCTTCAATGCACTAGCACACACCTTTTTGGCAACTTCGCCGGACTGGGTTATCTTCCCAGTCTGGGTTTGGCCCATTTTTTGTATATATTTAATTGTAAATGGACTAACATTTCAATTTTGTCAAGCCCAGATGTCAAATCGGTGTTAGTTTACCGTTTTTATATATATTTACGCATATATAAGCGACTTTCACCATCACTGGTAGTCATATCAGTCCTGGTTGACTACATTTCTGTTAATATATATATATATATATATATATATATATATATTTATATATTTTCAGTCCGACCTTGATTACTTTGTGGCCATTTACTACTTTTGTACACTTCCCCATACTGGGTGCTCTCCCCAGTCACTGGGTGACTATTTTATGTCAATTTCAATTCCAGTACGGGCACCGGCGTGAAAATCAATCGCCCTTTTCATTGTTTTCTATATATATTTCATTTCTGTCACAACCTGGATCATTTCATGGCTATTTACAATTTTTATAAATATATATATATATATATATATATATATATATTTCAATTCAAGTCCGGGCTTGCTAGTGAAAACCCATCGCCCTTTTACAGCTTTTATATAAATATAACTATATATATTTCTTTATTCAATTTATTCAACTGCTGCATTTAACATTCATTTGTATATGAATTTGCACTGACATATCTGCGGGCGAACTAGATTTATTCAAATCTCGCCAATTCTAGCTTTCAACGGTTCAAACAGGTCCCGACAGAACCTAGAAGCTATAATAGCTGAGATTTCTTTAAATCTAGTTATTTTTATAATTTCAGCTTCAAAAGCAACCTCGCATCCCTTAGATCGCTATCTAGTGGCAACGAGACGCTTCGGCTGTGGGAACCAGGATTTACTGAATGAATTCCTGGTTCTGGCTATCTTGGGATATTTATATGCTTCTGTACAAATTTGAACTGTGCAGGTTTTCTAGCCACTCAGATGTGAGCCTAGGAATCATGGGATTCATAATCAAACTGATCAGAATCTGATTCCCACGATGGACGAACTCCGATTTACAGATGTACCCTGCCAGTTTTTCTGTAAAATGTGCATGCACAGACCTTAAAACGGTTATCCGGATTTATGGTCTCAATATAGTGAAAATATGGATTGTCGTGTCAGCGTCCCTCCGATGATTTTCATACCCATGAGGAGACCAACACTTTATATTTCTGTGGTCGAGGATGCTTCGCAGCCCGATAAATCACCATTTGCATATAGCCTTAAGGCTATAAAGATAAAATTGAGAGTAGCGATATGCTTCAATTCCTATGTCAGCGTAAGGGTTTGATAAAATTAGCTTTCAAAACATCATTGTCAATTCAATTCAAAAGCTTTTGCAAATCAAATTAAATGATGCTTTTTTGCAAAACAAATCAAAGATTAATTTTCAAATCAAATCAAACCCTTCGTATATAGGCTCATCGAAGCCTTCCAATGCTTTCAATCAATCCAAAGGCCTAATTTTCAAACAGCATTCACTCACGCATTCCAGTTTTAAGGGAAATATTGAAAAGATTGCGGTACCCTATTTACACAGGAGTCGTGGGGTGCCTAATACCTTCCCCACACTTAACCAAGCCCCCGAACTCAAAACTCTGATTTCAAAGATCAAGTTTCGACAGTGTCCCGCAAATTGGGCCTCTTTTCAAATCAAATTCGGTTGAGTTGATACAACCATTTTCAGAACGACCAACTAGCAACTCTGTTTAAATCAAATCGTCGACATATACACATGTTGGCCGCTTTCCTAAAAACCCTTCAAAATCTTTTTTGCAATAAAAAGAATAAGGGTAGAGATAACTTAGGAAGATCGATTTGAGAAAAACCGGGTTATAAACCGACCCGCGGTATTTCTTAAATTTTCCAACGTCGACAATAGTAGTACAAATGATCCTTATACTTGAGATCATCATAGTATCTTGTGTGACGAACGAGATTTTTTATAATTTATTTTAAATATTTATTGAATTAAATAAATATTTTATTGATATTTTTATTGAGTTAAATAAATATTTGATGGAATTATGATAGATTAATTTAATTAAACGTGTTACATTAATTAAATTAATGTTGGATAATTGTTTAGTTCAAAGTGTGAATTTAATTGAGATAATTAAATTAATTGAGTTGTTAAATAATTATGATGTTGTTCTAATTAATTTAATAATTAATTATAGACTTAATGATTTGTCATAATTAATAAATGAAAATTTTAATTATGTGATGATTTGATTTAATGTGTAATATTTCTTTTAATTTAAGTGAATTTAAATAATATTATTTTATTAATTAAAGTGTGACAAATAAACTATATAATAAATAAGTTAATTAAAATAAATGAAAAAGAGCCTTTTAGAGACTAACCAAACATGACCTTAAGAACATGGTAGCAGTTAAGGCCATGTTGCACTTAATCGCTACCTATGTTGTGCCAGTTGATTTATACGTACAATAGTTATATTAGTTCCTTGTCAGATCATTTTACAAAACACAATAAAGACAGAAAAAGAGAGAAAAATTTGAGAGTTATTGAGATTGCAGAAGAAGTTGGAGAACTAAAGAAGCTTTCTTTCATATTCTAGCAATCTAAACAAACAATCAGGGGTAATTTCTTGATTCAAACTTTAATTTACGTTCTTAGTTTTCTTCATAAAAAGTTATTTGGAGTCTCTATAAATGGAGTTACATGGTTGAATTGTTAAGAAGTTGATTATATATGTTTATTAGTATGCATAATTCGTTTATATATGATTTTTATGTGATTTAGAGTAATTAATCCATGAAAATATGTTTAAAACATAGTTTTGAAGTTATAAAGAAATAATATTTGAATATGGCTTGTATGTACAAAAATTCATGCTTCAATTGTATGCTAAACAGTAAATTGATGATTGAGTATGTTTATACATATAAAAACAAAAAGAACGAAACTTAAACAGACTGATTTGGTGTTATAACGAATCTGTAATGTGTGATTTCATGAAATTTGACGAAACTTTGAAAAATAGCATTAACATGGAATTTATGGGTTTAAATCTAGTTGTTTATGTGAGTTATGTTGTTAGAATCATGCTAGAAAGGTTGGGTATCGATCTTATATGAATTATAATATCTGTGTAAGCTTAATTCGTGCTTTGAATAAAGAAATTGGTGTTTATTGGCTTTTTTTGTGTTCTTCGCGAACTTTGTTTGCGTCTCATTGTGTCGCGACGCCACAACGCCCTAGCAGTGCCTGACATGGAGTCATAGCGCCGCAACACCTGTTCAGAGAGTAAATAGAGCGCTGCAGCACCAGGACCTAAGCTGCAGCGCCTGCTATAGGCTTAAGTGTAGCTTGACAGCGCCTGGTCGCGCTGCAGCGACAGTTTCCAGTTCATTCTGGGGCGCTGTAGCGCCACTTAGCAGTTTTACCCAAAAATGAGATTTTTATTGTCTAAGTCCAGAACATGTAATTTAACGAACATGGAAATGTGTTAATCATATATTGAGATGTTAAAACAGATTAACAACATGCCAATGATGTTTTTACGTGATTAATCGATAAGTCAAATATGAACTAAAACTCGTTATTCGTGAAGTCCAATAATGTGTTTAAGAACTAATGTTTGTGATTTGATTAATATAATCAGACTTAGAGTTAAGTTAAGACAAAAGAGAATATACTCATGATGTTATTTATGTTATAATTAATTGTCATTGGGAATGTAATGGTATGTAGGATTAATTGAGGAATGTGAATAATAAAAGTATAATCTACGCACGAGGCAAGTTTCCTTACCCCTATCTTGATTACAATTACGCAAGTCTGAAATCCTATTCTTATATCGAACAAATTTTGTACTTTGGTTATTCAAGTTCATGATTCCAAATGAGATGATTTAATTCTTTGAAAATTATATTTCGATTATTCAATGTTGATTCACTTGTATAAATTTGAGCTTAAATCTTCGATTTGAATACCATTTATATTATTTCATTGAACCTTGAATGACTAGCGAACCCTTTTTTTGATTCGACTAGTCCATAGTTGATGAGCGTTCTAAATCGTAGAATTGTTATTGAAGCTATCCAAACCAAACTTCCTTTGATGTGGACTCTATGTCAAACTGAGATGAACAACCCTTTATAGGGGATTATTTTATGCGTTAGCGTTAAGATGTTGTGCACATACATGGTACTAAGGGTTGATCCCCCTAAGCACCGAGAAGTAAGGTCCATATAGTCTTATGACTGTTAAAGGTTTAAAGTAGGAATACTTGATAACCTGGGACATAGTTCATGGTCTTGTGACACTCAGATGTAGTTTTGATTCTTGTTTTCTAATATCGATTCAAAAGCCAAGCTTTCTATTATAAGTACTCTTTGATTACTCGCATGTTATTATTATTATTTTGTTATACTTGTGGGCAATTGTTTCTCACTCTTGCATATAACATTGCAGCTAAGGTTAAAAGAGTTAATGAGCCATCCACTAGTAAAGGAAAGGGCAAGGCAAATAAGTGATGAAGACTTGTTTATTATTATTTGAGAATGTTGATGTTAAGACTTATTATGTTATGTTTAAGACTTATTGGCTTATATTGTTTCCACATTGATGTATTAAGGTTAGATAAGATGGGATTGTTTATTGCTTAAGACGTTGTAACCCTTATGAGAGGATTTTTATTTCATTTATGAGTTTCATTTATTTATGGGTAGTTAGATGTGTTATAATTGGATAGTGAACATCAAATCCTGTGGAATTGAAGTACCCGAATTTGGGAGTGTCACACGTTGGTATCAAAGTTGTAAGTTATGAACCTTAGATGGGGAAACCTTAGGGTAGTAGCCTTTTTAGAGATCGAAAACATAGTTGTGATAAACTCTTATCGAGTTTTAAGAAATGAATTAAGGAATTCATTGAAGTTAATAAAAGACTTTATGTGCTATGTGCTTATGTGTTATAACTTATGTGCTCGCGAGTATCGATTAGCATCACGTAGTAACTAAAACTTAAAATTTTGATTGTCAGATTGTCTGATGTTAGAGGATCCAGTCAGCCTAGGGAGGTTGAGCCCCGAGTAGCTAAAGAGAAGGAGCCCCGAGACATTCATATCGTCTGGGAGCAGTTGGTACAGAGAGAGCCATCTCTGTTGATCATTGTTGTGGGTCAAGAGCATGAGCCTGTGTTCGATTCAGAGGAGGACTCTGAGGAGATAGAGGAAGAGGCTGAGGAGGAGGATGAGGATACTGATGAGTTTCCACCGAACTCTATTAGTGCTGAGATGTATGACGAGATGCATGATCGTAACATAGAGTTACATGATAACGTTAGAGAATTGAAGGAACTGGCAGTTGTACAATGGGCTACTATAGAGTAGAAGGATGACGAGATTGAGAATCTTGATGGATGTCTTGGAGACGTGGAATGGAAGTTAGTTCATTCAGAGAGCCAAAATAAAGAGTTGTCAGCTGAGATAGAGAAGCTGAAGAGTGATTTGAGAGAAGAGTCAGCGAAGCGTGCTAGAGCAAAGGACACTTGGATGAAGTCTTCTCGACGTGCAGATCTTACTGAAGATAATGATCGGGAAAAGAAGGCTAGAATTGAGGAGACGGACTACACTTTTCAGACAGCGATTGATAGGGCCTAGGATCGAGTTGTGTACTATCCAATTTAATTCGAGGACTTACCTTGGTATATGTTGGATCGTAGGACGATGTTCCATATCATGGAGGAATAACGCAGAGAAGCTGTTCGACGTCTTAGTAAGTCGTGATAGGAAGAATTATGTGAATATTTTATGGTAGCTAATAATGTAAATTCCACTGTGGTTATAAACAATGGAATATGATGATTTAATCCTGAAGATTCTTTATCTTGGGATAGTTGCTGTAAATAGCGAAGATGTTATCTTGTTTATGTTTAAAACTTTTGAATGAATAAAATATCAGAGTTTATTTGAAGATGTTGTGTGTTAAGTGATAATCTTAAAATGTTTAAGTTAAGTCTTAAATACTTAAGAAATTGAGTAATGATTTAATAAATGTATATCTTAAACAGAAAAATGTTGCCAAGAAGACGCCAAACCCGGCAGCACGCTCATGAATGATCGACTAATAACAACAACAACGATGCCAACGCTAATCCTGTTCAGCAGTTGGTGAACATGTTAACAGGAGCACTTGCAAATCAGCCGCAAGCTCCACAAGCTACGTCGTTTAAGGACTTCAAGGCTATAGGACTGCCAGAGTTTAGGGGATCCATGAACCCAATTGAAGCTTAGACTTGGGTAATGGAGATGGAGAAGGTGTTTGATGTTGCGAGGGTCAACGATGACTAGAAGATTACCTTCACAACATTTATGCTAAAGTCAGAAGCCAGCTACTGGTTGTAGGTGAACAAGGTTAGAGGAGGACAGGGTGTGATCATATGTGATAGGTTTAAGGAGATGTTCTTTGAGATGTACTTCCCAACGAGCTCTCAGAACCAGATGGAGGTTCAATTCCTGGAGTTGAAGCAGGGTAACATACCTGTACCAGAATATGCAGCGAAGTTCAACGAGTTGGCTAAGTTTGCAACTTATCAGGTGAATACGGATGAGAGGAAAGCTAGGAGGTTTGAACAGGGGTTGAAGTCGCGGTTGTACAACAAGGTGTCAATGTTCTAAGTGAACACTTTTGCACGAGTTTTGGAGTAGGCGATCATCGCAGAAGGTGGGACCGATGCTCTGACCAGGTATAATCAGGAACAGAAGAAGAAGAAGTGTGAAGGTGAGAACAACAAGGCTAGTGGCAGTAACGGTGGTGGTAGTAATAGTCAGAAGAGGAGGTGGAATGATAATATGTCTACTGGGAATTGTTGGGTAAAATCTATATGCGTTACACGCAAGTGTACGTGGTTAACAAGTAATACAATGATAAGATCAAGTATTGTACCCACAGAAACAATAATTCCAATTTAATCAAAGAAATACCAATCTTATATTATTTTAGCTTTATTAAACAAATGATTAACTAATTATTTTTATAATAAAATACTAATTAGACCAAAATTAACACTAATTCAGGATTTTAACAATTTTTGAAGAATTAAGCCTACAACTTCACCTATTACTTCATTTCGGATAATATACTTTCCTTTAGTTTATAGCAATTACTCCAGATTATTAATCAAGAACACAAAAGCAGATATAACCATCTCTCAATGCATTACATCCATACTCACTCAAATCCACGAATGATATAATTAAGCAAGACACCTTAATTAACTAACTCACTATATATCTACGTGAATTATAATTAAAAAAGGTTAATTATCAAGTTCTCTTCAGATTACGTATGATGCATAGATATCTTTATCCTACACATGAATTATGAATCCTAACTATGGTAGAAATCACAAACATACGTTACTATGGCTAGTTCAATCCCATATATCATCTCTCGAATTTATATGGGATAACAGATAATTGGTGATCAACCAACTATATAAGTTATGCACAACACATAGTAAATAACCCAGAAATACTATTCATAAACTAAAGTGAAAGCAATTCAATCCTCCGTTACATAACAAGATCCGTCATAGGCTTAAATAAGAATTTAGTTCATCATGAATGAATAAAAACCCATAATCCACAAAGTATTAAACATTCTAAATACAAGATAAATATGAAGAGAGAAAAATAGAATCTAAAATTCTGTTGTTACTCGTCTCCACGTTCGCCTTGCGTTCGTCGTGTTCCGCTTTGCGTCAAATCTCCTCACGTCTCAAAGTCACAAACTAGGGCTTCAATATGTCTAAGTGTGTCCTTATATGTGCCATTACAACCCTATATATCCTTTCATTCGTGAGCAGCAACTCCAACCAACCTTCCATCAGAGTCCTATTAGAAATAGGATAACCAAAGTCAATCTGTCGTAAACGCGCCCCGACGCAGTTCTATACCTTGAAAGCGCACCCCGGCGCACCTACGCCCCGACGGATTTTTGTACTAAGCAAGCGTGCCCCGGCGCAGATGGCAGCTATCAAACATATTTTTCTTCTTAAACATCCATTCCATCCGCTTCTCGTCCCGATCAGTCCCTGCATACCAACCAATGCAAATGCATGAAAAAGAACCTAAAACATACTCAAAGTAGTGATATACTCGGTTTAAATGGCGTCGATTCGTAGGTATGAAACCTACTTATTAAATACCCCCAAACTTAAGATTTCGCTTGTCCTCAAGTGAAAACACAAACAAAACAAAAATAACAAACAACGTATCTATAAGTATGCATATACATAACCTACTTCCTATATGCCTACGAATCTAGCAATAGATCAACACGTTTTTCAACACAGGCCTCAAAGATATCATAAGATACTTAAACAATACTAAAAATTCAATGTACAGTTCATCATTAATCTGTCAGTCCATCCAGCCCTGTCCTCACCCATGTTGTGCGTGTGTGCTCGTTAACCATTATAATCACCAACAATTCAAAAACATCACATACAAACTTCTTAGCTGGAAAATTTTAGTTATATCTCAAATATTCTACATTCATGACAAAATCGATCAAACATAGTAATTACTGAGTTCAGGGATTTTAGATGAGGCATATTTATTTTTTATTCACGGGTGCATTTTACGCTCCATCCCGTGTTCACAATCGAACGTGCAATGTCTACATCTATTAGGTTTTTCGATGTTACCCCTTTAGCAAACTTTCGACCAATGACTCCCAAACCAGACGGTTTTAGGGTGCTAGGTGTAAAAACACCCCCAAGGGCTTACTTATTCAAGTAACAAAGGCCACAGATACAAACTAGTCCATGTGTTTATTCTCTTTTTTTTTCTCTTTTTCTCAATTTTCTACTTTCTTTCCCTTTTTTTATTTCTCTTTTTCTTTCACCCCACTGACACCCCCAAACTCAAGTTATTACTTACTTTTAAACCTTTAATGTCATTATACCACTATCATCAAATTTTAACTAAGATTTCCCCCCCCCCCAAAACAAGTTGTGACCCCTTGAACTGAGTTGATTAGACAGTTAAATTCTTACGTGCTAACCAGTTACACAAGTTTCAGACAGAATTGGATTTTCATCTTGATTAACATTAGGACTCACCATTAATCTTCACATTTGTTCAAGTTAACATGCAATACCAATCCTATCATTGGCTGAGTTAAATACACATTAATCCATTGCTTAAACTCATGCAACCTATATGAAAAGAATGTATTTTTTTTGTGATTTTTCTTAATTTTCTTCAATTTTTATTTTTTTATATATACCATATAACTCATGTAAACTTTAAATTCTAAAATGCAATTAACTAATCATGCAAAAGGAATTATGCTAATATGCAAACTAACTAACTATGCGATACTCTATCATGCAAACTAATTACCTAAATGACTAATTCTACCCCCAAACTTAAACAATTCAATGTCCTCATTGGATATAACAATAAAAGTTTGAGGACTGCCCTGAGCGATCAAGCGTCATGCTCGATCGGTGGATCCTCGGTAGGTGGGTCATCAATCGGGTCCTTAACAGGCAGTGGTGGAAGAAAAGCTGCTAGCGGCTGTGAAACCAGAAACTGGAAGTCTTCACTAGTAGTATTGAGTCGGGCAAAGGTAGGTGCCAGGGACGCGTTGAATTCAGTCTGCGTGGCAAATATGTGGTCTTGCCTTGCTACTAACTCTTGGAACCTCTGATCGATATACTGCTGCATATTGCGAAACTGGAAGCTGAAAGTTGCCTTTGAGCGAGACGAGGTTGCAGTCCATGCTTGGTCATCTTCTTGCTCTTCTTCCTAAATAAAATCTTCATCATGTGCGTCTGCCTCTTCATCATCCACATCATCAGAAAATACAAATCCAAGGCCACGTTGATGCGACTACCCTCCTTTTCAGCATCTATACCTCTGAATTAAATTTGGATCTAGGCACAGTAGAGGCTACTGGATAGGCTCCGTGGAACTCCATTGTACCCCTGCTCGGGCACATAGTGAAAATATCAACGATGGGTGAGGCAAGCCGCCCTGGACTGATCCACGAAGATTATGGCGAATATTATGGTGAATAAGACGGCCCACGTCAATTGATCAGTCTTTACAAATGGTGTATAGTAGAATTGACCTTTCCTTCGTGACATCGCTCGTGTGTGTGCATGGTAGCAATTTGGCACACAAGAACGCATGCCATATCTTCCCATATAAACTTAGGTGGCCTGTCTGAAATTGAGATCAGTTTGACAACCATGTGGGCTTGAACAATTTGGTCAGAATCTGGTCATAGTTCGCTCCACTTTCCTTGAGGGCCGAATACGAACAAGTTATTTGTGGTAGATTGTAGTAATAGTTGATCTCTTGCACGGTAAACGGATCCATTTTTCCCCTCACGAAGGTGAGGAACGGTGATTTATCGGGAGCATTGGCATAAAATTCCTTGACAACTGCCACTACGACGGCGTTCGAATGTGCCACAAGCATTTCCCATCTCCTCTCGCAAATCTGATTGAACATAGCCCCATTGAACTCATTGGGAGCCAAACCACACTCCTGCACCAATAACTTATTTGAGAGGTACTCGAATCGGTCCGCCGCCTCAGTGTTCAAGAATTTTTGTCTGTCGAATTGCCACTGAGGCGGTGGACGAACCTTCCCCATGTTGCCTTTTCTATTGTCTGGAAGTCATTGTGTCGCCGATATGCCTCGAACTAGCAGTTGGATTAGGAAGTTATTGTTGAGACCTTTTGTCAAACACGTAGTGTGCACACTGTTAGCGTTTGATTCTCTTTCCCCCAAACTTGATTTGTTATGCCTCCTTTTAGATTTTCAAGCACTTGAGAAGAATCCTGAAGTACAAGTGTTACAATTTTGACAATTGGTTGTTACCTATTTGTCTCTGTCAAAATTCTAAAATTGTGGTGTTGGTGTGAAGAACTCCCCCTTTCTTTTGAATTTGGATGAGTGTTAACCCTAGATGGTGAAGGAGGGATGACTTGATGATGAACTCTTGCAATAGAACTTGAAAATTGATTGGGAAATGTTGTTGCTCGAAGTCGTGTATGCATCTTTGGTATCGGATGGGAGAAGATTGTAGACTTGTAGATGACTTAGGATTGTAACTGCCAAATTATATTTTTTTTAAAACTGAGAAAAGGGACACGCGCCAGGGCGCACAATTTTGTCTGTAGAAGTGCACTGGGGCGCATTCAGCTAGAGGAGTACGTGCTAGGGCACAATTTGCCACCCTAAATCTGCGCTAGGGCGCAGATTGGCTGAGAGGGATGCATCGGGGCGCATTATTTATTCCTTGAATCTGCGCCAAGGCACAGATGGTATTTTTTTGTTGAACATTTTTCCTTGCTTATCTACATTGCCCGTAATCACCCCATTCCATTGAGTTGGTTCGTATTTGTTGTCATGCTCATTTATGTTTCCCTCTTACAATCCAAAACATACACATACTTAGTATCGATGTTGACTCGACAATTAAATACCGTATCTACTTTACAGCTCGTCCTAATCTACTGCTACTTTACTTAATCAAAACAAATAACTTTCAAAACTTGAAATAAACTAATGATTGGGTTGCCTCCCATCAAGCGCTTGATTTATAGTCTCAGCCTGACTTCTCCCTGTTGTTGTACTGGATCAGGGAGGTCAATTGAGGTTGCTTGGCGATCAAGATCACCAGCCCAGTAGTGCTTTAAGCGTTGGCCGTTGACTTTGAATGTTTCGGACGACTCCCGGCTGTATACTTTAACGACTCCATGTGGAAACACTGTCTTGATTGTAAAAGGGCCCGACCACCTGGATTTCAATTTTTGGGGAAGAGTTTCAACCGAGAGTTGAATAGCAATACTGACTGGCCCGGTTCAAACTTTTTCTCCACTATCTTCTGATTGTGCCATTTCTTGACCTTTTCTTTGTACAACTTTGAATTCTCGTATGCTTGCGGGCGGAATTCATCTAACTCATTGATTTGCAAAAGTCTTCTCTCCCTTTTCGTGGCTAGATCAAAGTTGAGTTTCTTGATTGCCCAATAAGCTTTATGCTCGAGTTCCACTGGAAGGTGACAGGCCTTTTCGTAAACTAACTGATAGGGAGACATGCCTATCGGGGTCTTGTAAGCGGTCCGATATGCCCAGGGAGCGTCGTCTAGTTTCAACGACCAATCTTTCTGATTCGGGTTGATGACTTTTTCCAAGATTCGCTTTACCTCCCGGTTAGAAACTTTGGCTTGTCCACTTGTCTGAGGATGGTAGGCTGTGGCGATTCTGTGGTTGACTCTATACTTAGTCAAGATAGCTGTGAAGTAATTATTGAAGAAATGGATCCCTTCATCACTGATAATTGCCCTTGGGGTGCCAAATCGGGTGAAGATATTCTTTTGTAAGAATTTTAGTATAACCTTCGCATCATTCGTTGGTAGCGCAACTGCCTCAACCCATTTCGATACATAGTCAACTGCCAATAGGATGTACAAATTACTGAACGAAGACGGAAATGGTCACATGAAGTCAATTCCCCATACATCAAAAACCTCGACTTCCAAAATCATATTGAGAGGCACCTCATTCCTCTTAGAAATATTCCCCACTCGTTAACATCTATCACAGTTTTTCACGCACTGATGTGCATCTTTGAACAAGGTGGGCCAGTAGAAGCCTGCCTGAAGGACTTTTGCGGACGTTCTTTCGCTCCCGTAGTGTCCCCCATATAATTAAGCGTGACATGCCTGTAATATGTTCTCTACTTCACTTTTAGGCACACATCGCTAAATCATTCTGTCAGCACACTGTCGGAATAGATACGGTTCATCCCACACATACCACTTCAGATCGTGTAAGAATTTCTTCTATTATTGGCATAACAAATCTGGTGGGAGAATATTACTCACCAAGTAATTCGCAAAATCAGCGTACCATAGGAATTCACCGTGGATCAGAAATAACTGTTCATCTGGAAAAGACTCGTTGATCACTACCTTGTTTGTCTCGTCCTAATTCGGGTTTTCCAGTCGTGAAAGATGATCAGTCACCTAATTTTTTATCCCCTTCCGATCTTTAATCTCTAAATCAAACTCTTGGAGGAGAAAAATTCAACGAATCAGTCTCGGCTTGGCGTCTTTCTTTGCGACTAGATATCGGATGGCCGAGTGATCTGTGTATACCACCACCTTAGTCCCTACCAAATACGAGAGAAACTTATCAAACGCGTACACAACCGCAAGTAATTTCTTTTTTGGTGGTTGTGTAGTTCAACTGTGCATCAACCAGTGTTTTGCTCGCATAATAGATGGCATGAAAGACTTTCTCCTGACGTTGTCCAAGCACAGCTCCGACTGCATAGTCACTGGCATTACACATTAGTTCAAACGACATTGCCCAATCCGGTGCTATGATTACGGGGGATGTGGTTAGCTTCTTCTTTAATTGTTCAAATGCCGCTAGACAGTCTTCATCAAATTTAAACGGTACATCCTTTTCCAAGAGACTGCATACTGGCTTTGTGATTTTGGAGAAGTCTTTGATGAATCGTCGGTAGAATCCATCATACCCGAGAAAACTCTGAATACCCTTTACTAAAGTAGGCAGTGGCAGATTTTTAGTTGTCTCTAATTTAGCCCGATCAACTTCCAAACCTTTTCCAGAAACTTTATGCCCAAGTATTATCCCCTCTTGGACCATAAAATGGCATTTTTCCCAATTGAGCACCAGATTTGTCTCAACACATCTTTTCAGCACCAGAATTAGGTTTTTGAGACACCTATCAAAAGATTCCCTAAATACTAAAAAGTCATCCATAAACACTTTCACATTGCGCTCCACCATATCTGAAAAGATTGCCATCATGCAACGCTAAAAGGTCGCCGGTGCGTTACACAGTCAGAATGACATCCTTCTAAAGGCAAAGGTGCCATAGGGGCATGTGAACGTCATCTTCTCTTGATCCTCCGGTGCAATCACAACCTGGTTGTATCCTGAATACCCATCTAGTAAGCAATAGTACTTATAAGACCCCGAATTTTATGAAATAAAAGTATTCAATTTTTCTATTTAGTAAATGGTTAAATTGATAAAAGTTTAAAGTTAAGGGTGATATATGTAAATTTTTTAAAATAAGCAAGTGGTTATAAAATATTCATTGTTGTAGGGGAATATTCGTTTGGTCGTGGAATATTCTTGTTGTCGGGGAATATTCGTACGACGGCGCAGCTATTTGTGGGCCCCACAGCGGAATAACTATCGGATATAGAAAGCGACAGAAATAACCTTTTTTATAAATAACGGTAAAACTGTTACGGTTAAACTGTTGAAATACCCGGTGATAAAAATACAGTAGCACACGGTATTGCACAGTATTTCGAATTATTGATTCTTACGTAAGAAGGCATTTACTCAATTATTGTTACAGTAATTACTGTTCAATATTTTATATTATTGATTCAATAATTGCATGATATTTTATTGGTTAAATAATTGCTACAGTTGATATTTTGAATTATTGATTCAATAATTGTCACTGCACAGTATTTCACATTATCAACTCAATAATTCATGTTATTTGAATAATATTATTAGATAGCATTATTGACAATGTCTAAGGAAGTTCTATCTAGGAGGGATTATTTAATTGCGCGCCAGTAAGGAGAAATCCTTATCGGAAGGCCCCCTCTTTCCTGGGAACGACCTGGTTGTCAATATTGTAGTTCTGTAACATTATTTGTGAATAATTAATTATTGATTTATATGATAAGGAAATATTTATTTTGTGGATATAAAAGAAGGAATTAGTGCTGATGTGTTTTTATCAGTATTTTGGTGTGAAAAATCGTCCGTTTGTGAATTTCGACCATTTTCGATTGGGAATTTGGAAGGATTAAAAAGCGTTGATTAATTGTGTGATGAGTAACATAACCATTAGAGGAAGTTATGGTGATATGTGGCATTTTGTAAGTTGGGACTCATAGGTCATCATCTAAGAGTCATTTTCATAAATAGTAACTCAAATAGTAACTTGCTTCTTTGTTTTTCCAAGAGTTACTTGCCTCTTCGCAAATAGTAGTTGTCTCTTCAATATTACCAGGAGTTATTTTGGACATTCGTTAAAGCCAAGGGCCACTTTCAGTTCTTCTATAAACAGAAGTTCAATTCTTCATTATTTCTCACCACCAATTCACAGAGTTATACAGAGAGAAGCTTTAGAGAAAGAATAAGAGAGAAAGAAGAAGAGTATTTTGCTACTACACTATTGCAGTATCCAAACTTCTACTAAGGTAAGGGGTATTATTTCTGTCGTATTTGTAAGGGATGTTGTTTTCTTTCGTAAATGATGTTATTCTTTTCAATATCATTATACCAAAATATTGGCATGGATTGTATTATGAAATTCTTACTTTTTCGTGTCGGGGGTACTATTCACGTATACAACACTATTAATGTATATGGCACTATTTACGTATACGGCACTATTTACGTATATGGTACTACTTACGAATACGTGGTACTATGCACGGGGTACTATACACGGGTTATTATTCACGGGGTACTATACACGGGTTACTATGCACGGGGTACTATAACTATGATCTTTGGTGTTTCAGGTAAAGACAGGTGATGAGAATTATCTTCGTGCTGAGTGCGAAGAGGAATTTATCAACATAATTATGATCATGAACTATTTACATGATTGTGGGCAGAAACTATTGATTGATGTTACCGGGATAAAATATTATTGGTGGACTTTTAACATGGAGAAGATAGTAGACATTATGGTCTATTTGACTCTTCTAATGGATTGCTCGTTCCGCTACAACTATGGTTGAAAAGTTTTATCATCTACCATATGTTTAAATCTCTGATTTATTACTGATGAAAACTATTGATAATTTAATTATCTTTAGTCATGATATTCTTTACTGGGCTATTTGTGCTCACCCTTTTGCTTCACAATTCTTTTCAGGTAATAAGAGTATAGCGGGGTCGAGCGGGGATAACAGGGAAATAGAATAATGGTCTATAGCTGTTGTGGTTTTCCATAAAATAGTGTGAGAAGAATTATATTGAGAATTTAAAATGTGTGTGTCGTATTTTATACGTCATTTAACAGTTGATTTTGGTGAACCAAATAGGCTGAGGTGAACCCAACTTTGGAAGGGTGTTTTGCCACTATCGTACAAGATGTCTAATGACATAGGACTTCGTGTTATCATAAGACAGGGTTGTGCACATCCACTTGCTAATTATATCGATGAGCACTACCTATATAATATTGGAGTTTGGTTGAAATATAATTCTCAATTGGAGACAATGGAGATAATTATATGGCAAGAGAAGACCCACCATTTAAAAGAATATGATAGTAATCTTTTTATTTTTCTTTGGGGTCTATTGGGTCAACCAAGGATAATTCTCAAGTCATATGATATCTATTATAACTTAGACGCATGGCCTCCCATGTACGAAGGTTTCCTTGAGCATTTTCCAAAGATTTTAATTCCTAAAACAGTTATTGACTGTACCTTTCTGTAACGTATCATTGATTTGAAGTATGGGCAATGTATTTGTATTGAAACTCACAGTTTAATTGTGGTCGTATTTTGTACGACATTTTAAAAGATAGAATTTGAAGATTTGTATTTGAAATTTTTGTTGAGTGTATTTCGTGGCGACCCAGAATGGGTTGGGTGGATTGGACCTATTTTGGGGGCGTTACATTTTAGTATCAGAGCTTAGGGATATGGTCGATGGCGGAGATATGAGTTTAGAATTAGGAGGGGAGAGACGAATAATATACTTCGCTAGTGTGTGACTTACCTAAGTTGAATTTTCTTACTTAATAAATTGACAATTGTTATATGACAATTAACCTTGTTTTGAAGCGGTATTCTAGAATGAGCAAGGGAGAAATCATGATGACAAGGAAGATGGAATCTGAAATGAAAGCAAGGTATTCTCAACTTTTCCAAATACCAAGTACGTAAATTTCGGGGACGAAATTTCATAAGGAGGGGAGATTGTAAGACCCCGAATTTTATGAAATAAAAGTATTCAATTTTTCTATTTAGTAAATGGTTAAATTGATAAAAGTTTAAAGTTAAGGGTGATATATGTAAAATTTTCAAAATAAGCAAGTGGTTATAAAATATTCATTGTTGTCGGGGAATATTCGTTTGATCGTGGAATATTCTTGTTGTCGGGGAATATTCATACAACGGCGCAGCTATTTGTGGGCCCCACAACAGAATAACTGTCAGATATAGAAAGTGACAGAAATAACTTTTTTATAAATAACGGTAAAACTGTTACGGTTAAACAGTTGAAATACCTGGTGATAAAAATACAGTAATACGCGGTGTTGCACAGTAGCACACTGTATTGCACAGTATTTCGAATTATTGATTCTTACGTAAGAAGGCACTTACTCAATTATTGTTACAGTAATTATTGTTCAATATTTTATATTATTGATTCAATAATTGCATGATATTTTATTGGTTCAATAATTACTAAGTTGATATTTTGAATTATTGATTCAATAATTGTCACTGCACAGTATTTCACATTATCAACTCAATAATTCATATTATTTGAATAATATTATTAGATAGCATTATTGACAATGTCTAAGGAAGTTCTGTCTAGGAGGGGTTATTTAATTGCGCCAGTAAGGAGAAATCCTTATCGGAAGGCCCCCTCTTTCCTGGGAACGACCTGGTTATCAATATTGTAGTTCTGTAATATTATTTGTGAATAATTAATTATTAATTTATATGATAAGAAAATATTTATTTTGTGGATATAAAAGAAGGAATTAGTGCTGATGTGTTTTTATCAGTATTTTGGTGTGAAAAATCGTCCGTTTGTGAATTTCGACCATTTTCGATTGGGAATTTAAAAGGATTAAAAAGCATTGATTAATTGTGTGATGAGTAACATAACCATTAGAGGAAGTTATGGTGATATGTGGCATTTTGTAAGTTGGGACTCATAGGTCATCATCTAAGAGTCATTTTCGTAAATAGTAACTCAAATAGTAACTTGCCTCTTTGTTTTTCCAAGAGTTACTTGCCTCTTCGCAAATAGTAGTTTTCTCTTCAATATTACCAGGAGTCATTTTGGACATTCGTTAAAGCCAAGGGCCACTTTCAGTTCTTCTATAAATAGAAATTCAATTCTTCATTATTTCTCACCACCAATTCACAGAGTTATACAGAGAGAAGCTTTAGAGAGAGAATAAGAGAGAAAGAAGAATAGTATTCTGCTACTACACTATTGCAGTATGCAAACTTCTACTAAGGTAAGGGGTATTATTTCTGTCGTATTTTTAAGGGATGTTGTTTTCTTTCGTAAATGATGTTATTCTTTTCAATATCATTATACCAAAATATTGGCATGGATTGTATTATGAAATTCTTACTTTTTCGTGTCGGGGGTACTATTCACGTATACGACACTATTAATGTATATGTCACTATTTACGTATACGGTACTACTTACGAATATGTGGTACTATGCACGGGATACTATACACGGATTACTATTCATGGGGTACTATTCACGACAAAATTGGTTTTTTTTTTCTAACCAAATTATTGTTGATTTATGAATCTTACTTTTGAAATTAGATTGATATTTTGATCATATTGTTTTTATTATCATATATAACATTTTTATAATCGTGGTGATGAAATTTCTCTTTGACTTGAGTGTAAAGATGGGTAGATTATTGGTATGATCATGACTATAGATTCTCTTTGGCCAGTAGTGCAAAGATGGATTGTTGACTGGTATATTCATGACCATTGAATTTACAATTGAATATCTTTAGCTTAAGGGCAAAGGTGAATTGATCAACATGGTTATAATTATTGTTTATATAAATTCTGAAATAATTAGATATTTTTTTGAGATATGAATATCTTTGGCATGTAGTGCAAAGATGACCTGTTGTTGAATATCTTTGGCCGTAGTGCAAAGATGAACTATTGATGAATATCTTTGGCCTGTAGTGCAAAGATGAGCGGTTGATTTGTGAATATCTTTGGCCTGTAGTGCAAAGATGAATGATTAATTGTTGAATATCTTTGGCTTGTAATGCAAAGATGAATTGATTAGCATGATTATGAACAGGAACTGTGATTTGGTATAACTATGATCTTTGGTGTTTCAGGTAAAGACAGGTGATGAGAATTATCTTCGTGCTGAGTGCGAAGAGGAATTTATCAACATAATTATGATCATGAACTATTTACATGATTGTGGGCAGAAACTATTGATTGATGTTATCGGGATAAAATATTGTTGGTGGACTTTTAACATAGAGAAGATAGTAGACATTATGGTCTATTTGACTCTTCTAATGGATTGCTCGTTCCGCTGCAACTATGGTTGAAAAGTTTTATTATCTACCATATGTTTAAATCTCTGATTTATTACTGATAAAAACTATTGATAATTTAATTATCTTTAGTCATGATATTCTTTACTGGGCTATTTGTGCTCACCCTTTTGCTTCACAATTCCTTTCAGGTAATAAGAGTATAGCGGGGTCGAGCGGGGATAACAGGGAAATAGAACAATGGTCTATAGCTGTTGTGGTTTTCCATAAAATAGTGTGAGAAGAATTATATTGAGAATTTAAAATGTGTGTGTCGTATTTTATACGTCATTTAACAGTTGATTTTGGTGAACCAAATAGGCTGAGGTGAACCCAACTTTGGAAGGGTGTTTTGCCACTATCGTACAAGATGTCTAATAACATATGACTTCGTGTTATCATAAGACAGGGTTGTGCACATCCACTTGCTGATTATATCGATGAGCACTACCTATATAATATTGGAGTTTGGTTGAAATATAATTCTCAATTGGAGACAATGGAGATAATTATATGGAAAGAGAAGACCCACCATTGGAAAGAACATGATAGTAATCTTCTCATTTTTCTTTGGGGTCTATTGGGTCAACCAAGGATAATTCTCAAGTCATATGATATCTATTATAACTTAGACGCATGGCCTCCCATGTACGAAGGTTTCCTTGAGCATTTTCCAAAGATTTTAATTCCTAAAATAGTTATTGACTGTACCTTTCTGTAACGTATCATTGATTTGAAGTATGGGCAATGTATTTGTATTGAAACTCACAGTTTAATTGTGGCCGTATTTTGTACGACATTTTAAAAGATAGAATTTGAAGATTTGTATTTGAAATTTTTGTTGAGTGTATTTCGTGGCCACCCAGAATAGGTTGGGTGGATTGGACCTATTTTGGGGGTGTTACAGTACTGATGAGTGGGTTCCTACGAATTGGTATTCTTTATAGTTTAATTCTTGGCGTTTTCATGTAATTTTCCTATCATTTTACTTGGTTTTATAATATTGGTTGCAGGAAATGGATTGGATGGAAAAAGAGTATAAAAGCAAAGTTTCAGAGTACACATGACAAGAACACCCGTTGGGGCGGGTAGGATGATTGCTGGACAGAAGGTTTATCCGCCGGGGTGGGTGTCTGCAAGCCAATTCCCCGTCGGGGCGGTGATAAGTGGTCTTTATTACCATTTATTTGGATAGTAACCAGCTTGTTCTGTTGCCGAAACTCAAGTACTTTTGTGCTTTTCACATATTTTTCCTTTGTTTTGCATGTTTCATGTTTAGGAGCTCTCCGAGTGCAAATTGAGCTAAAAAGGGTAAAAGAGGGCCAAAAGGAGCAAAAGGCATTGAAGTGGTATGAGGGCATGATAATGGTGAGGAGTCAAGCGGCTAAATGGGGATGTGATGAGGCATAGAGGCTAAAAAGAAGTTAACTTGTAGGGCATGAGAGTGTAAAGCCAAGTGCAGCAGAAAAAGAAGAAATCTAGCATATCACAGACCCGCGCGGTCGCGCTGGGTTTACAAGGGGGTCACGCGCGCCCGCGCTGTCTAGCAGGCTAGAAATCCCACATGCAGCAGCCGCGCGGCCGCGCCAGGAAGAAGGCTTGGACGAGCGCGGCCGCGCCAGACAGCGACTTGACCAAATTTGACTTGTTTTAGAAGATCGGCAGAGGCAGAGAGATATAAGTGCTGGTGCTTCATTTGGTCGAGCATCCCCCAAAAGGGCTTAACCCTAGCCCTAGTTTTCCTTTCCTTTCTCTTCCTTTAATTTATTATTTAGTTAGATTAGGAGTAGATTAGCTTAGAGATTAGGGTTAGTTTAGTTAGTTAGTTTCTAGGGTTAAATTAGGTTTAAAGATTGAAGCAAGTGGATTCCATTGGAGATTCAACAAGGAGCTTGAGCACTCAAATTTGCTATTTTCTATCTTTCGAATCTCTTTGCTTCCTATTTGCAATCTTATGTTGTATATTCAACTTGTGGATGATATGTTTGAGTCATTTATGACTTAGACCTTATTTTGAGGTTCCAATGGAACCTAATGAGTAGTCTATGTTGATTTCTCTTCCATGTTGGTTCTTATTGATTGCTATGTGATTGTCTACTGCGAGTTATGCTTTCATTGCTTAATTGAGTCATGACCAATTAATGTGATAACCTATGTGGACTTGAAAGACGAAGTGTAGGTTTAAATCTAATCGTAGTGGCGGGCGATTGTACGTTCACATGACGTTGGATGTATGATTTGTGCTTAGGATAGACATATACCGAAGCGCCGCTCGTAGTCAATAGAGAACTTGACCTTAAACCCTAATTATTTGTAAATCACATAGTCATATAGTGGGTTAGGTAATGTGGGTGTTCACGTGCGTTTTATCATCTATGGATTGCACGTGATATGGATTAGGTGCATCGAAAGATGGCCTTCTCTCACTTTCGTGTTCTCGGCTAGCAACTGTAACGATTAATTTGACCTAATTGGAAGTATGTCGACTTAGACGAATCATTAGGGGAAATTGGAATCTCTTATCTTCATTATCTGATTCTACCTTAGGATTACTTAGTTTAAGTTTAATTCCTTGCCTAGTTAACTTAGTTTAAATTCATTCTCTTTTCGCTCGTTTAAATAAGACTGAGATGATTATGTGCTAGTTCTTTGGCAACCTTTTATCCGTTATTTCCTCGTGGGAACGATATTTGTACTTACACTTTATTACTTGTTGACCGTGTATACTTGCACGAATATATTGATCGGTAAAACGACCAACAAGTTTTTGACGCCGTTGCCGGGGAATTATTTGGATAACTGTTTGCCAACATTAGTTTAAATCAAATTAGTCTTAATTTAAACTTTCTATTTTTGTTTTAATTCTCTTCATTTGTTCTCTTCTCAGGTACAATGGACTTAAATTTCTATCCATGGAATGGTACAAGGCAAGAGCAACCAAGGGAAGCATACATTGATGGCGTCAACCTAATTGCAACACTTTTTGCACAGCTAGAGGTTCTCTTGAGGAAGTTGGATACTGTCTCAGC
This sequence comes from Panax stipuleanatus, assembly GCA_020205555.1. NCBI lineage: Eukaryota > Viridiplantae > Streptophyta > Magnoliopsida > Apiales > Araliaceae > Panax > Panax stipuleanatus. The sequence goes on from CM035126.1 coordinate 104,565,287, forward strand.
TAAGCAGAATCAAGAGACGGCAGTGACCTAAGACTACGGTGCTGGGAGCTACGCGAGCCATCAGGAGCCTATCAGTTATGGACAGGAGCAGTATGGGGGTGGTTATTCCTACACCGAACCTTATCCCACTTATCAGCTAGATTGGGGGTATCACCCAGACCCTTTAGCAAACCCTTCATCAGACTATTATCAAGACCTGTACTGGGATCCATATCCCGTTTACGACCCAGAATGCACTTTCCAGACTCCAGTTTACGAGCCTCAATACAATTGTGAGGGTGACATAGAAAATGCAAGATTAGAGGAAGGAGGTGACATTTCACTAAAGGATATCTTGAATGAGCAACAGAAGTCATTCAAGAGTATTCAGAACTGGGCAGAGCAGATTAGCGAGGCCTTGATGATAGAGTATGAATAAGGGATGCAAAACCATACTGTGAGCTATCAAGAACAATATGAGCCAAGTCCAACTTATGCACCAGAACCCCCATATCAATCCTCGTGTTTACAAGGAGAACAGTCTCCAATGGAATTTATGTATAGGAGCTTAGAAAGCCAAGAGGAGAGGCTTAGGAGCCAAGAGTAATCAAAACAGAACTTCCAGAATCAGATGGCCCTAATACACAACACTCCTACCAATGAGCATCAGTACATGGAGCCCGAGGCTAAAACAAAAAAGGAAGGATTGGACACTATGTGGGGTAGCTCATTAGCATCAACAAAGGAGATCTTGGTCAAACAAGAGAAGTCAATTGAGGATCTTCAGACTTGGGTGGAGCAGATTAGCACGGCATTAAGGAAGAAGGAGGTATGTGAACAAAAGACAACAATGCAAGATCTTGTACCTCCAATGACTGAAGCCGTAAGCTATGAACCCCAAGATATATGGTGCTATGACATGGGTGCAAAAACTGATAGAGAATCTGAAGTGCAATTGCAACTGGACGAGTCGAAGGCAATGGAACAAGAGGAGATAATTGGGGATATGGAGCAGTATGAACCAACAGTGATAATACCCCAAGAGCCTCCTTCGCCGAAGTTTGAGACTCCAGTTAAGTTTGCACACCCTTGCCCCCTTGGAAGCCACATTACAGATACGGATCTCAATGACATGAGAGAGTCCGTGAGCTTCAAACCATGGTGGTCAGAAGAGAAGAAAATAGAAGAAGAGTTTGTTGTGTGGTCTATACCTCCATGCCCCGATCATTTCACCTACACAACGGAACCCTTGCCTAGCTCCCCAACCTTCAGGACGGGGAATTCTTTTACTTATCCAATGCTAGGTAGTTTAAATCTGCATCCGCTCCTACTGGGAAGCCGCCAAAGTCACACAGCTATTCTGATGGATGGAGGGGTTCTCTAGTATCGTCGGGGAGTTGGGTAGCAGTGGGCAGACACAGTCGAGCTAGAGGACTATAAATCAAGCGCTAGATGGGAGGCACCCCATCATTTCTCTCTCTCTTTGTTTAATTCTCCATTACCTACTTTCCATCATCCCTCTCTCTATCTCTTTGTTTAATTCTCCATTTACATGCTTTCTATCACATTTCCATCCCCCTCGTTTAATTCTTATTAGTTAATATTTAGTTTAAATTTTTGCATATTGTAGGAATTAGGAGTTCATTGCCTACACTTTTGAACTTAGGCATGAATGCGTATATTTTTGGGATTACAGAGCTTATAGCATACTTTTGATGCACTTGCATTGCATATATGCCTTTAGAGAATTTTTGGGAATATAAATGCATATATATTTCCATGTTCATTCTCATGATGTAAATAGATTTTATATACTTTTGTTAGTCTAGGAGGGCTTAATAAGTATTATCTGCGTATTTCAGTTCAAAGGCTGCTCGGAATGAATGAAAAGCAAAAGCCAACCTCAGTTCATACCAAAAATCTGCAGCAACAAAATCTGATGGTCCTCGCGGCCGCGCCCAATCCAAGGCATTACCACGCGCGGCCGTGCGACACATAAACTTGGCCTGTCCTAAGGAAAATCTTGCAGATTTTGGGGGGGCATCGCTTCATGTAAATTATCAGCAGCACACAAGCCTCTTATCCCAAACCCTCAAGTTCCTTCATGCAATCCCCCATCTCTTCCATTTCATGCAATCCTCTCCACTACAAGCCTTAGTTTTGAAAACCTCCTACCTCCTCAATCCAAAGTACCAATTCTCATCCACCTCATCCTCTCAACCTGATCAATTGAGATATTGAGTGTGGGAACTCTAGCAGAGCAAGATTGATATGGAGTTGGGTTGGTTCATTGAGTATAGTGTTGAGCGGGGTTTATTTTACCAAGAGCAGAGAGAGACGGGGAAACTTCTGAGAGGATTCCACTTCATTTCATGCAGCATCAGAAGCCGAATAGGGGAGTTCCTTTCTTTTTACCTTTACCTTCAATGAGGACATTGAATAGTTTAAGTTTGGGGGTATTGGCTTTATTTTGCATATAGGGTAGTTCATTTCATTTTGCATATTGTGTTTGTTTATATAGTGCATATAGGTCGTGTTTTGTTAAAATTTGTCAAAATTTTAAAATTTTTGTATTCTGTTTTTGCATTCTGTGTAGGACATATTGCATGAATCCAGTTTAAGTTGGTTAGTTATGTATTTGGCCTATGAGGAGACTGAATTCACTTGATTTGTGAACTAATTTGAGACTTAAGCTTGATAGTATTGTCATATATGTAAATCCTTGTCTGTCAAATACTGTGTAGCCAGTTAGCACGTTAGAGTAACCATCATGACATGCTAAGTTTAATTTTTCACATACTTGTCTTCTGGTGGGAAATTTTTGTTTTAATGAAAGAATTTTAGTTCTCATATGATAATAACTAGACTGTAAAAAAGCTTAAGTTTGGGGGGAAACATGGGGTATGCATGATTTATCGGGGGAGATGGAGCGTAGGACGCACTCCCTTTCAGAAAAAGAAAAAGAAAAAGAAAACAAAAGAAAAGATTAAGAAAAAGAAAAAAATAGAATAAACACTTCGGATACGTCGAGTTCTGTGGCCTTTGATATTTGAGCAAGTAAACCCTCGGGGTGTCTCTACACCCAGCGCCCTAAGACCGTCTAGTCTGGGAGTCGTTGGTCGAAAGCTCGCTACATGGATATCATTGAAAAGCCTAAGAGAAGTAGGCATTGCACAGTCGAATGTGTACACGAGAAAGTGCGAATACGCCCTCGTGAGTAATAAAAGCTTAATGAAAACCTCCTGTTGACTCTTAACACTAGTAATGCATGGTTTAGTTAGAACTTATATGATTTGCTATTTGTTTTTCTTAAGTTAAAGCTTGTTTTTCCCCTAAGAAGCATAGTATGTGAGTTATTTATCTGAATGCATATCTAATGGTTGCTAGGCACACAACGCACAATACATCAGTGCTAACAGTTTTGGATTTACAGAATTTGCCTTATGGTCTTGTTTTGGGTAGCTTATCTGTTCGACTATCTCGTGGTTTTCTGAGGCATTGCTTTGAAAGTTCAATACTGATTGAGATATGGATTCGCATTCATAGTAGTATAGGTTGCATACATTATAGATACTGCATTGCATCTTTTGTTTAGTTTTATTTTGGTTGCTTGAGGGCAAGCAACGTTTAAGTTTGGGGGTATTTGATAAGTGATCTTTATGACCATTTATTTGGATAGTAACCAGCTTGTTCTGTTGCTGAAACTCAAGTACTTTTGTGCTTTTCATGTATTTTTCCTTTGTTTTGCATGTTTCATGTTTAGGAACTCTCCGAGTGCAAATTGAGCTAAAAATGGTAAAAGAGGGCCAAAAGGAGCAAAAGGTATTGAAGTGGCATGAGGGCATGATAATGGTGAAGAGTCAAGCGGCTAAATGGGGATGTGACATAGAGGCTAAAAAGAAGTTAACTTGCAGGGAATGAGAGTGTCAAAGCCAAGTGCAGTAGAAAAAGAAGAAATCCAGCATGTCACAGAATCGTGCGGCCGTGCTGGGTTTACAAGGGGGTCACGCGCGCCCACGCCATCTAGCAGGCCAGAAATCCCACATGCAGCAGCCGCGCAGCCACGCCAGGAAGAAGTCTTGGATGCGTGCGACCGCGCCAGACAGCGACTTGACCAAATTTGACTTTTGTTTTAGAAGATCGGCAGAGGCAGAGAGATATAAGTGCTGTTGCCCCATTTGGTCGAGCATCCCCCAAAAGGGCTTAGCCCTAGCCCTAGTTTTCCTTTCCTTTCTCTTCCTTTAATTTATTGTTTAGTTAGATTAGGAGTAGATTAGCTTAGAGATTAGGGTTATTTTAGTTAGTTAGTTTCTAGGTGTAATACCCGAGAATTTCCATATATTATTAAATAAATATATTAATGGAAATGAGAATTTATTTGAATATAAATGATTTTGTGTTATGAGATGAATTAATTCAATTATATATAATTGAATAATTATAATAATTGAGAAATTGGTGGAGTTTGTGATAAACTCGTTGATTGCCTTGTGTGGCACAGTGACGTAATATAAGAATGATTATATTAATTTAAGCGAACAATTAATCTATATTAATTGTTAATCGAAGAATATTAATTAACTGTTATAAAATACTAATGAGGATTGATTAATAATATGTGATTATTATTGCAAGAAACATAATAATAATGAGCAACGTGTTTATAAATATAATAAGATTATATTAATTGATATGTGCAAATGTGAAATATTTGAATATATAAAGTATATGGAATACAACTATATTATATAGTGTAGAGAGGCACTTAAGTGTGACCATGCATGTATATACATAAACTATGTTATATAATGCAATGCGAATATATTACACATAGAAACCATATATTACATGAAGCATAATGTGATTATGTTAAAACTATATGTTATGAATGCATGATAATACTGATGTGACAATAAATATGTGAGAATACACTGTATAATATATCATGAACATATTGTAAACTATTAATTTTAATAAAGTGAGACATCATGAATATATGGTGAACAATTTAATAATACATGAGATAATGTAATGTGATAACATCCGATTAAATTATACCAGTATGATAAAAATGTACATGAATTATATGTGCACAATTCACACTTATTACATTATGTGAATCCATGTTAGTATCATTAGAATTACATTGTAACTATAATTGTGGCCTAATTATATAGTATATATACATGTAACATATTTTGGCATAAGTGTTGTGTATATATACAAATTATAGAATGCTGATATATGGCCTTGTCCCAATATAATAGTCACTCTCCTTCTCCTTCACGTGTATGGCAAAAAGGCTAAGGCCTATTCTCCCATTCTTCTCCCAAGCTTAGCTAGCAATAATTATATGAGGAGTGGTTTTAATGATGGATTCTAACAACTAAATACCTACCATTCTATAACCTTCATGCAATTTGACAATCCGTTAGTTTGATTTGGGAGTTAGAAGCTTGGACTGTGTATTCATTCTTCTATATAAAGGAACTCCCTGCACCTTCATTTCATTGCTGAAATATTTCTAAGAGAGGAGAGTATACTGTGATTGCCTATTTAGTTCAGGAGGAATTTCTATAGTAGCATCAGCAAGCTTACTCCATAACAGAGGTATAAATCCTCTTCGTGTCTTCATTTTCATTTTCTGTCAACAGAACTCCATTGTTTTTCTCTGAGTTTTGTTGAAATTCTTGATTATGCCAAATTGGTTCATGATTGGTTTGTAGAACCCTTATATTGTTGTTATATGAACATACCCACATGATGGAACCACTGAATAGTCTTTCATTTCCATTGTTCCTCTTCAATTTCTGTAAATACATGAAATTCGTAAATTAGTTAGAGTTCATGAAATTGGGAATTGATAATTGCTATTGACTGTTATATAAGCATACATGTATGTGTTAGTAGGTTAAACAAGTCTGGGTATGTTGAAATTCGATGAGATGGGAGGTTTTGGGTCGGTTTTCGCTGCAGTCTGAACCAGAAAACTGCCTCGACGCCACAGCGCCGCAGCCCGTGCCGCAGCGCCGTGCGCAGCGCCACTCGCGCCGCAGCGCCAGTATTGCCGCGCCGCAGCGCCAGCCTCTGTGTTCAGTTTTCTGCTTTCTGCAGCAAAACTGTTATGTACCAATTGTTTGATTTTTATTTAAACAAGCATGGGAGCATGATTAATACATATATATAAACCTAATGAGGCAATGTAAGCATGTTTTAGTATATTAGCATGCATGGTTAACCAAACGACACATAGTTTAAAAACGAATTTAAAGTTTCATAAACAACGTTAACATATATGAAGCATGTATACATTCTGACTTTTCGAGCATGTTTATAGGGCCTTGAAATACATGAAAAGCATGTTAACTTACATATGTAGGTGTCATAAGGAAGCATGGACATGATAGACCTTATTAATGAACTATACTAACAAAGTATAAGCTTTGAACGTGAACGTTGGTATGTTATGACGAGAATTAGAATTTGACATTTATGGACACATGTGATAGTATTCTTAGACTCATTCATGTGTCATGCGTGTATATATACCATGATTAGTTGCCGTGATTAAAGTTTAGCATGAACAAAGCATGTTTTCAAGATAATAACAATGCTAGCTACATATATGCAATACGAGTACTCATGAGCATGACTAATACAAGTTATATGAATATCTTATGTGTTTAAAAGCAATCATGTTAGACCATATGAGTTCGTGTCCTTGAATGGCTTTAAGTATTAACTTAAGAACCTATACCATGTACGATTGGATTTGGAAAAGTTATACAAGCATGAAAGTATCCTTTAAATATGAATACATGCTACGCGATATTATATGATGTTACTTGAACCCGATTTTGACGGTTAACTTAAGGAGATGTCGTAACTTGCTAAAATGAAATATATTTAGTATTGATTGTGGTCTTATGTGATATTAATAATATGCAAGCATGTTTGCTAATTGTTGAGATCTTATATAATATGAGAATGCGTTTAAACTCTAAAGAAGGAACGTTAAGGATAGAAATTATATTCTATATAACTGTGTAGCTAGGTAAAACTTAGCTTATGTGTTGATCGTATATTCAAAGAGAAAATGTGAAGTTAAATTATATGACTAATGAATATCATATATATACGTAACTGTATTACGATAGGAATTCGAAAGTGTTGATTGCTTTTCGTGGATAAACTACGCTAAAGGCAAGTTCTCTTACTTACACTCTTCTAAAGTGCAAGTATCCTAACCGACGCATTTACTTTATGCAAGGAAATCTATGATTGTGAAAGTTTCCTAACTTATACTCTTTTACTATGCAAGTATCCTATCTTGTGTATTGCGAACTAGTTTCCTATTTAATCGGTTGAATCGAATTAGCATACTTGAACTCTTATTTCATTAAAGCTATTATTCATGTTGAACTTAGTATTGTTCTTGAATATTGTGAAAGTGTCTATGCCATTTGATTCGGCTGGACTTATGTTATTGAAAAGCAACCCAAACTAATTGATTGGTGCGGGATCCTATATTTGACTGAGAAGAACAACCTTCTTTGAAGGGAATATATAATTGTCGGAGAACCGACGTGCACACTTGAGTATGGTTGATTGTTATGCATAACAAGGGTACTTTAGGCTGATCACCTGTTGTACCTGTTTTTGTTGGATTTTCAGTTTATTACTGTCAATTCTAGTAGAAGTTCATAGTCCGTAGTGACTACTCAGTATTCAATTATTTGAAATCTTGAATTGACTTATTATTGAATCATATTGATATTATCCTGTCCTTAGCGACTGATATTGAGAACTGTTGATATTCTTGTTATTCTTGAACTATCAAATCTTGTTATACCCTTTCGAGAATTGAGAATCTTATTACTCACCCTTATTGTATATTACTTGCTGGGCAATTTGTGCTCATTCTTGCTTTCCCTAAAACATTTCAGTTAAGGCAGAGCATGGTGAACCTTCGGTCGTTGATAAGGGCAAGGGCAAAGCTACCAACTAGCTTATGTCTGTTATGTTTTAAATATATTAATATTGTATGAAGATGATGTAGTAAGACTGGATTTGATTATGTTTAAGCTTAAGTTAGATTATGTAATAAGTCGTTAACTGATATTATTATGTAATCTATTAAGTACTGTAGGTTGCGAGACTTGGGGGAATAATTATAATAAATCATTGTAAATTATTCTAGAATAGATTTTCCGCTGTGATCGTATGATATTTAATTATTATTATTGTGATGTATTACCATGAGCACGTGATGAACCGAATTCGAGAGACCAAGTGGCGGTCCTGGAATTTGGGGGCGTCACACTAGGGTTAGTTTAGGTTTGAAAATTGAAGCAAGTGGATTCCATTGGAGATTCAACAAGGAGCTTGAGCACTCAGATTTGCTATTTTCTATCTTTTGAATCTCTTTGCTTCCTATTTACAATCGTATAATGTATATTCAACTTGTGGATGATATGTTTGAGTTATTTATGACTTAGACCTTATTTTGAGGTTCCAATGGAACCTAATGAGTAGTCTATGTTTATTTCTCTACCATGTTGGTTCTTATTGATTGCTATGTGATTGTCTACTGCGATTTATGCTTTCATTGCTTAATTGAGTCATAACCAATTACTGTGATAACCTATGTGAACTTAAAAGACGAAGTGTAGGTTTAGATCTAATCGTAGTGGCGGGCGATTGTAAGTTCGCATGACATTGGACGTATGATTTGTGCTTAGGATAGACATATACCGAAGAACCGCTCGTAGTCAATGGAGAACTTGACCTTAAACCCCAATTATTTGTAAATCACATAGACATATAGTGGGTTAGGTAATGTAGGTGTTCACGTGCGTTCTATCATCTGTGAATTGCACGTGATATGGATTAGGTGCATCGAAAGATGGCATTCTCTCACTTTCGTGTTCTCGGCTAGCAACAGTAACGATTAATTTAACCTAATTGGAAGTATGTCGACTTAGACGAATCATTAGGAGAAATTGGAATCTCTTATCTTCATTATCTGATTCTACCTTAGGATTACTTAGTTTAAGTTTAATTCCTTGTTAACTTAGTTTAAATTCATTCTCTTTACCGCTCATTTAAATAAGACTGAGATGATTATGTGTTAGTTCTTTGGCGACCTTTTAACCTTTATTTCCTCGTGGGAACGATATTTGTACTTACACTTTATTACTTGTTGACCGTGTATACTTGCACAAATATATTGATCGGTAAAACGACCAACAGGCGGGTAGGCGCGGAAGCCAGCAATGTTGTCCTTGTTTGACTAGGAATCGGATTCAAATTTAAGTTATTATTAGGGCTGCGAGTAGGATGATATAAAAGGGTCATGAAGAGCATATTAGAGTGACACTTAGCCATACACAAGGCTTAGCTTGGAGCTTGACTTGGGATGAGAATTGAAGCATTATTAGAGGACGAAGAACGCAAGATTATGGAGACGAGCGGTGATACAACTTTAGAGTTTATTTTCTCTCTTCTTTAACATCTTGTATTCTGAATGTTTTCTACTCTGTGGATTGTTGGATTTTATTCATTAATGATGAACTAATTTTCTTATTTAAGCCTATAACGGATCTTATTATGTAACAGAGGATTAAATAGCTTTTAATTCAGTTTATGAAAATTATTTCCATGTTATTTGCTATGGTTTGTGCATAATTTATATAGTTGCTTGATCACCAATTATCTGTTATTCCATATGATTTCGAGAGATGACATATGGGATTGGAACTAGATATAGTGACATATATTTGTGATTTATGCGGTAGTTGAGATTCATAATTCATGTATAGGTTAGAGATATCTATGCATCATATGTAATCTGATAAGAACTTGATTTTAAACCTTACTTAATTGTAATTCATATAGAGATATAGTGAGTTAGTTAATTAAGGTGTCTTGCTTAATTCTATCATCTATGGATTTGAGTGAGTATGGATTTAACGCATTGAGAGATGGTTATATCTATGTTTGTGTTCTGGTTAATAATCTGGATTAATTGATATAAACTGAAGGAAAATATATTATCTGAAGTGAAATAATAAGTGAAGTTGTAGGCTTAATTCTCTAAAACTTGTTAAAATCTCGAGTTAGTGTTAATTTGGTCTAAGTAGTAGTTATTTATAAAAACCACCTTTTAATCATTAGTTTAATAAAGCTGAAAGAATATAAAATTGGTACTTGTTTGAATAAATTAGAATTATTGTCTCTGTGGGTGCGATACTTGATCTTATCATTATATTACTTGTTGACCATGTACACTTGCGTGTAACGCGTATAGAAAACTCGATCTTATCATTAAATAATGATAGATCTTATCATTATTTATTCTTATTTTTGTTTGATTGGTTATTTTAGCTAATTTCGAGTAGTGCATGCAAACTCGATCGAAGAAGCCAGATTTGTTGCCTTTCGAGGACAACATCGACAAACGATTTCAGAAGTTAACTAAGTGGATTGCAAAGGCTCGAGAAGAACTTGAAACACCCAAAGAAAACATGGCTGCTGAACCAGAAGAAAAAGCATTGTGGGATTATGCCTAGAATGATATAGATGGTGCAGAATAATTGCCAATTTGGGGGTCTTCCGAATGATAACCCAAACGAGCACATTGTCAGTTTCATAGAAATCTGCGACACCTTCAAGTGCAACGGAGTTTCAGATGATGCTATCAGATTAAGACTATTTCGTTTACACTCAAAGATAAGGCAAAGGGTTTGCTCCATTCTCTACCACCGGGGTCAATCACCACATGGAATGATTTGGCGCAAAATTTTTTGGCTAAGTTCTTCCCGCCTTCAAAGACACATAAAATGAGAATGGAGTTTTCTTCATTTGCACAGCTACAAGGAGAGCCATTATATGAAGCATGGGAGAGGTACAAAGAGCTGTTGAGAAAATGCCCTTATCATGGACTACAGCATTTGATGCAGATAAACACATTCTACATCGGGTTAGGGAGTCATATACGGACCAGCATCGATGCAGCCTAAGGTGGAGCTTTTCTGGCAAAGAAATTTGAGGAGGCATGGGACTTGATAGAAATAATGGCTACAAACCACTATCGATGGCCGACTGAGAGAATGACTCAACCCAAAGAGGTAGGAATTTTTGAGGTGGATACTATGACAGCTATATCTGCACAACTAACAGCGTTATCAAAGAAGATGGATGCCATGTCTACGGGAAACATGCAGTAGGTAGCATTTATATGTAAACTTTGTGCAGGTGAGCATCCGACAGAACAGTGTGCGATCAACCCAGCTTCAGTTCAGTTTGTGGGTAGCTATAACAGGCCACCCAACACATATCAGAATGCATACAATCAGGGGGCTAGGAACCATTCGAACTTTTCTTAGAGAAACAACCAGAATCAGAATCAGCAGCAAGCTCCACGACCATCATACCCCATGGTTTTTAGAATCAAAATAAACAGGTAGCTCCACATCAAGAGAAAAAGATAGATTTGGAGGAAATAGTGGCAAAATACATAACAGGAAATGAAGTGGCGATGAAAACTCAAGTGGCGATGATTAAGAATCTAGAAACTTAGATTGGACAGATCGCTAGTGCACTGAATAGTAGACCCCAAGGAACCTTGCCAAGTGATACAGAAAAGAATCTGAGGGGAGGACATGAGCAACGTCAAGCTGTCACACTGCGGAGTGGGAAACAGCTAGCCAAGCAGGAGTCAGAGAAGCCAACTATGGATAAGCAGGTTGAGACCAGTGTAGAAGAAACAGTGGAAGGGAAAGCAGGAGAAAAATCTGCAGAAAAAAAATAAGTGGTTACACCGATAGTCTACCCTCCACCACCATTTCAATAATGGATCGGAAAACAAAAATTAGAGCACCAGTTCACTAAGTTTTTGGAAGTGTTCAAGAAGTTACACATCAACATCCCTTTTGCGAAGGCATTAGAACAGATGCCTAGTTATGCCAAGTTCATGAAGAATATATTGTCAAAGAAAAAGAAATTAGAGGACTTCGAGACTGTGGCACTAACGGGGCAATGTAGTGCGATATTGCAAAAGAAGCTTCCACCAAAGTTGAAAGCTCCGGGTAGTTTCACCATCCCATGAAAGATAGGGAGTTTGACCTTCAACAAATGTCTATGTGATTTAGGTGCCAGTATAAACCTCATGCCATTGTCAGTTTATACTCAGTTAGGTTTACCAGCACCTAAACCGACTAACATCTCCTTATAGCTGGCAGACAGATCGATAACTTACCCGCGAGGAATTGTTGAGGATGTGTTGGTAAAAGTGGATACATTCATCTTCCCAGCAGACTTCATCATATTAGACTACGAAGAGGATAAGGATATTCCAATAATCCTTGGGCGACCATTCTTGGCTACTGGCAGGACTCTCATTGATGTGCAAAAATGAGAGTTAACCATGAGGGTTCAAGACCAAGAGGTGACCTTCAACGTGTTTAAAGTGATGAACTTCCCAAAAGAGGATGAGGAGTGTTTCCGGATGGATATTATTGATAAAATGGTGGGGGATGAACAATGTCGGATACTAAGTACCGACCCATTAGAAGCAACATTAATGGGAGACTGTGATGGAGATGAGCCAGAGCTATTGGAATATCTGCAGTTGTTAGAGGCACATCCTAGAGTGAATAGATTCAAGTTACTGTTTAAGCCATTGGAAGCAACAGGAACTTCGGCAACAAAGATGAAACCATCTCTAGAGGAACCACCTAAACTAGAACTCAAACCCTTACCCAATCACCTCAGATATGCTTATTTGGGTAATTCATCTAATTTACCTGTTATTATTGCATCTGCGCTTAACGAACTGTAGGAAAGTAAGCTGCTAAGATTTCTAAGGGAATACAAGTCTGCTATTGGATGGACTATCGCCGACATCAAAGGAATCAGCACGTCATTCTGTATGCACAAGATTCTAATGGAGGAGGATAGCAAGCCAACAGTAGAACAATAGAGGAGGCTTGACCCAATCATGAAAGAAGTAGTGAAGAAAGACATCTTGAAATGGCTGGATGCTGGAATTATCTACCCCATTTCGGACAGTGCATGGGTGAGCCCGGTCCAATGTGTCCCAAAGAAAGGTGGTATAACAGTAGTAAAGAACGAGAACAACGAACTGATACCGACAAGGACAGTGATCGACTGGAGGGTCTGCATGGACTACAGAAAGCTGAATAAGGCAACTAAAAAGGATCATTTCCCCTTGCCTTTCATTGATCAAATGCTGGACATGAGTACTATTGCTTGCTGGATGGGTATTCAGGCTACAATCAGATCGTCATCGCACCAGAGGATCAAGAGAAAACAATGTTCACATGCCCGTATAGCACCTTTGCCCTTAGAAGGATGTCATTCGGACTGTGTAATGCACCGGTAACCTTTCAACGATGTATGATGGAAATCTTCTCAGATATGGTAGAGCGCAGCGTGGAGGTGTTTATGGATGATTTTTTAATATTTGGGGAGTTATTTGATAGGTGCCTCGAAAATCTAGTCCTAGTGCTGAAGAGATGTGTCGAGACAAATCTGGTGCTCAACTGGGAAAAATGCCATTTTATGGTCCAAGAGGGGATAATACTTGGACATAAAGTCTCTGGAAAAGGTTTGGAAGTTAACCGGGCTAAGTTGGAAACAATTAAAAATCTACCACCGCCGACTTCAGTAAAGGGTATTCGGAGCTTTCTTGGTTATGCTGGATTCTACCGGCTATTCATTAAAGACTTCTCAAAAATCACAAAGCCACTATGCAGTCTCTTGGAAAAGGATGTCCTGTTCAAATTTGATGAAGACTGTCTAGCGGCGTTGAAGCAATTAAAGAAGAAGCTAACCACAACCCTAGTGATCATAGCACCGGATTGGACAATGCCGTTTGAGCTCATGTGTGATGCCACTGACTATGCAGTAGAAGCAGTGCTTAGACAATGACGGGAGAAAGTCTTTCAAGCCATCTATTATGCGAGCAAGACACTGATCGATGCACAATTAAACTACACAACCACTGAAAAAGAATTACTTACAGTTGTATACGCCTTTGATAAATTTCACTCGTACTTTATGGGAACAAAGGTGGTGGTTTACACAGATCACTCGGCCATTCGGTATCTAGTTGAAAAGAAGGACGCAAATACGAGACTTATTCACTGGGTTTTGCTCCTCTAAGAGTAATTTAGAGATTAAGGATAGGAAGGGGACAGAGAATCAGGTGGCTGACCATCTTTCGCGGCTAGAAAATCCAAATCAGGACGAGATATACAAGGTGGTGATCAACGAGTCTTTTCCAGATGAACAATTATGTCTAATGTTGGGTTTGTACGAAATCGTGATGCAATCAAATTGCAAAAATTAGCGGAAGCATGGTATATCAGAGTTTAAAAAAAATTCTACAAAACCATTACCCGGATCATCCTTCATGCAAATTATTAATTTAAAATAATAAATAAGAAGTTATGGAATCATACCCTTGTAAAACGAAGCTTCCACAGGTACGAGTTCAACTCCTTAATCTTCGTGATCTCCTTGAATTTCCGGGTTAGATTCCTTCCTTTGATCAACGTTAGCCACCCAAGTGTTTGGCCTCTAGAGGTGATCCTCCAAGGAAGATGAATTATCAAGAAGGAGGGTGGTTGGCTTAGTTTTCTATCCTCTATAGAAAATGAGTACTCTCCAACAATTGGAATTGTCTCAACTGATATCTATTATAAGACTCCTCTTATATAGATATTGGTCAACCCTTCTAATCCTATTAGACATGGGATTTCTTTTAATTAATTAAAATCCTTTAATTAATTTAGGCTTCCCACCACATGGGGAATAATTAATTAAATTCATTTAATTAATTTGTCTCCTAATCTTATTAGGAATAAATGAGAGTACTAAGATTAAATTAATTACTAAACTGCTTTAGAAATTAAAATAATAATAATTGTAATAATATTAATAAGACTCCTCTTATTAATTTATATTTAATATTTCCAAAATATTAAATAATAAACATTAAGCTATTTAATTTATTCTATCACTAGCGATTAAATTAATTACACTTAATGCATTATTACGATTATGCCATTACCTTCTTAAATAATTATTCTTCCTTTTATGGTGTGACCCTTTAGGTTCTCTATATTAAACCGGTTATGAATAAATCAATATGAACAATTCTAATCTTATTTAAATAAATAAATTAAACTAATAATCTATTAAATAAATAATATTTATTCTACAATAGGGATAAGCCTCCCTAGCGATCAACGACTATCCAGATAATATAGATTTCAACATTAATCATACAAGAACCTGTGAGTAAATAGTTACCATACAATTCAATCCTTCCGTCATACAATGTCCCAATTAAATATAAGACATGAATTTACTGTCAAGTCTTATTTTATTTAATTATATGTATTTCGATTAGAAAAAGCACAACTCCAAATAATGCAAATTAGAAACTCCTTTCTAATTTTATTTTACCTTGGCCAAGGATTCCTGGGTTGTCATTTAACGAATCACATAGGACATATCTCCTCTTTTACTAGAGGTGGTAGATTCTTTATTGATCATTCATTATCTCCAAATGTAACTCATTATACCCAAGCATACCCTTTTATATACCCTAAAGGACTTTAAGGAATAAGTCAAAGTATAATTCATTACATACAAGATACTATGATGATCTCAAGTCCGAGGATCACTTGTACTACTATCACATTAGGAATTCCTATTGACAGGCGAGTAAAACTCCATTAGGTATTCCATAGCGAGTCACGTTTAGTGAACTTATTCTCCAATAAGCACCTACATACTTGCTTTAGTGTCTCCACACAAATGATCATGAGATCAATCATCCTCATCCAATGAGCAAGCAACAAATGTACCAATCTATCCAGATTTACTAATCCCCTTTTTAGTAATCCCACGATTGGGAACTATTTTAGTTTAAGAGCTTTCTAAGAATTTAGATCTCATTAGCATGATCATCATCATGATTCTAAAAGCATTGCTTAAAACTATGGGTTATTTACATATTATAAAAACAGCACCATGTAGATAATTAAATGCCTTTAATAAATGAATATTTTATTAATAAATAAATAAGATTGTTTACAAAGTACGTGCTTTATCATCATACATAATTGACTTGTATGCACACTACTATCATCTAATCCACGGTGAATTCCCATGGTATGCGGAATTTACGAATTACTTGGTGAGTAATATTCTCCCACCAGATTTGACACGCCAACAAAAGAAGAAATTCTTACATGACGTGAAGTGTTATATGTGGGATGAACCATATTTGTTCCGCCAGTGTGCTAACAGAATGATCCGGCGATGTGTACCGGAAAGTGAAGTTGAGAGAATCTTACAGGCATGTCACACCTCATTATACGGGGGACACTATGAGAGTAAGAGAATAATTGCAAAAGTCCTCTAAACAGGTTTCTTCTGGCCCATATTGTTCAAAGACGCACATCAGTGCGTGAAAAACTGCGATAGATGTCAAAGAGTGGGGAATATTTCTAAGCGGAATGAGATGCCACTCAACATGATCCTGGAAGTATAGGTTTTTGATGTATGGGGAATCGACTTCACGGGACCCTTTCCATCGTCATTCAGTAATTTCTACATCTTATTAGCAGTTGACTGTCTCAAAATTGATGGAGGTAGTTGCGCTACCAACGAATGATGTGAAAGTTATATTAAAATTCTTATAGAAGAATATCTTCACCCATTTTGGCACCCCAAGGGCAATAATCAGTGATGAAGGGAGCCATTTCTACAGTAAGTATTTCACCATTCTTTTAACGAAGTACGGGGTCAACCATCGAATCGCCACAGTGTATCATCCTCGGACGAGTGGCCAAACGGAAGTATCTAACCGAGAGGTGAAGAGAATCTTGGAAAATGTCGTCAACCCAAATCAGAAGGATTGGTCGTTGAAACTAGACGACGCTCTTTGGGCATATCGAACCGCGTACAAGACCCCGATAGGCATGTTGCCATATCAATTGGTTTACGGGAAGGCGTGTCACCTTCCGGTGGAACTCGAGCATAAAGCGTATTGGGCCATCAAGAAACTGAACTTTGACTTATTAGCAACAGGGGAGAAGAGATTGTTGCAAATTAATGAGCTAGATGAATTCTGCCTGCAAGCATACGAGAATTCGAAGTTGTACAAGGAGAAGGTCAAGAAATGGCACAATCAAAAGATAATGGACAGAAATTTTGAACCGGGCCAGTCAGTATTGTGACACCCCCAAATTCGGGTACTTCAATTCCACGGGATTTGGTGCTCACTATCTAAATAAAACATAACTACTGCCCATAAATAAGGAATGTAAAATAAATTACAACCTTTATAAATCAAATAAAAATCTTCCTTATAAAAAGGATTACAACTTCTCAAATAAATATTCCACGGTTATCTAACCTTAACATAAACAAATTGTGGAAAATAAACATCACATAATAAAGTCTTATATCTTATTACAAATCATGATCAACAAATACAACAAGCCTTCACTTGTTCACCTTAGCCTTGCCCTTACTAGTTGATGGTTCATCAACTCTTTTGACTTTAGCTGCAATGGTTATTTAATTACAAGAGTGAGCAAACAAAAGCTCACTTAAAATAGCAAACAATAGTGATGACATAGTATTGAATAGCTTTAACATAATTGAATAATATTTCATTCATCGATAATCAAGAATAAGATTTAGAATTCATCTGAGGGTCATAAGACCTTGAACTATGTCCTAGATTATAAACATTTCTATTTAAAACCTTTAACAGTCATTAGACTATATGGACTCTTAACTCGTACTTAGGGGGATCAGCACTTCGTACCATGTATTGTGCACAAATATCTTAACTCTTTCGCATGGTAATCCCCTATTACTAGGGTTGTTCATCTCAATATTAAATAACAAGTCCGCACCAAAGAAAGTTTGGTTTGGATAATCTCAAAGGAAATTTGAAATTTCAACTGTCATCAACTAAGGAGTTGTTAAATCGACTCACAATAATTAAGAGTTCAATAATAAAGAACCAAGTATGAGTCATAACAATAGATTTTATCTTAAATAGTCATGCTAAAGAAATTGAAAGATACAATCAACCTTGATTGAACAATTAAGTCAAGGTTACATCAATTCAATAATGAACTTCAATAAGTTATTTGCTCAATATGAAAAATTATAGAGAATACAATAACTCGCTCAAGTAAAGTAAGGATTATGAAACTTGCATAAACGTAAAAGTAAGGTTTGAGACTAGAACATTTGCCTTGTAGCGGCCCCAAATTCGGGTCCCCAGAACCTCGGACATGCTGCGTCACGATACATCATCTTCATACATATTCTATAAACTAATGCATAATATATAAACATATATTGTTTATTTCACAAGACTCTATAACATATCTCAAGGTCTATTAACCTTAACTAAATACATACCTTAAGTAATTAAAAAGGTTTACAACATTACTTGCATCAGATAACTAATAGTTATAAATGTATATAATCTACTCTTGGTGTTTGCCTTTGTCACTGTCTTTCTTCGAGCCTTCTTCTTAATCTGAAATTTGTTATCATGATATAGCAAGGGTGAGCAACGACTTTGCTCAACAAGTTTAAATACAACAAGGATATATCATGATTGAAAGAAAGAATAAGCTTTCGAATTTTCAATAATATAATAATTGTGAAAGAGCATAAATCAGAGTTTCAATAAATGAATGACTGAACCAATAATGTTTAATGTCAACAAGGACCATGAACAACTTTAACTGAACCTTAGGGTAATAAAGGTGATCAGCCTTTCATACCTGATGAACATATGCAACATGCACTAAGTGCGAATCAATAATCAGTATAGATGTGAATAATCAACAATAATTATTCACTACCATGCTTTGAAAATATAACTCAAGTTTGAGGTAGAGAAAACTTGACTGTATCATCAGTTACTGCTACATAATTTAATTTAATCGCTTTATTGAAAAGACCTATCAATTATAAGATTGATATTTCAATTAGCATAACATACTTTATCCTATTATACTATTACTTTAAAAGTAAACTATCTAACACTTAACCACATAGTCAAATATTAGATAATACCTTAACACTATACGTATTCACAAGTCTAAACCTAGCACACATCGAGTCTTTAATAGTATTCAATATAGTATACAAAGTGGTTTCCCACAAACAACCAACAAATTAGTTTTCGTCTCGTCTACACTGTTTTCACAGCGAGTTAGATCGGTTACTAATTCGTATATACCTCCGCTCCCTGAAGGAATCGTTTAGCCCAGCTACTATACATCAACCATTAAAGGGTACGATTGCACTACCTTAGACTTAACACTTATCCGTTCATTTATAAGTTCTTATTATAACTCGGTAAATTATTTATGAATTCGGGAGACTTAATATATCATTTTAGCAAACTGTCTTTCCTTCCTAATCTTTTCAGTTTCCATTTCAACAAGCTGAAACAAAACTGACTTCTCTTCCAGTATTTTAGTTTCCATTTCAGCACCCTGAATTGTTCATTTCAGGAAGTTGAAATACCCTTTTCACAAAAATACCAAATCAGCTTATTATTTTTCTATTATTTGGCCAAACATATATACATATATTCCATACACAAAAAGAATATTTCTGAAATTTTTCAACTCCCTTAAGTATTTTTCAAAAATCTATTTCTAGTTCAAACCTTAAAACATTTGCTACATCATGCTTAACTCCAAAAATTCTCAACTCTAAGCGGGATCTTACACATATTAACGTGAACTTCAAGTTTAAAATTTGTGCCCATCAGAGTTATAGAACTCCGGTTATAGTGGTTTTTGTCGAAAAAACCTAAATATTGAAATGGTCATAACTTGGTCAATTTAAGTCGGAATGAGCTCATTTTTTGGACACAAGCTACTTTATCTCATATATTTTCATGTCCCAAAAGATTGGAATTTTTTTCAATAATTAAGTGGACAAAACTGCCCTTGGTAAATAGTGGCAGCAACTTTTTGTCATTTTTCAGTTTCGGCGTCCTTTGCTAAATTCAGTCCACACAAAAACCTATAACTCCATTTTTAGTGATTCCACTTGAAAAAGTTAGAAGACTTATATATCTAACTCCAAAAATTGACCACACTCAAAAATTTGAAATAGAATGAGAGATATGGTTGTTTCAATTTCATACTTTGTTCACAAAAATCTAATTTTCAATCTTTGATGATTTCTAAGAAAACTTCTAGATCTCTTGATTAATAAAACATTACCCATTATCAATCACCATAATACATACCAATACATCATATATTCATGGATCTATCATGATCCATGATCTATTTCACCAAAAATCACCAATCATTAGATTAAACATAACCAACGCTAAGAAAATTAAATTTTCTAACTTTTGCAAAACTTAGTTCCTATTTCATACTTTAAATTTAACTTTTGATCATCAAAAGGTTTAGATTTAAACATGAAACACTATTAAACACATAGATCCAAGGTTTTTTAGCCTCAAAATCATATCTTTACAAAAATTAAAACTCAAATCAAACCAAAAAGAAATTAAACTATAGATAAATTGAAATCTTTATACCTTGGCTTGGTTCTTCTCTCTTCTTCTTCTTATGTTTGGTTAGAAAACTATGAAACATAAAAACTCCCCTCCATCTCTCCTCTCTATAGTGGCCAAACCCCCCTTGCTCCCTCTTTTTCTCTCTCTCTCTCTCTTGCTTGCTTTAGCTAACTTAGAAGAATGAGATGAAAGAGAAAAGAAAGGAAACATCATTTGGTCTTGGTGGGTTTGTAGATATATTTGATATATCTAATCTTATATCTCAAAAACTCTCTCTCTCTCTCTCTCTCTCTCTCTCTCTCTCCTTATCATTGTAAATGTTGCTTGTGGAATAAAGGTTGTTTGCTAAGTTGGTGAAATGATAAGGCTCAAACCAAAGCTTGACACCTTGCTTGGGTTATTCACCAACTAAAGTAGAAAATCATTACATGCCTCCCCCCTTTCTCTCCTCACTAATTTTCGGCCAAGTGGCCTTGTTTTGCTCCATATAGTTTTCTTTTGAAGGCCTAGTTAGCTTACTTAATGGTCCAAAAGGTCCGCTATCCCTTGGGCTAAAAGTTGGACCACCCTTTTAATTCTTTGGGCTATCAATTTTAATCATTTGGGCCATGTAATCCACATGTTTCCATACTTTTAATTTTATACTTATTCAATGACTTATATACCCTTCCTCAAGTGGCTAAATTTGGGCTTTTGTTTAATTTCTTTTGGGCTTGCACTTTACTTAGTTTGATTACTAATTAAAATGAACTTGGGCTTCCACCACTAATTAATTTGTGCCATTACTATACTTACCCTATACATGTTATATTGGGCTAGTTTAACAATTTAATTGCTATTAAATCAATTTATCTACAAGTCCAATACTTAAATAAATAATTTGGCTTATTTAAATTACTTACTCTCCTTAGTCTATTAAATCTATTATCACTAGAACTAATGCTCAACATTATTGATATTTACATACTCTTAATTATCTTTATATACAAAATAAATGTATACACATTATATAATGTATATTTATTTAATCGCATACATAATTCTCGCAAGTCATCACACATTCTATTAGTTTATTAACTAAATAGTCATAATTGGCTTAATGAGTTATGACCACTCACATAATCATACAAGATAACCTAATAGGTTGATACATATTTCATAAATCTCTTAGATTAGGTCACTAGTATATAGTTAAAATATTAGGACAATTAAATAAAGATAACACTTAAGGTTATTTAATTCAAATACCTAATTTATATATTAGGTCACCAAACTTTATAGGTATTGTAGTACCTTATCCTTAATATTCCTTCAAGTACATATAGATTAATTTCAAGGGTTTTAAATTTTTGTAACCCATATTTTCTCTATTCTCATTCGAATAGTAAATCATATAGATTCTTCTTTAAAAATTTTAAATTATTCCTCAAATTCCTATCTAGGTTTTATTCTTTAACCTTTATTTTAATCATTCAAGATCTTATAAATTTTTGGGTTGTCATATTCACCCCTTCTTCTAAGAATTTCATCCTCGAAATTACATCCTACTAATTCCTACTCCTTTTATTCATCAAAACTAGGTTTTCAATGTTACCTTTATCTGATTTCATTCTCATTTAATGAGTACATACGGCTTCCTTCTATGAAGAACTATTCTATCATCACATTCTACCCAGACTTCTCTCTAAGGAGTTAAAAAAAACTTTTCATATAATGCTAAGTAGCCATATAGACCATGAACTTTTATTTTTTAATTTTGAAAAGGTTTGAACAGAAATTCATCTGTAAACCGTCATACTTAAGGACACGGCGGGTGATCAGCCCGTTATACCCTGTATTGATCAGATGCTATATGCTAGAACGACATTTGCGTTCATCATAACCACCTTTGGCGCATAAATATTTCCCAATTTAGGGATGTTCATACTCAGCCTGGAGTCCGAATCAAAACAATATGGTTCGGGATAAATTCTCAAAGAGATATTTGAATTTTCATAAATATTTATCTAGCTGAATCAATTAGCTTAGACTTTTACCAATAATTCGAACATCAATCGAAACATGTGTCTGGCCAAATTTAATTGGCACTTAACTTTTCTTTAAAATTTTGAAATTTATTTTATGACGTCATGATACCGCACTGTATTTACAGTCTGTTTGAGGATTCCATCATTTTTATGACTTTGTCATATTACATCATACCATAGTGGGCTGACGATTCTTAGAACACATCGACACTAGGCAATACTGTATTGATGACTCCATCATTTTTTTATCATCTTTACACCAGGTTCCATGATGGATTGATGATATATAAAATATATTTTGATATTTCAAATAATTTTTTGTCTAGCCGGAACAATTAGCGTAGACTCTTCTTTAAAAAGTGCAAAACCATTGAAAAATCATTTTTGGTGTTATCATGCCGCAACAAGTAAAGATGTGTTAGTGGTTCGAAGTCCACTTCTACACAATTGTAACCATGTGTTGCTGATAACAAAAAAAAATCATTTATATTTATAAAGGCACATTAGTGCGAATTTAGCTTGATGTCAAAAATTTTGAAGTCTAGCATAGCTAGAAGATTTAAAATACCTATGCTTCCACTATCAACTTCAATTTCTCCAATGATCCATTGCTTGATAATTCTATCTATTTCTATCATACTTAAAACTTAATACACCAAAAATCCTCAATTCTTCATCCACCACTATTCTATACCCTAGTATAGTTTATCAAACATACCACACGTTATGAGTTTAGGAACGTTCCACAATAATATGAGTTTAGGAACTTATCCTAGCAATACGTAGTTCATGAACCAATCAGGAACTATCCATACGCTTAGGGGTTCAAAAACATAACATACGATTATGAGTCACAAACTTACCATAAGTATGAGTTTTAAGAACTCGCACCTAATCTTATATTCTCTACCTATTCATTATACACATGTGAAAAGAATTACCTTCTCAACATATATATAGTGAATAGCGCGACACCAACATTTCAATGATTATCAATGTGTTAAACTAAGTAGTTATTAGACCAAGCACAAAACCCCCGCCCATACAAAGGTTTGTACAACTCAGCTATCACATGAGTTCTCAATCAAAATCCCATATAATCTTAACTCCCTCTTTACTCAATACGAATTTCATTTAATCCGTATCTACAATTCTACAACTCTTACCTAAGTTTTCATAGTACAATTTTATAGTACAACTGTCATACAGCAATTCTGCTATAAATTTTTCAATCAAATGATTGATCATCTGTCCTCCTATGACCTCATCAGACCACGTTGTGATCTCTTCTTATAATCGTGTTATATTACGATTCTTTCCTATCTTATGATCATTTTATTTTACGATCTTATTATTTTAATGATGAATGTCCTAAATTCATCACTTAGCACTTATACTCGATCTGAGTTTATTCCTTATCATCCTTATCCTCATCTTTACGGTTATAACCTAAGATACCCCTACTTAAGGTTAATAACCTACAGCTCTGATACCAAATGTAGCGCCCCCAAATTCGGGTCTCCAGAACCTCAGACATGGTGTGTCACGATACATCATCTTCATACATATTCTATAAACTAATGCGGAATATATAAACATATATTGTTTATTTCATAAGATTCTATAACATATCCCAGTGTCTATTAACCTTAACTAAATACATACCTTAAGTAATTAAAAAGGTTTACAACATTACTTGCATCAGATAACTAATAGTTATAAATGTATATAATCTACTCTTGGTGTTTGCCTTTGCCATTGTCTTTATTCGAGTCTTCGTCTTAATCTGAAATTTGTTATCATGATATAGAAAGGGTGAGCAACGACTTTGTTCAACAAGTTTAAATACAACAAGAATATATCATGATTAAAAGAAAGAATAAGCTTTTAAATTTTTAACAATATTGTCGACGTTAGAAAATTTAAGAACCCCGCGGGTCGGTTCATAACTCGGGTTTCCTCAAATCAACCTTCCTAAGTTCTCTCTACCCTTATTCTTTTTATTTAGGAAAAAGGTTTTGAAGGGTTTTTTAAGAAAGTGGCCAACATATGTTTATGTCAATGATTTGAATGTTTAGAGTCACCAGTTGGTAGATTGGAAATGGTTGTACCAACTCAACTGAGTTTGATTTGAAAAGAGGCCCAATTGCTGGACACTGTCGAAACTTGATCTTTGAAATCGGAGTTTTGAGTTCGGGAGCTTAGTTAAGTGTAGGGAAGGTGTTAGGCACCTCACGACTCCCGTGTAAATACGGTACCACATCTTTTCAAAATTTCTCTTAAAACTGTGAATGCATGAGTGAATGTTGTTTGAAAATTGGGCCTATTGATTGATTGAAAGTTTTGACAGGCTTCGTTGAGCCTATATACGAAGGGTTTAATTTGATTTGAAAATCTGTTTTTGATTTGATTAGCAAAAGCATTTGATTTGATTTTCTTGAAACATTTTTCTTTTGATTGATTTGAAAATGATGTTTTGAAAGCTGGTTTATCAAATCCTTACACTGACATAGGAATTGAAACCAGTATATACTTCCAATTTTATATTTATATCCTTAAGGCTGCATGTGAATGTTGATTTGCCGGGCTGCGAAGCATCCTCGACCACAAAAATATGCAAGTGTCGATCTCCTCATGGGTATGAAAACTATCGGAGGGACGCCGACACGACAATTGACATTTTTTTTTTATTATATTGAGACCTTAACACCGGATAACCGTTTTAAGGTCTATGTATGTACATTTTACAAAAAAACCAGCAGGGTACATCTGTAAACTGGAGTTTGTCCATCATGGGAATCAGATCCCGATCGATTTGATCGTGAATTCCACGATTCTTAGGCTCACATATGAGTAGCCCATAAACCTGCACAGTTCAAATTTGCACAGAAATGGATATATATATATATATATATATATATATATACATCCCCACGTCGCAATGGAACCAAGGATTCATCAGTAAATCCTGGCTGCGCGTGACCAAAGCGTCTCGTTCCCACTAGATAGTGATCTAAGGGGCGAGAGGTTGCTTTTAAAGCTGAAACTAGAAAGAAAGCTAGATTTAAAGAAATCTCAGCCATTCTAGCTTTCCGGTTCAGTCTGGAGATTTTGAACCGTTTGAAAACTAGAATTGGCTAGATTTAAATAAATCTAGTCCGCCGCAGATATGTCAATACAGATTCATATACAAATGAATATTAAATACAGCAGTTGAATAAATTGAGTAAAGCAATATATAATTATATATATATACAAAAGTTGTAAAAGGGCAATGGGTTTTCACTCGAAAG
The DNA here is from genome assembly GCA_020205555.1 of Panax stipuleanatus. Lineage (NCBI taxonomy): Eukaryota > Viridiplantae > Streptophyta > Magnoliopsida > Apiales > Araliaceae > Panax > Panax stipuleanatus. Next base: position 104,591,206 of record CM035126.1, read on the forward strand.
CACGGACTGGAATTGAAATATATATATATATATATATATATATATATATATATATGAAAACTGTAAATAGCCACGAAATAATCCAGGCTGTGACAGAAATGAAATATATATATATATATATATGTATAAAAATAGTAAAAAGGGCAATGGGTTTTCACGTCGGTGCCCGTACTGGAATTGAAATTGACATAAAGTAGTCACCCAGTGACTGGGGAGAGCACCCAGTATAGGGAAGTGTGCAAAATCAGTAAAATGGCCACGAAGTAATCCAGACCGGACTGAAAATATATAAATATATATATATATATATATATATATATATTGACAGAAATGTAGTCAACCAATACTGGTGAGAGAACCAGTTATGGTGAGAGTCGCTTATATATGCGTAAATATATATAAAAGCGGTAAACTACCTCGAATTTGACATTCGGGCTTGACAGAATTGAAATGTTAGTATATATATAGTTAAATATGTACAAAAAATAGCCAAACTCGGACTAGGAAGATAACCCAGTCCGACGAAGTTACTAGAACGTGTGTGCTAGTGCATTGAATCTGCTGGAGTCGACGGATCATCAATCCGAGTTATAGAAATGCAAAATTTTGCGTTTATGTACAGAAATCTACCAAATTTTGACGAAAACGGCCGCGGAACTATGTTCCGGGCATATTTAGAAGATGAAACTTCATGTGAAAGCGGAAAACAGTGCAAAGTAGTAGTATTGACTTTTTGATCGTAAAAATACTTACAATGGACTGCAATACGGGCTTTTTGCCAAATCATAGGCTCTATACGTCCAAATCTACCAGTGGTTTTTTGATATGTGGTAGTATATGGGTATACCTACGTGTTATAGTAAAAATATTTTGGTTTAGAAGAGGTGTAAAAGTCAAGAAATTGAACTGGCAGAGCTTTGCCGTATTTCAAAAACTTAAAAATGAAGGGGGGGTGCACGTTTATTTATAGGCTAGGGAGCCCTAGCTCTACTTACTGCTAGCGTAGGTAGAGGTGTGGCTCCCTTAGGTGTGGCCTATGTGCTGGGTTCAGTCATCTCGAAGTACGTGCACTCCGAACAATGCGCAGTCAAAGTCGGAACTTTCAAACTTTTGATCGGAGCGTCCGTTTGAGGAATGCAATACCTTTCCAGAAAGCCCTCACCGAGAGTGTCGCAATGACATGGGATAAAACATTTTTTGGGTCTAAGAAGATGGATTCATAACCAGGTCTTCAATTCCCCATAGTTTATCCGTTGAGCTGTCTTGCATTGTTGGCACTCGGGATCGTTATTGTGGTTCGTTCTGACTTCGATGGCATCAATTCGGCTTGAGTTTGACTGAATCAGTTGAGAGTTGGTAAAATAACCATTTTGCCCCTCCCGGGGTTTCCTGTGGTGTCGGCACGGCCTTTAATGGATCTGGCTTCCTAGGGTTGTCTCTGGGGCTGAACTGTATTTCCCGGATTGACGCCAGGGCTGACCTGTACTTCCCGGGATGAGACTTGGCTAATATTGATGGCCCGATATTGAGATCGAGATTAATCGGTACCTCCCGGGTTGATTTTGGGGCTGCCTTGTACCTTTTAAGTTGCTGTCGAGGTTGGTTTAAAGGCCCGATATTAAGATTGAGGTTGAACTTGACGGTCCGATAGACGATCGAGGTTGAGTTGTTAGCCTGATATTGAGATCGGGGTTGATCTGATGGTCCGATTGGGGATCAGAGCTGGATTGATGGTCCGATTAGAAATCGGAGCTGGATTGAAGGTCTGATTGGAGATCGGAGTTGGATTTACCGATATTGGTTGTCCGATTGGAGATCGGAGCTGAATTGACAATCCGATTGGAGATCGGAGCCGGATAGACAGTCCGATTGGAGATCAGAGTTGGATTAATGGTCCGATTGGAGATCGAATCTTGATAGATGGTCCGATTGGAGCTGGATTGACGGTCTGATTGGAGATCGGAGCTGGATTTATCAACACTGGTGGTCGAATTTAGGCTTATCGATATTGGTGATCGAATTTAGGATTACCGACATTGGTGGTCGGATTTAGGTTTATCGATATTAGTGATCAGATTTGAGTTGACAAACTGGCATTGGTGGCTAGTTTTGAGTTGGATGCCCAGTATTGAGACCGGGGTTGATTTGAAAAGATGGCTCTGCCCTTCTACAATGTTGGTGATGGGGCAGTGAAAATTTCGAGTGTCTACAGATGCCCCTCTTTATCATGTCCATGCAATGCAATGGAATGGGCTGGATAAAGATTAGTAGACACTAGAAATGCAAATGTAGATGCCTGGCAGTGCATGGTATGCCATGTGTAGGGTCAGCACGGATTACTTTATGTCATTGTCTGCTGGGGATAACGTTACTCGTGACGACCATTGAGGTTGATACGATTATTATTATTATTGATTAACCCTCCCTGATGAGTTATCAGATTTGGGGCTATAAAAGACGGCTTATGTCTCCTTTTGATGGGGATGACGATGTTCATGATAGCCTTCTTGCCTCTAGTGAGATTGGTGAAGATAAGCTTTCATAGATTTTTTTCGTCTTGATCTGCTGGGGATGACGTCTTCTATGATAGCTTTGTAGATCCAGATGAGGTTGATATAGTTGTTGTTGATTTACCTCCCTGATGGGGATGCTATGGTCGCTTCCTTGATTTGAGATCAAGGGTGTCTATGTTCATCGATTGAAGGATACTCCGCTGGGGATAGCTTCTGGTTATCGAATTGTTTCGCCTGAAGCTTCTAACACCTACATGGACGATAGTCTGCACTGGTAGTTCGCCACAGGAGTATGTATCATTGACCTCGATTAATAATCCCCTTTTGAGGATGTGTATAACAGATTCCATCATCTATTCTCTATGGGGATTGAATATTATAGGACTTCTACCTCGAGATCATCTCCTGATGTCTCATGGGCTAGTCCGATGGTCGAAGCATCATTGGGGTTGGGCCAACGGCTAGATTGGATCTCGGTCTGTACCTGAGCTTTACTGGAACTGAGCTAACAGTTGAAATCAACTTCGGTCTGTACCCAAACTTCGCTGGGGCTGATCCAATGGCTGAAACTGCTTCGGTCAGTACCCGAACTTCGCTGCGACTGAGCCAACGACTGAAACTGCTTCGGTCAGTACCCGAACTTTGCTGGGGCTGAGCCAACGGTTGAAACTATTTCGGTCAGTACCCGAACTTCGTTAGTGCTTAGACAACCGCTGAAATTACTTCGGTCAATACCCGAACTTCGCTGGGGCTGAGCCAACGGCTGAAACTACTTCGGTTAGTACCCGATCTTCATTGGAGCTGAGCCAACGGCTGAAACTGCTTCGATCAGTACCCGAACTTTGAAAAATGACAGTTGTCGGCAGTTTGGCACAATTTTTGCGTAGTTTTTTCGCAGTTCGATTTGTTGATCCCCGGACATCGCTCCGAGATGAATACCAAGGGTCTTCAGGAAATTTCCCTTTCCGTCAGGATTACGCTGCTTAAACGCAAGATTTCTAGCCAAACCGCTCAATCGCGTAGCAATTTCTCTTCAGATTTTGACTTGGCAGCCAGTTTAAACTCTGTTTCGACTTGAATCGAACCTGGCCCGAGGGAAGTGGGACCCACCTGGGCTGCCGCAGGTGAAGGTGCGGCAGCCACAGGTAGAGGTGCGACTACCTGGGCTTTAAATGGAGCTTGGAAGTTTTCATTTTGCAAGTTTCCCGTTTGAGCAGTGAAAGGATTTTTGATCTTTTTTTTCAGATCTATGGAGTTCTGGCAGTCGAATTCTGATTCTGTCAGTTCCTACGCGTTCAGCGCAGGTAACGTTTTACATGCTTTTTTCGTAGTTTTTGACCATTAAAAGCATGCGAATGGCCTAGGGTGCCTTCAAACACAATGTATGCAAAATGTACGTCTATATGACCTGTAAAAAAATTTCTGACTACATATGTATGCATATGTTATTGTAATGCACGTTTGGATGTAAGAAAATTCAGGTTCTAAGACAATCAATTTTTACAATTTTTGATCAGTTTAATCATCCTTTTGGAGGCCTGGTGAGCTTGGATTTTCAACTAAAAAATGTCCATAGTAATTTGGCTACCATGTGACGTTAATTTTTGATTTTCTTTCATAAATATGAACTAGTTCTATTTTTGGGTAGGTGTGCTACTGAATGGCCACCTAGGCATGCTTGTGTGCATGTGGACAATCCATTCTACAAAGGAGATTCTGGCAAAAAATTTCCAAAATCTCAGGCATTAAAAAACATGCATTTTTGACTCTGTGGGGAATTTTTACTGACCCATGCAGGTTTTGAGTTGCTAGGTTTTGAAAACATGCAATTTTGACTTTACAGGGTATTTTTAACTGACCCATGCATGTCTTAGGACCTAGAGATATATGCTGGACTAATTAAAAAATGATAAGCCACAGGTTTTAGGCTTACCACAGCCTTTCTGAGGTGATAAACCCGGCAGTTCTAGTAGGGTCTCTTCGGGTATTAGACGTAGGAGGGCTTCTGATGTGCCACAGTCACGTCTGGCTAGGACGCCTCGTAGACTGGTAGAGGGCAGGATTTTTCTAGCATAGGACGAGCAGCCATTGGATATTGATGAGAAGGAGGCTCCGCTACGCCATTCTTGCTCCCGCTCAGGCTCCACGTGCAGAGGTCCCAGGCATTGCTGTGCCTACTCAGGAGCTACTAGGAGACTTGAGTCGCCATCCTTCGAGATATCTTCACGCCAACGAGGTGACTTGAAGTCTTTCTTTGCTCTGGATTCTTTTCTTCCTTCTTGCCATTTTTGGGGCTTAGGGTTTTGACTTGAGTTGATTTTTATGCAGATTCCCGGCTTTATGCAGCCTCGAAGGAACTGGTTTAGTGTGCACTCCGTGTATCACACTTTGCATGAGTATTACAAGGAAATTGAAGATGGCTTGGGATTTCAGGCCTTTTCCTCGATCCTTCCCCTCCATTGCCCCTGGGGGTATATGAGGGTTTTGTCTGAGCGCTGGTTCCACCAGACTCAGTCCCTTCATTTACTGGATTACGAGGTGATGTTAACTCCTATGGACTGGAGATTTATCACCGGCATTGAGTTTGAGGGGGAGTCCGTGCCTGTCATGATCGACATTTTGCCCGCTATTCTTTGGTCCCTACTGCGAGTCCCAACGATGGCATTTAAGGGTCAGGCAGTCCGATCTTTTCCCTTGAGTATAGATGCCCAGGATGGGACTTTACAGTTGCCTCCGCCTGATGACCAGAGGGCTAGAGATCGCATTCTGAGGCGATTCTTTTTGTCTATCATCAAGGGTTGTTTCGTGGCGGATAACTCGTCTACTGTGTCCTTTTTGATTAGCGCCACTCGACATGTAGAGCACCTCAGTGACTATGATTCGGGCTCCTATACCTTTGCCTATTTTCTCCGGGGTATGCGCATGCTTTCGGAGGGTACGATGGAGGCTTGGATAGGATTTTACCCATTCCTGCTAGTGAGTACATATTTCTGTACCTTTTTAATTTTAGCATTTTTGTCAGTCTTGATCACTGAGGACTTTTGATATTTGCATAGTCATCTTTGGGAATTTGAGAGGCTTCCTTGCCTACGGCCCGCTACTGCATTAGGTTTGGAGACCTATCCTCGAGGACGGAGATGGCATCACTCTACTTTGATGGAGGTCCCTATTGCCGAGGGATTCACTCATGCCCGTTTACAGTTGGAGCTTTTGATGGCGAATTTGGTCACCTGGATGCCGTACACATCCAAGCATTTTACCGTCAGATTCAAGGGAGGAGTCCCTACTGGTCGGGAGTTTTACTTATTGACCCGCAGGGTACCGTTATTGACGGACAGGAGGCTGGGAGCTCTATCTTGGAGAGCGTGCTATTAGGAGCATCACGGGAGAGATCCGTATTCCCATTGTTCCTCCTGCTTAGCATCATTGGCCATTGACTATGCCTTTGACAGACATCCCTTTGGAAGGCATTGATGGCTTTACCCTATCAGAGGGTCCGTACAGCCAAGAGGCATTTGGTCGATGGTGGAGCTCTCGTACTATTGGAGCTCAGACTTGGGCTACCTAGTTTATGGCAGACATGGTGCCAGGATCCGTGATGATGACGGATTGGATAGCTTACCTCAGGGAGCCGACTCATGCAGACCAGATAGCAGATCTGACCAGGGAGTTGGAGCAGGCTAGTTTCTTTATCAGGCACCTTGGCTGAGATCCGTCAATGGCATCTTCTTTTGACCCATCCAGCTTAGGAGCAAGTCCCTCTTCAGGTCCATTTAGCAGCAGTTATACCGGGGTAGATCCTCCCTTATACCTCCCAAATATGCCTGATCCTAGCAGCTTTGTGCCGACAGAGGAGATGGAGTAGGTTGATCGATTCGACACTGATGTCTACGACTTCCTCTGATAGCTATTGGAGCTATACTTTTTGGTTAACCACTGTTTTGGCTATTCGGCGCTTGTGCCATTATTTTGATAGACCACTGTAGTAGTTGGGTGGTGGTGCCCCATTTTCCCTGTATTCTTCCTTTCACTTTGTATCAGGATACATGGATATTGTATGTAGTAGATAGCTTGTTGTAAATATGAAAGTAGTATGCATACAAGCCAATCATGTATGATGATAAAGCATATATACTTTGGAGACAATCTTATTTATTTATTAATAAAAATATTCATTTATTAAAGGTATTTAATTATCTATATGGTGCTATTTTTAAAATATGTAAATAACCCATAGTTTTAAGCAATGCTTTTAGAATCATGATGTTGATCATGCAAATGAGATCTAAATTCTTAGAAAGCTTTAAAACTAAAATAGTTCCCAATCGTGGGATTACTAAAAAGGGGATTAGTAAATCCGGATAGATTGGTACATATGTTGCTTGCTCATTGGATGAGGATGATTGATCTCATGATCATTTGTGTGGAGACACTAAAGCAAGTATATAGGTGCTTATTGGAGAATAAGTTCACTGAAAGTGACTCGCTATGGAATACCTAATGGAGTTTTACTTGCCTGTCAATAAGAATTCCTAATGTGATAGTAGTACAAGTGATCCTTGGACTTGAGATCATCATAGTATCTTGTATGTAATGAATTATACTTTGACTTATTCCTTAAAGCCCTTTAGGGTATATAAAAGGGTATGCTTGGGTATAATGAGTTACATATGGAGATAATGAATGATCAATAAAGTATCTACCACCTTTAGTAAAAGAGGAGATATGTCCTATGTGATTCGGTAAATGACAACCTAGGAATCCTTGGCCAATGTGGAATGAAATTAGAAAGGAGTTTCTAATTTGCATTAAATGAAGTTGTGCATTTTCTAATCCAAATACATAAAATTAAATAAAATAAGACTTGACAGTAATTTCATGTCTTATATTTAATTGGGACATTATATGGTGGAATGATTGAATTGTACGGTAACTATTTACTCACAGGTTCTTTTATGATTAATGTTAAAATCTATATTATCTGAAAAGTCGTTGATTGCTAGGGAGGCTTATCCCTATTGTAGAATAAATATTATTTATTTAAATAGATTATTTGTTTAATTTATTTATTTAAATAAGATTAGAATTGTTCTAATTGATTTATTCACAACCGGTTTAATATGAAGAACCTAAAGGGTCACACCATAAAAGGAAGAATAATTATTTAAGAAGGTAATGACATAATCATAATAATGCATTAAGTATAATTAATTTAATTTATGGTGATAGAATAAATTAAATAGCTTATTGTTTATTGTTTAATATTTTGGAAATATTAAATATAAATTAATAAGAGGAGTCTTATTAATATTATTACAATTATTATTATTTTAATTTCTAAAGGAGTTTATTAATTAATTTAATATTAGTACTCTCATTTATTCATAATAAGATTAGGAGACAAATTAATTAAATGAATTTAATTAATTATTCCCAATGTGGTGGGAAGCCTGAATTAATTAAAGGAGTTTAATTAATTAAATAAAATCCAATGTCTAATAGAATTAGAAGGGTTGACCAATATCTATATAAGAAGAGTCTTATAATAGATATCGGTTGATGCAATTCTAATTGTTGGAGAGTACTCCTTTTCTATAGAGGATAGAAAACTAAGCCAACCACCCTCCTTCTTGATAATTCATCTTCCTTGGTGGATCACCTCTAGAGACCAAACACTTGGATGGCTAACGTTGATCAAAGGAAGGAATCTAACCTAAAAATTCAAGGAGATCACGAAGAACAAGGAGTTGAACTCGTACTTGTGGAAGCTTCGTTCTACAAGGGTATGATTCCATAACTTCTTATTTATCATTTTAAATTAATAATTTGCATAAAGGATGATCTGGGTAATGGTTTTGTAGAAATTTTTAAACTCTGATATACCATGCTTCCGCTAATTTTTGTAATTTGATTGCGTCACGATTTCGTACAAACATAACAGTGGCATCAGAGCTAAACCTTTATGCAATTATTAATTATTTTAATTTCATATATGTATGGGTATGTATTTAGAATAATTTATTGGGCATAATTAATTGTATAAAATTATTTTTATGGAAAAAAGAAAAAAAAATGAAAACAATTTTTTTTCATTCGTTCGTCTTCATCCGTGTTATTAAAAGAATTCGTGGGAAACCTGTTACTTTGTGAGTCACATTTTTTTTTATTTCAACATAAGGTAACCTACAGTTCAAAAAGAATTTCAAAAGTGGCCATTTAAAATTGCCCATTAAATGATACTCATATATATATGAAATGTTTTAATTCATGAGATGTATATTTATTTATTGATATATATGGTGATATATATGATAATAAATAGAGATTGATTATGAACTATTTGACCAATGTGATTGAATTTTATTTTAGTAGAATGCTTGAATGAATGGATTTTATTAAATGGGGTCTGCGTACCTCGTCTTCTCTAGTTTTTTCTTGATGTAAAATTCTATCTCCCTCCTATGTACTTTTCCTTGACTGCTGATCAAGGTTTCTATTTAAATTAAATAGTTTTATGTAATAGAAAGAGTTAGAATTTTCTTGAAGGAGTTGGAGAGCAAGGAGCGCGTGAAGACCCGTTTATATGGAGTCCGGGTTTAAATGTAATAGTTATGTTTAAATTTAAATTTTTGCACTCCTAGGTTTGACCTTTTGGTTCACTTGGTGGCTCTAGTGAACCAAACTAGAATAAAAGTTCATAATCAATCCAGGTAGAATATAGTATTCTATATGTGCATGCTAAATATTATATATATATATATATTATATTTTATGCAAATATGCTTCGCATGTTTAATAAAATAACACGTATTTTATATATGTATGTGTATGCGCGCTAAACAAGATGAGACAAATAATAACAAACCCATCAAGGAAATTATATTAAGTCGAAAGCGTTCAAGTGATATTTGGAATATCGAACGTCGCCTTCTAGCATGATAAATTAATAGAGTATTAAATATTTAATATGAGCTTGTTGTGTTATCCACAAGGCGAGTATTGCGTATTTAAGATATTAAATAATCACATTTGATGCTTATCAAGAAAATTGAACGATCTAGTCTTGTTGTGCTATCCACAAGGATGAGCATTTTTCTTTTTTGAATTTATGAAAGTGCTAGGCTAGACTTAACTTAAATCATTTTAGTTCGGATGTGCACACACTTGACCATTATGATTTAAGAGGCAAAATAAAAGGAGTTATATAGTGATGTAATTGACAAGAGTTGTCTACCTATTTATATGTATATCGCTTGTTGTGCTATCCACAAGGTTATATACATTTGAAATGAGATCCTTATTCTCACTAGCAAATCTTTAATTAGATGTTGCCGAACTATATAAGTGAGGGTAATATAGTTTGATAAAAATAGTGGGAGATACCAATTTAAAATAAAGACCTAAATTTATTTTGGTATGCAAAATTAATAAAATGAATGTTTGCTAAAAATGTTGTTTTTCACATGCAGAATTTTAAAATGTCGAAATCACTAATTTCACTGTGAAGCATACTTGATGCTAATAAACTAACCGGACCAAATTATACGGACTGGTTAAGGAATCTGAGAATAGTTCTCACTGCTGAAAAGATTTCTTATGTCCTAAATTCACCTGTCTTTGGAACTGTTCCAGAATCAGCATCTGAGGAAGAAATTGCCACCATTGTAAAGTGGCAAAATGACGCATCTGTGGCTCAATGTATCATGCTCGCATCCATGAATAATGAGCTTCAGTGTCAGCATGAAAACATGGATGCTCCTACTATGTTGCTTCAGCTCAAGGAGTTGTATGGTGAACAAAGTAGGACTGCTAGATATGAGATATCTAAGGAGCTCTTTCGATCTCGGATGACCAAGGGCAAGGTGAACATAAAGGAACAAAACAAACCTGATCCAGCTAGCAAAGGAATGTGCTTCCATTTCAATGAGCCAGATAATTAGAAGAGGAACTACAAGAAGGTTTTGGCAGAGAGAAGCTTGGAGAAGCTTCAACTTCCAATCAAGGTTTGTTCATGATTGAAATTAATTTTTTAGAAAGTCAAAATTCTACTTGGGTATTGGATACTGGCTGTGGTTCTCACATATGTAATAATGTGAAGGGACTGGTCAGAAGTAGAAAGCTGAACAAGGATGATTGTCCTACGAGTGAGAAATAGAGCAAAGGTTGCTGCATTAGCTGTAGGCACTTATTATTTAGCAATGCCTTCAGGCAAGTTTATTTAAATAATTGTTATTTTGTTCCAAATATTATTAAAAACATTATTTTTATTTCTGTATTGGATACGGAAGGATATGACGTTATTATAAAGAATAACAGTTGTTCAATTTATAAAAATAATATTTTATATGGTATTTGAAATCTGCAAAATGGACTTTATATATTTGACTTGAATGAAAATATACTTCAAATAGAACAAACTAAGAAAGGAAAAAGAGATGATGTTAATTATACCTATATATGGCACTGTAGACTCGGTCATATTAATGAAACAAAATTATCCAAGTTGCATAAGGATGGACTCTTAGAGCTATCTGGTTATGAATCATATCCAACTTGTGAATCTTGTCTCATGGGTAAAATGATTAAATCTCCTTTCAATGGAAAAGGAGAAAAAGTTATAGAGTTGTTAGCGTTGGTTCACACAGACGTTTGTGGACCTATGACAACGAATGCACGGGGTGGGTATTCTTATTTTATTACTTTCACTGATGATCACTCAAGATTTGGATATGTGTATTTAATGAAATACAAATCAGAATCATTTGAAAAGTTCAAAGAGTTCAGAAGTGAAGTAGAGAAATAAACGGGCAAGAGTATTAAGATTCTTCGATCAGATCGAGGTGGTGAATACTTAAGCGGTGAGTTTCTCGATTATCTCAAAGAAAATGGTATAATCTCCTAATGGACTCCACCAGGTACACCACAGTTAAATGGAGTATCTGAAAAGAGAAATCGAACATTGTTGGACATGCTTCAATCCATGATGAGTTTTACCAATCTTCCAATATCATTTTGGGGTTATGCCCTAGAAGCGGCTGTATATCTACTAAATAAGGTCCCCTCGAAATCCGTCCCCAAGACTCCATATGAGATGTGGACAAGGAGGAACTTGGTCTTAAGCATGTTAATATTTGAGAATGTCCAGCTTATGTGAAAAAAGTTTCAATATGATATAGTGCACGATTTGTGGAATATTCTAAAGAAAGTTTGGGATATTATTTCTACAATCCTACTGAGCAAAAGGTGTTTGTTGTGAAACACGCTGCCTTCTTGGAAAATGAGTTTATCCTTGAAGGGGCTAGTGGGAGAAAATTAGATCTTGAAGAAATTCAAGAACCACAAACCACTACAGATCAAGTGGATGAACCTGTCCAAGTAGAGACACCTACTGTACAACACTATATTCGTAAATATAGAAATGTAGCAAAGATACCTGAGAGGTATGGATTCGTTATAGAGGATGACGATGAGGTACACATCATGAATGATAATGATCCATTGAATTACGAACAAGCTATGAGTAATAAAGACTTAGGGAAATGGTTGATGACCATAAAATCAAAATGGATCTTAGATTCAATGCTCAAGTTCATTTGGATTTTACTTGCGGTTACAGCTTATTATTACTAAATATGGCAAAATGGACATGGAGACGCCCTTCCTCAAATATACAATATTAGAGGAGAATGTATGTATGATACAGCAAGATGGATTTGTATCAATAATTGAAGCAAATCATGTATATAAGCTACAAAAATCCATTTATGGATTGATGCAAGCTTCTCGTAGATGGAACATTTGTTTTGATGAGACAATCAAAGAGTTTGATTTTATCAAAAACGAGGTTGAACCATGTGTGTACAAGAAGGTTAGTGGGAGCGTTGTCTCAATCCATGTATTATATGTTGATGATATATTACTGATAGGGAATGAAATTCCTATGCTACATTCGATCAAAATAAAGTTGTCTAAACATTCCTCCATGAATAATTTGGGTAGAACATCCCGTATTGGGGATATAAATCTATATTAATAGATTTAAAAAGGTTGTTCAGCTTAACCCAAGGAAACGTATATTCATTAGATGCTAAAGGAGTTTAGCATGACAAACTCCAAAAGGTGTCTCATGATGATGACCCATGGAGTGAATCTCTCTAAAATTGTCGTCAATAAAAGAGAGATCGCAACAGCTACTATCATGTATGTAATAAAATATACGAGACTTGATGTTGATCAGTCATATTCTGGAGAAGATCACTGTGAGACAGTGATAAACATCTTAAAGTACTTAACTGACACTAAGGATGTCATCATATCACATGATGAGTCTGAATTAAACTAGAGTGCTAAACAGGCTCAAGTTTTCAGACTGACCAAGACGATAGCAAATCCACTTTAGGGTAAGTCATTACCTTAAAAGATGGTGCAGTGAATTGAAAAGGTTCCAAACAACAAAAAGTTCCTGGTTTAGTGACAAAGACAAAGTATATAACTGTAAGTGAAGCTGCAAGTTGATGTTTCGGATGAAAAGTTCATTACAAAACTAGGAATAGTTCCTAAGTCTCATCTTGAATCTAAACATGTGTTGCGGCACTTTGATTAAAGAAATCATTGAAAGAGAAGCATATAGTCTCTCAAGATAACATTGCAGATCCATTTAATAAAGCTTTAACATAACAGCAATTTGATCGTCACTTAGAGAAGATGGGTATGAGATACCATGGCGATTGGCTTTAGTGCAAGCGGGAGATTGAAAGTAGTATGCATACAAGTCAATCATGTATGATGATAAAGCATATACTTTGGAGACAATCTTATTTATTTATTAATAAAATATTCATTTATGAAAGGCATTTAATTATCTACATGGTGCTGTTTTTATAATATGTAAATAACCCATAGTTTTAAGCAATGCTTTTAGAATCATGATGATGATCATGCAAATGAGATCTAAATTCTTAGAAAGTTTTAAAACTAAAATAGTTCCTAATCGTGGGATTACTAAAAAGGGGATTAGTAAATCCGGATAGATTGGTACATATGTTGCTTGCTCATTGGATGAGGATGACTGATCTAATGATCATTTGTATGGAGACACTAAAGCAAGTATGTAGGTGCTTATTGGAGAATAAGTTCACTGAACGTGACTCGCTATGGAATACCTAATGGAGTTTTACTCGCTTGTCAATAAGAATTCCTAACGTGATAGTAGTACAAGTGATCCTTGGACTTGAGATCATCATAGTATCTTGTATGTAATGAATTATACTTTGACTTATTCTTTAAAGCCCTTTAGGGTATATAAAAGGGTATGCTTGGGTATAATGAGTTACATATGGAGATAATAAATGATCAATAAAGAATCTATCACCTCTAGTAAAAGAGGAGATATGTCCTATGTGATTCGATAAATGATAACCCATGAATCCTTAGCCAAGGTGGAATGAAATTAGAAAAGAATTTTTAATTTGCATTAAATGGAATTGTGCATTTTCTAATCGAAATACATATAATTAAATAAAATAAGACTTGGCAGTAATTCCATGTCTTATATTTAATTGGGACATTGTATGGTGGAAGGATTGAATTGTACGGTAACTATTTACTCACAGGTTCTTTTATGATTAATGTTGAAATCTATATTATCTGGAAAGTCGTTGATCGCTAGGGAGGCTTATCCCTACTGTAGAATAAATATTATTTATTTAAATAGATTATTAGTTTAATTTATTTATTTAAATAAGATTAGAATTATTCTAATTGATTTATTCACAACCGGTTTAATATTGAGAACCTAAAGGGTCACACCATAAAAGGAAGAATAATTATTTAAGAAGGTAATGACATAATCGTAATAATGCATTAAGTGTAACTAATTTAATTTATGGTGATAGAATAAATTAAATATCTTAATGTTTATTATTTAATATTTTGGAAATATTAAATATAAATTAATAAGAGGAGTCTTATTAATATTATTATTATTATTATTATTATTTTAATTTCTAAAGGAGTTTAGTAATTAATTTAATATTAGTACTCTCATTTATTCCTAATAAGATTAGGAGACAAATTAATTAAATAAATTTAATTAATTATTCCCAATGTGGTGGAAAGCCTAAATTAATTAAAGGAGTTTAATTAATTAAATGAAATCCAATGTCTAATAGGATTAGAAGGGTTGACCGATATCTATATAAGAGTAGTCTTATAATAGATATCAGTTGATGCAATTCCAATTGTTGGAGAGTACTCCTTTTCTATAGAGGATAGAAAACTAAGCCAACCACCCTCCTTCTTGATAATTCATCTTCCTTGGTGGATCACCTTTAGAGGCCAAACACTTGGATGGCTAACGTTGATCAAAGGAAGGAATCTAACCCAAAAATTCAAGGAGATCACGTAGAACAAGGAGTTGAACTCGTACCTGTGGAAGCTTCGTTCTACAAGGGTATAATTCTATAACTTCTTATTTATCGTTTTAAATTAATAATTTGCATAAAGGATGATCCGGGTAATGGTTTTATAGAAATTTTTAAACTCTAATATACCATGCTTTCGCTAATTTTTATAATTTGATTGCGTCACGATTTCGTACAAACCCAACTAGATATTCCTTCCATAGCTTATCTTCTGCATCATGTTTATGTTACTGTCATCTTGCATGTATTATGTCATAGTGTATGCATTCAGATAGCTGTGTTTTGACTTGACCTCTGGACGGTCTTGTGGTACGGTGCTACATATGACGTCGTCTGCAGTCAGCCGTATTGAGCACTTACCACCATCTAAGGTGGTGGCATCATTGAGGTCCTGGTATGATAGTCTGCCCTTTCCTGCTAGAGATACAGTGGACCAGATTTTGGGGCATTCATTAGCCTTTGTGGATTTTTGGGTTCCGATCGAATTTGTTGACAGCCTTCTACCCTGCTGGATTACTGACAGGCAGGTGTTCCGCTTCGGGCGGCGTAAGCTGACGCCGACTCTGGAAGAGTATCAGAGATTTACTGGTTTGGATTTAGAGTTGCCATGCGCTCGGACGGCGATTAGTGATATGAGGAGGCCGTTTATCAGGCTGTCCGGTCTCCGTCAGAGTGTAGTCATGGATGAGATTATTTTGGGGCACGTGATCTCTATGGACTTCTTGATTGAGCGCATCTGCAAGCTTGACAGCTATGGTCGCCACGTCAGAGATTTTGTTTGTTCAGCAGAGGCATGGCATGCTGCCAGGATAGACATCCTACTGATGTGTGTTTTGTCATATGTCTACATGCCATTGCGATTGGATCATCTAGATGTGGGATTGGTAGTAGTGGTTAGAGCCCTTAGACAGGGTAGCACCATCATCCCGATGATATTGGCTGAGACAGTTAGATCAGCCACGTATTGTAGTACCCATCCAGAGGGGTTCTTTAGGGGCAGGTCGGTCTTGCTGTATATATGGCTGATGTCCCATATATGACCGATTGGATCCTTCAGGCTAGGGGTTTTTGCTTTACTCATGAGACATCCAGAACTTTCTCTTTTTAGCCTGCGGAGTGTATTGATGCAGAGTTTTGGTCGGCATTTTTGTCAGATATTGATCATCCATTTGTGATCTTTCCATGCTCAGAGCTAGCATCCCCATATAGCTTTATCACTCATGCATCTGGCCTGAATTATTTGCCCCTAGCAGGTTTGAGAGGAGTGACTACCTATCATCCTTTGGCATTCATGTGTCAGTTTGATCAGCTGCAGAGTTTACACCATTTCGAGGGGTCTGCTGATCAGAGGATGTCGGCTTCTTCTATGTCATCCTCCGATTTGGTCAGAGTATATGAGTGTTAGACTCATTAGGAGAGGGCTAATTTCTCAAGTAGCCATCCGGGCTATTCTCCGAAGTATTCTACATGGTTGGAGGCAGAGACAGGAGTGGTAGCAAAGGCTTCTTCATCTCCTGGTGTGGATCCTGACGAGGAGGAGCCTATGGAGGATCCAGATTCTCCTACCGAGGATGAGCTGTTCATGGGTTTGACCACTGCTCTAGTTAGCGATTCCCTGACCATTCTTGTAGGGACAGATCCGGCTTTAGCAGACTCACTATTTAGGATGACCTTTGAGCGAGACTCGTCTAGAGCACAGATGTTGGCTGCCTTGTCTGGCAGAGATTTAGCTTTTGCTGAGAGGGATGGTCTAAGGGCCGCTTTGGATGCTGGATTGATTGAGCGGGAGGAGCTCTACTCTGCTCTGGATACTGCAGTTGTAGAGTGAGACGAGGTTCGCTTGGCTAGGGATGCAGCATATGTTGAGATCGAGGAAACTTTAATTGCTCGAGACGCAGCTTTTGCGAAGAGGGATGAGGCTATAGCTTCCCGTGATTTCCACAGTACTGATAGTACTGCTCTTCCATCTTACACTCATGGTTTGATCACCGAGATGAGTTCTTATATTGATGACCACAGTGCCACCTTGCAGATGACTGTGGATGTTCTTAGCCGTATGGAGGCTGAGTGGACTGCATTTACGGCTGCTCCACCATCTTCAAAGAGAGATGCCATGCTGGCATTGCTGACCCGCTTGTCCTTGGGTCCATTTACTAGCTTTATTTTTCCTGCACAGACTAGATCAGCCATTTTTATCATGTACAGGGCATTATGTATATAAAGCAATTTTATATATCAGAGAAATATATTTTTGATACACTTCCCTGACTGGAGATGTTTTGTCATTGCTGAGTGATTACCACTTCTTTCATGACTCGCAATTGTTGATGTATCTTGAGCTCCTCCTTAATGGACTGACAGTTGAGATGTCAGGGAGTGTCTCAGATGGTTCTGTTGACCAGGGTAGTTTCATATAATTTAGCTTCTATTTGTCTTTGGTGTCTTGGAACTGGTCTTTATTATTATTTTCTTGAAGGTCAAACCGTGCCGTAAATGGCTGCCTACGTACTCCCAGGTTAAGGGAGATCAGCTCATTCGTAGTTCCTGCTAGTTTGGTTGGAGAGGTTTGAAAAGAGTTTACCTTAGATTCTGAGTCCGGTTTGATAAGTTTTTGAGTTTTTGTTTGGTTTGACCGCACCAAAAATGGCTGCCTACGTACTCCCGGGTTGAGGGAGATCAGGTCATTCGTAGTTTCGGATGCGCCGGTATGGTTTGAATTTTTTGGATTGTTCTTAGTTTGACCGCACCAGAAATGGCTGCTTACGTACTCCCAGGTTGAGGGAGATCAGGTCATTCGTAGTTCTGGCTTTCTAGTGAAAAGCCAAACCTGATTTAATTCGTAGGACACGAATGCGGGTATGCATGTGTCTCAGACGTAATACCTTTTCACGGTGTCTGAATTGATGAGTTGGGGAAATTCATTCCCATCCATCTCTTGCAGTCTGATAGCGCCCCCAGTCAACACTTTTTTGACAATGAAAGGGCCTTCCTAGTTTGGGGCGAATTTTCCTTTGGCTTCATCCTGATTGGCCAGGATTTTCTTTAGCACCAAGTTGTTTTCTCTGAATTGCTGAATTCAGACCTTCTTGTTATAGGATCTGGCGATCCTTTGTTGGTATAACTGTCCGTGGAAAATGGTCGTAGCTCTATTTTTATCTATTAGAGACAGCTGATGATACCGGTCTTGCAACCATTGATCTTCATCTATTTGAGCATCGATCAACACTCGCAAAGATTCCATCTCTACCTCTATTGGAAGGACTGCTTCAACCCATTTGGTGAAGTAATCGATCTTAGTGAAGATGAACCGATGGCTGTTGCTGGCTTTGGGTTCCACTGGACCTATTACGTCCATTCCCCACATTGAGAAAGGCCATGGTGAACTCATACTATACAGCTCATTTGGAGGAGCGTGAATGGTATTTCCATGTATTTGGCATTGAAAGCATCTCTTGATGTGATCATCACAATCAGCTTTGAGCGAGATCCAGTAATGTCTTGTTCTGATTATCTTCTTGGCCAGCAAGTGACCGCTCATGTGTGGACCACAGACTCCGCCATGGACTTCATCCATTAGTCTTTGGGCTTACTCATTGTCGAGGCATCTTAACAGGCCTATTCCAGCATCCCTTTTATAAAGTGCATCTCCGCTCAGATAGAACTTCATGGCCATTCTGAGAATCTGTTTCTGCTCTGATTGGCTTGCACTAGCGGGTGTGGATCCATCACGGAGATATTCCTTGATGTCTTGAAGCCAAGGCTGCTTGACATGAGGTATTTCATCTGATACTTCTCCCACATAATTCCCATATATCGGGGCTTTTTGAATTGTGAACTGAATGTCGGGAAATCCACACCTATCGGACATGCGGATTAATGAAGCCAACGTTGCTAATGCATTAGCGAAGTCATTCCGACCCCGAGGAATGTGAACGAAGATTATTGCTTCGAATTCCCGAGATATTTTGAGGACTTGCCGATGGTAGGGCAGCAAATGCAGTTCTTTGGTGAGATATGCGCCAGTAGTCTGTCTGATGACCAGCTCGGAATCTCCGAAGACGAGTAGGTGTTTGATAGACATGGATTGGGCTAGCTTCAACCCCATGATATAGCCTTCATACTCGGCCGTGTTGTTGGTGTTGCCAAATTGAAGTTTGGTGGCCACAGGATATTAATCACCTGTACCAGAGATGAGGACTGCCCCAACTCCAGCACCTTCCATGTTTATCGCTCTGTCGAAATATATTTTCTATGGTTGGACTGTATTCTCATACTGGAGTTGTAACGACCCCAAAATTCATACAATATAACTCTCGACATCGGTCGTTAACAATACAACTTTATTCTAACTTTACATCATGATTCGATATTAAAATCACTAAAAATGTGGAATAATTAAAACTTTTATATAATCCTTTCTTTATTGCCCTGAATCGCAACCTTTACATTACAAAAATTTGATTCAACTCTTTTACCTGAATCACTTCCTCAAAGTTACTATACAAAATCTTACATTATAATTTATTATCCATACACATTGGATAACTCCACTTATAATGTAACAGCATATTACATTCAAAACATTAGATACATTTCTCATAAAATATAAGTAATATTCTTGAACATTGATTCCTATAATTCACTTAACACGTATCTTTACCTTGCATCTTGGACCTGTAAAAATGGTTATTTGCAAGAGTGAGCTCAACAGCTAGCAAGTTCTAACAGTTTTCATGCATCACATAGCACATAATTAACATGCTCAACATTAAAGTAACATGGCATACATGCTTTAATCACATAACAAATATAAAGATTGAGTTCCTTACTCAATCAACATTATTAAATCAATAAATGTAGTCATAAATTGACTTTAACATTTCATACTTGCAACATATATAACATAGCATACTCTTTGCAATATAATTTAAAACAGTTTATAATATCATCAAGTTCACATAGAAAATAGGAACCGAAAGACTTGCCTGGCTCGTAGATTACCAAATACCAAAAAATAGCTTAATATAATCTGCTTCATGATCCTACATAACGTATTACCATACACATCAATTATTAGTCACCTAGCAACGCTTATCAAACGTCTAAGTAAATACTACTTTATACTTTCTAATTCTCTTCTACTTACTCGTTTGACACTCGCTGTCAAACCATATATATAATTAATGTGACGCCCCCAAATCCACGTTCCTTCGAAACCTCGGATTCGGTGCAGTCACGATACTATTATCGCCAAATTATTATATCTTTTATTTATTACTAAAAGAATACAACTTGTTTTATTACAATTTAGAATATAAATTCTATTCATATCCAAGATTTCGTCTTTACATCATATTCGATGTTACTAAAATGCGGAATAATTTAAACTTTTCAATATCCTTTGAATAAAATCTTTTTATTGATTTCATAACTTTGAATCAAATACAATCCTTGAATCAACTATATACTATGATTCATTCTATTAGAACTATCGTATAAAGGTTTACAACTCAACTCGATATCCTCTATGTATTATCTAATACATCTTTATAGTACGACAAGCATTAAACCTCGTAAACAAATATCAAGTACAACTACTAGAACCTAGACATGGTTCGAGTAATAATCTAATCAGTATTCTTCGTTGTGATACTATCTATCTTTATCAATCAAGAAGCACGAAGTCTTTATCGTAAGTCCTTAACCTGCAAAAGTGGTTATTTGCAAGAGTGAGCTTGACAGCTCAGCAATTCTAACAGTTTTCATGCATCACATAGCATACAACATTATACTCAGTTCATGCATTTATAAATAATTTATATTTACTACGCATGTTAATTTTCACATAACAAGTATATCATCAAAGATCAACTTTCAATCTCATTTATATCTCATATACAGTTCATATATAAGTTTACATTATCACAGCATCATATAATTCAACTAACAGTTATTGAATTCATATATCAAATAGGAACTGAAAGACTTGCCTGATTCGTAGTTTAACAACTACGACTTAACTGCTTAAGAATCTCTGCACTTTGTGTAATCCTACACAGTTATATTAACCATAGAGATCACACTCATCAGTTATATGCATCCACAAATTCTCAATGTAATAACAAAGGTTACATTGTTGTCTAGCTTGTTTCTTAGAACCTTGTTTCACTTTCTTATCATACGTTTAGTATAGCTAGGTACGCATAGGTATACCTTAACTATACTCAATTAATATCATCTTTCATATACACATGTCCGCCTACAACTAATCTATTTACCTATAGTTAGTGTAGTACATCTTCAAAACATGCTCGCACAGTGCATATCACGGTTAACTAGCGGGGTGCACATACCAATCACGACTAGAGGCATATAAGTCCTATCATGCATGTTCATAAAGTTAGAATGCCAGTAACTCTATGTTCAACCATTCTACTTTCAAAACTTCATAAGTTTTATTCTCCAAAAATCAATGTCATGCTTAACTAATCATGCAAGGCTACTTTGAATCATTTTATATCTACTTATGCCATGTACGTATGTTATCATATTTAGAACTTTAAGTACACAAGTTCCTTTAAGTTTAATTTCAAGGCTTCAAGTTTTCTCTAGAACCGCACACTAAAGTGACCAAGAGGTTCATGGTATTCAAAGGGGTTTGAAACCACATGACATACCTATTTCCATGCATAACTAGGTCATACAATCATCCTTAAAAATCAGAACATACACATCATATGTATATGTCAAGGTTCGTTTATAAAACTTTAAGTCTATTTTCAAACTACAAGTCTTTTCTATCAATAATGTATGGTAGTGTGATTAACACCTTAAACATGTATTTCATGTCAATATAAACCATACTATCGGGTTCACAAAATCAGAATATAAACATGACTTATATACGCCAAAATTCGTTTATAAAACCTTAAGTTTATTTTCAAAACTATAACTTCATCGTTCACGTAAGCGATCCGAATATAATATGCACATACTAGTTTAACAAGTCCATATATATGTATTAATCATACCAGCATGCTCGTCCTAATTTCTTTCAATATCTATCACTTAGCAGACATCAAGCAGGAACAAAATCTGCAGAAACTGGGATCAGGAGCCGGCGCAGCTGCGCAGCTCCCCAGTTCAAAACTGGCACAGCTGCGCAGGGCCTTGCCCTACTCAAGTCTGGTACCGGCGTAGCTGCGCTGCTGGCCAGTACAAAACTGGCGCAGCTGCGCAGTTGGTCGGCCAGAAACAGAGCAGCCTTCTGCTCGGCAATTCTACAGACCCATCTCAGAAATTTCCTACGAAATTCATTCCAGACAAGCTACTAGCCATACTAACATATATATCAGCCCACATATCAACTAACAAACAATTCTTGATCACATTATCATGAATTTCATACTCAATTCTAAAACCGAAAAATTGACAATAAAATATAAATGAAGAACAATGAAGGAGGGATTATACCTCTGTCAACATTCAATTAGAACTTGCTAATCCTCACTTCCTCTACTAATATGTATACAAGTATCCACCCTCTATATGCTCTCAACTTAAGCAATTCTCAGCAATTGAAATAGAGAAGGAAGAGAGTTCCTTATATAGGCAAATGGATATCCAGACAACTCAATTATCTTCCAAATTAATTCAAAGGATTGCAAGAAAGCTCAATGGATAAGAAAGAGTTGGTGAGAGTTGGTAAATATCATCATGAATCCCACACCCTTTGCAATTATTAGCTAGCTTGTGATGAAATTGAGAAGAGTAGAGTAGCCATGTGGGTTCACGTGAAGAAGAAATGGGCACTCAATGTTGGACAAGGAGAGAACTCAGCAACTTGTTTTCCCACATACTAATGTTATATATGTATACATATAGTATATATTTAGGCTATATATATTTATTTCATATATATTTAAGTTATACACATTCCCTTTTTATAAGTTATAAATTAATGTGTCACAATGTAGTCCCAATAATACTATCGTGTAGTAAATTTTAACTCACACATATAAAATCCATGTACAGTTCATCCCACCGGATATAATTCTATCGGGTATCATCACAGTGTATTGTCTCCTTTATTATTAAATTTTATTAATTCAATAATTGTTTACAATATATTCATGATATATTATTTATTGTATACACATTGTCACACCCACATTACATGTATCTCTTACAACTCAATAAACTTTACTATATAGTTTATATTCATATATAACATAGTTGCATTGCACTTTATACTTCGCATAACATATAGTTAACTATCATACGTTATACTTTAATATCGCATGGTTGCACATAGAAATTAATAAATTACTTATCTTATCAATTAATTAATAATAATATTAATTAATCCATTTCTCATTAATCCATGGGATTATAATTCCCACGCTAATTGATTAATACTTTATATGATTTATTATCACGTTAAATAAATATAAATCTTTTTATATTTATAAATCATTTACTCATTAATCATCATATTATCAAATAATTACTTGATAATAGTATATTGTTCATAACAATAATTAATATTATAAGACAATTTATCTCATCACAAATCCGATTATACTTATAATCGATTTCCTTATTATTATACTATCACTAGCCATAATAATTTAACATACTATCATAATAACAATTAACAATTAATTTAGATTAATTATTTAATTAATAATTCCTCCATCATTAAATTAGTCAATTCATTACTGAATCTATTATTGTGCCACACAAGGCATCTCTCACAAGCTCAATCTTAAGCTTATCATTATTCTCATCACTTACTCATTTCTCACCACATTACTACTTATAACCTGTTCAATTAAATTAGAACTATTAAATCCAAGGTCCACATATAAATATTTTACAAATCGAATATTCAAATATTATATATAACCTTTACGAAAATATAATAACTCAAGCTATTAAAATGCTAAACTACTTCAATTAATTATACTTATAATAAGTATAACCTTTACGCTTATAATAATTAATATATACTCTATTAATTATTCCAATAATAATATTCATGATCAAATAATAACTTAAGTTATTTAATATATTAAAATAACTTAGTTTCCTTTCATTAATTAAACTCCCTTGAAAATACATTTAAAATTATGTATTTAGCCATATCATAAAATATTATGTTTTCTCCAAATAAGCACATTCGTTATTAGAAAATAATTTACTTATTGTCTCATGATATTATTTTTAATATAATATCAAATAACTATATGTACGACACATGTACATATATTATATATAGAAAATAGATAATAAGTTTATTTTCTATTATAATAAATCGTTTCCATCAATTTAATTACATATAGCAAATACGTTTTAATATATTTACTATATTAACCAATCACACCTTATACAAAAATATATAAGGTAATATTATTATTCAAAAATAACATTTCCTCCTTTTATTAAAATAATTCAATATTAGAAACTATTTTCATATCCTTTATTAGAAAAATCATATCTCTTTCTTTTCTATAAATTGTTCCCAAAACAATTTCTTCAAATATTCATTTAAAGATATAATGATTTCCATCTCCCTTTAATAACGTATATATATTTAACGTTATTCGCACATTAGACTTTCTCACATATTACTATTCTAAGTAATATATATAAAAAGTATCAACTATAATTACATATTCAACACACATATTAATCCACTCCTTTACTTAAGTAAATTAAACATTGTACTATATCATCATAGTTAATTAAGATTCAATACTGACATTATATTATTCCATAATATAACTCACAACTTATATTAACTAATATTTATTCTTATTAGTTAATTCCTTAACTAACTCATGCTTCACTATCCAAACCTATTCACGGATAGCTTAAGTGCTATTAATAACCTATATTATAAGCATACTAGTTATTAATACATATACTCAAGAATATGGTGATTATACATTAAGGATATTTAATGTCACCAACTTACTATGATAAAATAATTCTATAAATTATTTAATATCGATAGGAATTTATCCACCTCCTTTATCTCAAGTACTGGATCGTCTCTACGATAAGTAACAAATATATATTAATAATATATTTATAAATCACAAAAACACACTTTACATAGTCCATATTATCCTATGTAATATAATACCACATACCTCATATCACATATATATATTATTATTCGAACCCATCTCACGGTTTAAGAATTTTATTTATTAAATTCTTATTTAATAATATCTAAAAATTCGGGTTCTTACAATTAACAATATCAGTTAACTATCACACAGCTAATCCTCATCGCTAGTTAACCAACTTAGGTTAACTTATTCCTCATTAACTAAAAAAATTTAATAATTGATTATCACATCACATAATCATATAACTTCTCATAATTAATCAATTAATAATTACAAACTCATATTAAATTATAATTAAACAAATTATAATTTAAACAACCACTTTAATTATAACTAATCAAATTACATCTTATGTTAATCAAATTATAATTATCAATCACTCTACATCATGTATAATTAAACAAATTACAACTTCTAATTATTCATGCATTTATTAAACTATAATTAAATAAATTATAATTTAAATTACACATTCATCTTAATTATAATTATCCCAAATTATAATTACATATTAATCAATTAAATTATAATTACACAATTATAATTTAAGTTAAACATTTACTCGATAAAATAAATCAACTAACCTTCATTATAATTTAACAAGTTATAGATTAAATTAAATCCTTACTCTAATTATAATTATTCAAATTATAATTGCATATCATGTTCACTACATTATAACCAAACAAATTATAACTTAAGTTAAACCTTTACTTAATTAAAATGAATTAACTAATAACAATTTAAGGTTTTCACAACCTTCTTTCTTTTAAACTTTGAAATCGTTAAATACCTATTAACAATATCTTATTGCAAATCTTAGTTCATGTTTAACACATAACCATTATCATTAACCTATAAAATTTGGGTTTTAAAAACTGTACAATTAATTAAAGTTTTCAGCCTCTGCTCAGGTACTGGGGCAGCTGCGCCACTCATTGCCTTGACATCGGCGCAGCTGCGCAGGTGTCAAACATGAGGAAACCCAGCGGCGCAGCTGCGCTGCTTCTGCCCTTGCTGCCTGCGCAGCTGCGCCAGCACGCGGGCAGAAACATAGCAGCAATGGCACTGTCATGCCAACAAACGATAATTACAAGCAATTCCCACAATGTAAGGTACTCACATGCACTAATACACATGCTATACATGATCCAAATCACAAAATTTGTCTAAGCAACAATAATCAAAAGGTTTTAGAAACCAATTTTACTATTTTCATAAAGTCCATACCTTTATCAAACAATTCACCGTAAATCCAATTCTCAACCAATTAACTTCATAATTCATGTATTATCTTCGTTATTGAAGATAGTATCATACAAAAATCTAAATATGCATATATCACATAAGTAATTATAAATTTTTCATTCTAAACTCAGCCAAAATATGAAAATTTCTTAAGAACACAAATTCTTCATAAAAACTTATTTTATAACAAATTTTGATTTCTGAAAATCGTACATAGCATACAATTCACTTATATGAACACAACTTATATATTCAATTCATGGTTATACAAATTTCTCGTTAACTTATAAACACAGAGAACTAATACTTATGAATAATCATAAAAACATATTTAAAAACACGAATTGAGATTATAACCTTGTTTTGCTTAGAAGAACAAGATGAAGATGGTGGTGTGTTTGACTCTCTCAAACTTCATCTTCCTCTTTCTTCTTTCTCCCTCCTTCTCTTTCCTCTCTAGCTTTTCTCTGTGTTTTCTCTTCTCTTTCTCTGTATTTCTTTTTGTTTCTAACACCGACTATTTTCTCTAACTCTTGTTTTAATCTAACGTATATTGTAATATACATATATCTATATACATATAATACAATCATAAATATAAACATAATAACCCTTATTAACTGTAATAATTACAATTAATATATAAGTTACAAATTTAAATTTTAAAAGCATTAAGGCTTGTTTAGCAAAACAAGTTATTTTAAAAACAGGTTTTAATAGTTAAGGCCCCGTTTGGCAAAACGGATTTAAAATAATGCAAGGGCCTTGTTTGGGAAAACGGTTTTAAAAACTCTTTTTATTCTTTTAATAAATCATTTAACACATCTTGTTAGTGTTATACTTTAATCAATTAAATCCTAACATTCTAATTTAATTAATTAAAAGTCTAACATCAATTAAGCACATAAAATTATCACATAATTATAATTAATTACTAATTATAATTGCATGTAACACTCATCACATTACTCATTTAATTTAATTATCTCAATTAAATTAGAACTATAACATAAAATTATTATATCAATTAAATTAAATACTAAATATTTATTTAATTAATATACTACACTTAATTACCTTACTCCATAATAATCACATAATTATTTATTTAACTCAATAAATAATTCAATTAAGATATTTATTTACTCCAATAAATATCAAAATTAATATTTAAATTATCTTCACATAAATTCACATATTTCACCATATATGGCACGTATTCACATACTCAAACTCAAAACATCAGATAATAAGAATTTTATTTATTAAATTCTCATTTATAAATTTTAAAAATCTGGGATGTCACATCTTTCCCTCCTTATAAGTATTCCGTCCTCGAAATCACCGAAACCCTACCTTTCTCAGGTTTTCATCAAATTTCTTTAAAAACATTTATCGTTGAATAACTTCAACACCTTACATTAATATAGGTTTTATATTTCCTACTACATTCAGTTCTTCAACAAATTTTAGATTTTATTTCAAAACCCTAAATTAAACACAATTATGTTTCAAATATTATATATTCTCTAACTCGTTCATTTCCTTTCTAAGGATCATTACTACATACTTTACTCGTCGAATTAATATATTTCGTACTTCACCATCTATAACTATTCGGGTTATCACATTCACCCATTCTTCTAAGAATTTCGTCCTCGAAATTTAAGTCTATCAATCTATATATATCATTCTATCAAAATAGATTTTACGTTAATCTCTACTCAATGGATTAAGGCGTTCAACAACTACTTCTTTCAGAATAATAAGAATCTTCCACAATTGCTCAATAATTGGGAAGAGATATAAATAACTCATGAATTTAAAAGATTCCAAATCATGCTGAGTGGTCGCAAGACCTTGAACTTATTTTTAGGTTTATTAGTGCTTCACCCCCGGTACTTCACACTATAAAACCGCATCGATATTCTAGGTGGCCAGCCTATCGTACCCCTACGTCGAGCCCAAACGTAGTACATCGTAACGACTATATGCGTTACATTCGGGACTATAGTCTCCGATAACATGTCCCCCTTTTATAGGGTTGTTCACCTCAACTTTTTGACATCTGAATCCGCACCAAAAAAATTTGGTTTGGCATAGTTTGATAAAAAAGAATTTCATAAACATTTTTCAATATTTGTCTAGCTGAATCAAGTAGCATAGACTTCTAACAATAATTCGGACATCAATCGAAATATATATATATATATATATGTATATATATTTTTAACCAACTCAATAAAATAAATATTTTTTTTTCGTTTAAGGGAACTAAAAGTAAATAAATCTTTCTTTTTATAGTTTAAGGAATTAAAAATAATAAATCTTTTCATAATATCCTGATACCGTATCGTAGTACTGATACGTTGAGAATTTCGTCATTACATAGCGTCGTCATACTACATCATACCATAGTGGGCTGACGATCATACGATCACATGCAACACTAGGTTTAACTGCATTGATAACTTTCTCGATTATTGTTTGTACATCATATCAAATGATGCATAGAACACATAAAATACATTTTGAAATTTTGAAATTATTTTTGTCTAGCTGAAGCAATTAGCATAGACATGTGAATAATAGCACTATTTTTAAAAAATTTCATTGGTTCCATCATTTGATCCAATGCTTTTCAAGAAAACAGGAGTGCAACATCAGCACGAAGTCAATAAATTTCAAAAATCTAGCAAAGCTAGGAGATTTAGAATATAAAACTTTCTCTATCAATTAAATCTTTACTCCATCATTACTTAATCATTCTATCAATCTTAAACAACATCAATGCTTCCTATACCATAACTTTTCTATACCCAGTATAGTTTATCAAACTTACTACACTTTGGAAGTTCAGGAACTTGCCACAATAATATGAGTTTAAGAACTTGTCCTAGCAATACGTAGTCAAAGAACTAATCAGAGACTGTCCATATGCTTAGGGGTTCAAAACATACATACGATTATGAGTCACGATCTTACCATAAGTATGAATTTTAAGAACTCGCCTAACCTTAAGATCATCTAATGTAATCTTAAGATCATCTAATCTAATCTCTATTGACTCTAACTATCAAATATAATATGAGAAAAGAATCACCTCTTCGTCATATATATATCGATAGCGTGACACCAACCTTCCAATGATTATCAATATAATAAGCCAAGTGTAAGCACAAAACCCTGCCTATACAGAGGTTTGTACAACTCAGCCACCACATGAGTCCTCAATTGAAATCCCACTTAACTCTATCTTCTTCTTAACTTCTCGCTCTATACTCGATACAGACTTTCTATATCCCATTATTTATAACTCCTCGTGAGTTAATCTCGTACTATATCATAGTACATTCTCGTTATAGCATCAAACTATAATTCAATCATTACAGACCATCTGTCTTTCAACTTCAAAAGATCACATCGTGATCTTATTCTATAATCATCTCCCTTATGATTCTTCCTTATCTCATTATCGTTTTGTTTAAAAACTTCTTATCTTTACCTTTCATCATGTTATATCATTACCTCATTATGATTTAATCTTATAGACTTCGTCTATTCATCGCTATTCGTCATCTTTATTATTGGAGTTAGATAACTCCTGATTCTCATCTTTATATCTCTTCAAGATTCTTCTTGTTTATTTATTAACTCTTCTTTTAAAATTTCTAATTCCATTCATATAGCTCAATATTTTATTCGTGTTTTATTCCTCGTTATTCTTACTTTCTTCTTATAACATTACTAGGACTTCACATATCCTACACTTCTACGTATGTGAAAGGAATCACCTTTTCGTTATACGTAACTTAACTTCTCATTCTCTAAGGTCATAGCCTAAGGCACTCTTACCTAAGGTGTATAACCTATCGGCTCTGATACCAACTGTAACGATCCCAAAATTCATACAATATAACTCTCGACATCAGTCGTTAACAATACAACTTTATTCTAACTTTACATCATGATTCGATATTAAAATCACTAAAAATGCGGAATAATTAAAACTTTTATATAATCCTTTCTTTATTTTCCTGAATCGCAACCTTTACATTACAAAAATTTGATTCAACTCTATTACCTGAATCACTTCCTCAAAGTTACTATACAAAATCTTACATTACAATTTATTATCCATACACATTGGATAACTCCACTTATAATGTTACAGCATATTACATTCAAAACATTAGTTACATTTCTCATAAAACATAAGTAATATTCTTAAACATTGATTCCTATAATTCACTTAACACGTATCTTTACCTTGCATCTTGGACCTGCAAAAATGGTTATTTGCAAGAGTGAGCTCGATAGCTCAACAAGTTCTAACAGTTTTCATGCATCACATAGCACATAATTAACATGCTCAACATTAAAGTAACATGGCATACATGCTTTAATCACATAACAAATATAAAGATTGAGTTCCTTACTCAATCAACATTATTAAATCAATCAATGTAGTCATAAATTGACTTTAACATTTCATGCTTGCAACATATATAACATAGCATACTCTTTGCAATATAATTTAAAACAGTTCATAATATCATCAAGTTCACATAGAAAATAAGAACCGAAAGACTTGCCTGGCTCGTAGATTACCAAATACCAAAAAACTACTTAATATAATCTGCTTCATGATCCTACATAACGTATTACCATACGCATCAATTATTAGTCACCTAGCAATGCTTATCAAACGTCTAAGTAAATACTACTTTATACTTTCTAATTCTCTTCTACTTACTCGTTTGACATTCGCTGTCAAACCATATATATAATTAACAATATCAGTTAACTGTCACATAGCTAATCCTCATCGCTAGTTAACCAACTTAGGTTAACTTATTCCTCATTAACTAAAAAAATTTAATAATTGATTATCACATCACATAATCATATAATTTCTCATAATTAATCAATTAATAATTACATACTCATATTAAATTATAATTAATCAAATTATAATTTAAACATCCACTTTAATTATAACTAATCAAATTACATCTTATGTTAATCAAATTATAATTATCAATCACTCTACATCATGCATAATTAAACAAATTACAACTTCTAAATATTCATGTATTTATTAAACTATAATTAAATAAATTATAATTTAAATTACACATTCATCTTAATTATAATTATCCCAAATTATAATTACATATTAATCAATTAAATTATAATTACACAATTATAATTTAAGTTAAATATTTACTCGATAAAATTAATCAACTAGCCTTCATTATAATTTAACAAGTTATAGATTAAATTAAATCCTTACTCTAATTATAATTATTCAAATTATAATTGTATATCATGTTCACTACATTATAACCAAACAAATTATAACTTAAGTTAAACCTTTACTTAATTAAAATAAATTAACTAATAACAATTTAAGGTTTTCACAACCTTCTTTCTTTTAAACTTTGAAATTGTCAAATACCTATTAACAATATCTTATTGCAAATCTTAGTTTATGTTTAACACATAACCATTATCATTAACCTATAAAATTTGGGTTTTAAAAACTGTACAATTAATTAAAGTTTTCTGCCTCTGCTTAGGTACTGGCGCAGCTGCGCCACTCATTGCCTTGACACCGGCGCAGCTGCGCAGGTGTCAAACATGAGAAAACCGAGCGGCGCAGCTGCGCTGCTTCTGCCTTTGCTGCCTGCGCAGCTGCGCCAGCACGCGGGCAGAAACAGAGCAGCAATGGCACTGTCATGCCAACAAACGATAATTACAAGCAATTCCCACAATGTAAGGTACTCACATGCACTAATACATATGCTATACATGATCCAAATCACAAAATTTGTCTAAGCAACAATAATCAAAAGGTTTTAGAAACTAATTTTACTACTTTCATAAAGTCCATACCTTTATCAAACAATTCACCGTAAATCCAATTCTCAACCAATTAACTTTATAATTCATGTATTATCTTCGTTATTGAAGATAGTATCATACAAAAATCTAAATATGCATATATCACATAAGTAATTATAAATTTTTCATTCTAAACTTAACCAAAATATGAAAATTTCTTAAGAACACAAATTCTTCATAAAAATTATTTTATAACAAATTTTGATTTCTGAAAATCGTACATAGCATACAATTCACTTATATGAACACAACTTATATATTCAATTCATGGTTATACAAATTTCTCGTTAACTTACAAACACAGAGAACTAATACTTATGAATAATCATAAAAACATATTTTAAAACACGAATTGAGATTATAACCTTATTTTGCTTAGAAGAACAAGATGAAGATGGTGGTGTGTTTGACTCTCTCAAACTTCATCTTCCTCTTTCTTCTTTCTCCCTCCTTCCCTTTTCTCTCTATCTTTTCTCTATGTTTTCTCTTCTCTTTCTCTGTATTTCTTTTTGTTTCTAACACTGACTATTTTCTCTAACTCTTGTTTTAATCTAACGTATATTGTAATATACATATATCTATATACATATAATACAATCATAAATATAAATATAATTACCCTTATTAACTGTAATAATTATAATTAATATATTAGTTACAAATTTGTATTTTAAAAGCATTAAGGCTTGTTTAGCAAAACAAATTATTTTAAAAACAGGTTTTAATTGTTAAGGCCTCGTTTGGCAAAACGGATTTAAAATAATGCAAGGGCCTTGTTTGAAAAAACGGTTTTAAAAACTCTTTTTATTCTTTTAATAAATCCTTTAACACATCTTGTTAATGTTATACTTTAATCAATTAAATCCTAACATTCTAATTTAATTAATTAAAAGTCTAACATCAATTAAGCACATAAAATTGTCACATAATTATAATTAATTACTAATTATAATTGCATGTAACGCTCATCACATTACTCATCTAATTTAATTATCTCAATTAAATTAGAACTACAACATAAAATCTTTATATCAATTAAATTAAATATTAAATATTCATTTAATTAATATACTACACTTAATTACCTTACTCTATAATAATCACATAATTATTTATTTAACTCAATAAATAATTAAATTAAGATATTTATTTACTCCAATAAATATCAAAATTAACATTTAAATTATCTTCACATAAATTCACATATTTCATAATATATGACACGTATTCACATACTCAAACTCAAAACATCAGATAATAAGAATTTTATTTATTAAATTCTTATTTATAAATTCTAAAAATCTGGGATGTCACAGAAGTTGTTGAATTGTCATGATCCCATCATCCAGTAAATAGGTCTCCAGGGGCTCGAACCTTCCTGAAGGTGCTTCTGCTAATTGATCTGCAATGCCTTGACCCTTGATTGACTTCTGAGTCACATAGACAATGTAGAATTGCTGTAGGATCAACTGCCATTTGGACAGTCAGCAATTCAGCATTGTTTTGTTGAATACATATTTGAGCGGATCCATGCGGGATATGAGGTAGGTCGTGTGCCCATGCAAATAATGTTGCAACCTCATGGCGGCCCATGCTAATGCACAGTATGTCTTTTCGATCAGAGTGTATTTCTGTTCCCCGCTCCTGAATCTTTTATTGATGTAGTAGATGGCTCTTTCCTTGCTACTATCATCCTTCTGTCCAAACATGCAGCCCATTGCATTGGCATTGACGTACAGGTATATGAACAAAGGGACTCCTTCCCTTGGGGGTATCAAAATAGGAGCTTCAGTCAGCTATTTCTTGATGGCAAGGAAGGCTTGTTGACATTCCTCATTCCACGTGGTGGAGGAATTTTCCTTAACAGCTTGAAGATGGGCTCCCAAGTTAATGTGAGCTGGGAAATGAATTTGCTTATGAAGTTGACCCTTCCCAGGAATCCACGTATCTCCTTCTCTGTACGAGGTATGGGCATTTCAGTAATGGCTTTGATTTTGGTGGGGTCGAGTTTAATGCCCCGGTTGCTCACCAGGAATCCTAACAGTTTGCCTGCTTTGTCGCCAAAAGCACATTTCGCGGGATTTAGCTTGAGGTTGTATTTACGTAACCTGTTAAACAGCTTCCTGAGATGGTCTATATGATCATCCTCCCTTTGGGATTTGATGATGATGTCGTCAACATAGACTTCTATTTCTTTGTGCATCATATCATGAAAGAGGGCCATCATGGCTCGCTGATACGTTGCTACGGCATTGATGAGGCCGAAGGATAGTCGTCGGTAGCAGAAAGTTCCCCAGGGAGTGATAAAGGCTATTTTCTCCCTGTCTTCCTCAGTAACCATGATTTGATGGTAACCAGCAAAGCAATCCATGAATGAATACATGCCATACTGCGCAGTATTGTCGATTAGAATGTGGATGAAAGGCGCTGGGAAGTTGTCCTTGAGGCAGGCTTTGTTCAAACCCAGGTAATCCATGCATACTTGTACCTTCCCTCCAGGTTTAGGTACGGGGACTATGTTTGATAGCCATTCGGGGTAGCTTGATACCATGATGATCCCGGATTTGAATTGCTTAACGACTTCTTCTTTAACTTTGAGACTCCACTTAGGTTTCAATAGCCTGAGTTTTTGTTTGACTGGTTTGAACACTTCTTTGATGAGCATTCGATGGATGACAATGTCTGTGGATAGATTGATCATGTCTTCATGTGACCATGCAAACACATCCTGGTACTGTGTTAGGAGTTTGATCAAGTCGGCTTTTTGATTTGGTGTGAGGTCTGAACATATTTGGATTTCTTTGATGTTTTTGGAGGTTCCTATGTTGATGGTGAGGGTTTGGTCGAGGTTTGATTTGGGTTTGTCTTCAACCCTTTCCTTGATCTCCTCTGGCACCTCATAGTTATCTTCCTCTTCTTGATCAATATCCATCAAGTCGAAGTTCAATTCTACATCCAAGTCGGAGTCATCTTGATAGGTTGACATCTCATCAGCAGAGACACACACCTCCAATACTTGGGTCCTGAAAACAAAAATGCTTTCATTAATATATGCAACTGCTTAAATACACAAGGCATTTGCAAAATATGACAAAAGTTACTGCTCCAGCT
Source organism: Panax stipuleanatus (assembly GCA_020205555.1). Classification (NCBI taxonomy): domain Eukaryota; kingdom Viridiplantae; phylum Streptophyta; class Magnoliopsida; order Apiales; family Araliaceae; genus Panax; species Panax stipuleanatus. Next base: position 104,626,546 of record CM035126.1, read on the forward strand.
GTGCAATCAAAAGTAAGCAGTAAATGAAAGCATGATTAAGGGCAGATGTACTCTCTGCCCCTTTACCCTTTTCGACTTAGGTAAGGGTCACTGCTCTAGTTGTCCAGTGTTAGATTCTCATTAATTGGGAGAATCAAGGAATTGTGCTCGTCCGCCTCCTCCTGGATAATGACTGAGACATCCTTGAGAATAGGGCCAAGGATTTTCTGTAGATCATTCCTCTTCTTGACGTGAGGAATTTGGACATGGTTGTCGTCACTGTCAGGGAGTTTGTCATTCATACCTTCGTAGTTGAGAATGACTCTCATGTTAGCGAATGTGTTTCATCCTTCATACAGGATCTTTTCTTTTCCCTTTTTACTGTTTGCCCCAGGCTTGAGGGCTTTTCTTTCATGGACAGGTATGATTAGAGGAAATAGTATGGATGATACCACCGTAGGGATCTTTCTCGTAGGTTTCACCCAGCCGGCATTTGTGAGGTTTGGGAGCAAAATTGTAGAGGCATGAGCCTTGGGATGTTTATGTAGATTCCGGTGGCTTGACCAAAATGAATATCCCAATCCTGCTCTTCACATTTGACTTGGGATTTGGACTGGCATCCTAATACCTTGTTTGTCCTTTCCCAACCCTTCTTCAGGTTGGAAACCTGAAGATACCATCTCTTGGCCTACGGTCATTACTTCAATGGAGACTTTAGGCTCGAGGGCTGGTGTCCCGATTGAGAGATATTGAATATTGCTTACCTCGAAAGCTTGAAAACTTACAGGTTCAATCCCCGCGTCCAGGCTAATCATTGGCATATTCCCATGTATGTAGGTAGGGTATTCTGGCTTGGCATTGATAGTGATGAGGCTACCGTTAATGAGGTACTTGAGTTGCTGATGGAGGGTGGATGTCACTGCTCCTGCCATGTGGATCCATGGTCTGCCCAATAGCAAATTGTATCTAGTGGAAATATTAAGCACCTAGAAGGATACGTAGAAAAGTGTGTGGACCAATTTCCAAGGGAAGCTCGATTTCCCCCATAGCCTGGCAGCGAGATCCATCGAAAGCCCGGATGACCATATGACTGGTTTTGATCCTGTTCGGATTGATCTTCATCCTTTCTAAGGTATCGTATGGACAGATATTGAGGGATGATCCTCCATCGATCAGCACACCTCCGATCACATATTCGGAGGATATTACAGCTATATACAGGGACTTGTGGTGGCCCCTTCCCTCTACAGGGATATCATCGTCTGTGAAGGATATCACATTGTTGTTGAAAATGTGTTATATCACGGGACGGAATTTCTCTGTCTATCGTGTGTGGCAGATGGGCTACCTCTAATACCTTCACTAGAATGTTGCGATGGTCTTCTAATGATAAGACCAGGTCGAGGATAGACACTTGCTTGGGTGCGTCTTTCAAGCTTTGCACTATCTTGATTTCATTGTGCCCCATTTTGTTAAGGAACTCTTTGATCTTTTCTTCAACCACCTTTTCTTTTGCTTTGGTAACTTGTTTAATCACCCGCTGAGGCAGGTATAATGGTTTATCCTTTGATAGGATGGAGATGTTGTTTGAAGTAGAGCTTTTAATGTCCTCGTAGTTCCATGGGACCTTCTTCAGACTGATGATTGGATACTGAGGTCTGAAGGGCAAGATTAGAGGCTGAGGTGCAGCCACCTTCACAAGATTTTGAACTTCTTGGACCTCTTTCCCTGTCAGTACCAGGGGTGTAAGGATTGATTCCTTATCATAGGATACGACAGCCACTGTGTCTTGGTACTATGCATTGGGGATCTAGAGGCTATTTTTATTTGAAATGTCGAGGATTTGATCTCTTCTGATTAGGTCACCTTTCTCAATCAGGTCTTGAATTAGATTACGAAGTGCCCAGCATTCTTCTGTATCATGGCCGGGAGAGTTGGAATGGTACTGACATATTTGGTCAGGTTTAAATTTTCTGGATTGAGGGTTTAATGGGGTAATAGATCTGGAACCATCCCTTGTTGATCATCATTTGGAGGATTTCTTCCATTGACTGGTTCAGATTGGTGAAATTCCTTTGAAACAAGAATTTTCTACCTTCTTGGGTATACTAATTTTTTGCCATTGGTTGTTTGTGCATTTGGCAATGATCCCTATTGGGGATGGAATTGATTTTCGCTGGAGGAGAATGACTGCCAATGGATTGATAAATTTCCTTCAGCATCTTCCTGGTGAGTTGATGCTAGTAGAAGACCAGTTCAGCCAACTGCTCGATTTATTCCTTAAGAGACTTAACTTTTTGCTCCATCAGGAAACACTTCTCAAAAGTTTCCAAACTCTCTGGGCTGCTGAGATTGGATTGACTTAGTTCCCCAACGTAGCGGAGGTACTTAGATCCTTCTCCATTTAAAGCGTTGATCATGTTGACATTTTCCTCTTTGTGCTGTGGGAGAGGATTATCTTGGACATGGGGTTGGTCAGGCTTTGTTACCACAATTTCCCCGCTGTCAATCAAGTCTTGTATTTTGTGCTTGAGAGACCACAGTCTTGAGTGTCATGGTCTGGAGATCCAGAATGATAAGCACATTTGTTGTTAGGATCGAAGTTTTTTCCATTAGTGTTGGTTGGTGGAAGAATTTGAACAATCTTCTTCTGAGTTGTCAGAAGTTTGAACACATTCTCGAGGGAATCCCCTAGTGGGGTGAAATTTCTTCGACACCTAACTTCCATGTTTTTCTGGAATTGAGGGTTTGTAGGCTGTGCTGAAGCTTGGAGAGGGGTATAGTTCCTCCTTTGAATGGGCATGTGGTTTGACTTGCCCCTTGAATTGTGTCCTTATAAAACCATGGAGACTTCTTCGTCTTTCTTTTTATGGACCCTCCAGGGATTACTCCCGTAATTTTCGGATTGGATATGTTCGGCGACAGCTTCGAGGGCGGTTAGATCTTTTATCTTCCCGGATTTGAGCCCCATTTCTGCCATCTCGCCATACTTGATCATTTTAGAGAATGGTTTTCCTATTCCCTCTAGGACCCTCTTATAATAAGGCGCTTCTTAGATATCGATGAAGGTCATGACTATTTTAGATTCAGTGGGGTGACTTGTGCTGCGACCCGTCTCCATTGCTAGGCATATTATCTGAATGATTCAGTGTTCTTTTTCTTGATTTTGGTTATTTGATATTTGTCTAGAGCCAGCTGTGATTGGAAACTATACTGGCTGAGGAAGGCATGGGCCAGCTCTTCCCAACTATGAATTTTGGAGTTGTCCAAGCGGGCATACCAAGCTCTGGCTTCTCCGGTTAGACTTTTTTGGAATAGTTGCATTTGAAGCTTCTCATCCTCATCATAGGATTCGAGTTCTCCGATGAAGACTTTCAGGTGTGTGTAAGGATCCCCCATTCTGTCATATTTCTATAATAAGGGACTTAAAATTTCTCGGGATATCGCACCTCGGGGAATATGCATAGATCAGAGTAAGTGACACTGCCAAATGTCCTGGTTCCTTGATTGACCGAAGAGTTTATTCTATTTGTTGCACTTTCTTGAGAATGTCACCAGCTTCCTGTTCTTTGACGAGGGGGATGATTTCTGGAGTTTTGTTGGTGGTATCCTGGTTTTGTGGTCTAGGAATTTGAGTTTTGACTTTTTCAGTCTCTTGATGGCCACTGCTACCACCAGATGTTCCTGGTTCTATGTGAGCTTGAGATTTTTTCTCTTTAAAGGCCTTACTTTGTTCTTGCAGAAAACCGGCTAACTCGGCTATCTGATTTTTTAGTCCTTTGAATTCCTCCCTAAAGACAGGGGTGGGTTCTGGTGGAGCACTTGAAGCCATGTCCGCGGATGGACTGAGTGCTTTTTTGAATTTAGATCTGGTGACAGGACCAATTTTTACACCTACAACAAAACGTAGGCGTGTTAATATCCTGAGGTAGGTAAGGGTTGGATGCATGATGTGTTTTTTAGTGTTTATCCTGCAAAATCGAGGTTAGTTGTTTTGATGGCAGGATGACAAGATATTTATCTGACAGGAAAGTAAATCTTTCATTATGTCATTTACATTGTGCTCCTCAGGAATTGGAGACTTGACATGGAATTGAAAGAGGAAGGTATGAAGAAGCTTCCCTTCAAATTTGGTTGATCAGAGGCTGACCTATCTTAGGTTACTCTCGCGGCTTTTGTTTTGGCATGAAGGCTCCCAGATCATAGCAATCTACTAGAAGGGAAGTTAATCCGATCGTTCAACTGGAGCGAATCTGAGTGGTGTATTTTTATGAGGCACCCCAAGAGACTTAATCGTCCCCAGAGTCATTACTTAACACCAATCGGGTTATCCTCCTTGTGATAGGTACACACAACATACATTCTCATACATCGTGCCTTACTGTTTATGCATGTAATGACATAGGTGCGAAACACTAAATATGGGTGCGAAGCACTAAATATGGGTACGAAGCACTAAAAAGCAGGAAAGCATTCATTCACATTCATTCAAAGTAAAGATGCAGCATTCACTCATCCATTGATTGTGGAGACGCAAGATTTCACGCATTCAATAGTTTTGAAAGGGAAATGTTTGAAAAGAATAGAAAGCGGCCTAAGCCCTTTACTGTCCTCAGCAGAGTCGCCACCTGTCGATGCTGGAAAATTTAATAACCCCGCAGGTCCGTTATAACTCGGGTTTCCTCAAATCGATCTTCCTAAGTTCTCTCTACTCTTATTAATTTTATTTAGGAAAAGAGTTTTGAAGGATGTTTTAGGAAAGAGGCCAACATGTGTTTATGTTGACGATTTGAATGTTTAGAGTCGCCAATTGGTAGATTGGAAAATGGTTGTACCAACTCAACCGAGTTTGATTTGAAAAGAGGCCCAATTACTGGACACTGTCGAAACTTGATCTTTGAAATTGGAGTTTTGAGTTTGGGGGCTTGGTTAAGTGTGGGGAAGGTGTAAGGCACCCCACGACTCCCGTGTAAACACGGTATCGCATCTTTTTAATATTTCCCTTAAAACTGTGAATGCGTGAGTGAATGCTATTTGAAAATTGGGCCTATTGATTGATTAAAAGTTTTGACAGGCTTCGTTGAGCCTATATACGAAGGGTTTGATTAGATTTGAAAATCTGTCTTTGATTTGGTTTGCAAAAGCATTTTATTTGATTTTCTTGAAACGCTTTTCTTTTGATTGATTTGAAAATGATGTTTTGGAAGCTGGTTTATCAAACCCTTATGCTGACATAGGAATTGAAACCGGTTTATACTTCCAATTTTATCTTTATAGCCTTAAGGTTGCATGTGAATGTTGATTTGTCGGGCTGCGAAGCATCCTCGACCACAGAAATATACAAGTGTCGGTCTCCTCATGGGTATGAAAACCATCGGAGGGACGCTGACACGACAATTGACATTTTTTCATTATATTGAGACCTTAAATTCGAATAACTGTTTTAAGGTCTATGTATGTACATTTTATAGAAAAACCGGCAGGGTTGTAAACTGGAGTTTATCCATCATGGGAATCAGATCCCGATCGATTTGATCGTGAATCCCACGATTCCTAGGCTCACATACGAGTAGCCCATAAACCTGCACAGTTCAAATTTGCACAGAAATGGATATATATATATACATCCTCACATCGCAATGGAACCAATGATTCATCAGTAAATCCTGGTTGCACGTGACCAAAGCGTCTCGTTCCCACTAGATAGCTATCTAAGGGACGCGAGGTTGCTTTTGAAGCTGAAACTAGAAAAAAAGCTAGATTTAAAGAAATCTCAGCCATTCTAACTTCCCGGTTCAGTCTGGAGGTTTTGAACTGTTTGAAAACTAGAATTGGCAAGATTTAAATAAATCTAGTTCGCCCGCAGATATGTCAATGCAGATTCATATATAAATGAATATTAAATGCAACAGTTGAATAAATTGAGTAAAGCAATATATATAATTATATATATACAAAAGCTGTAAAAGGGTGATGGATTTTCACTCGCAAGCCTAGATTGGAATTGAAATATATATATATATATATATATGAAAACTGTAAATAGCCACAAAATAATCCAGGTTATGACAGAAATAAAAAATATATATATATATGTATAAAAACAGTAAAAAGGGTGATGGGTTTTCACGCCGGTGCCCGTACTGGAATTGAAATTGACATAAAGTAGTCACCCAGTGACTGGGAGAGCACCCAGTATGGGGAAGTGTGCAAAATCTATAAAATGGCCACGAAGTAATCCAGGCTGGACTGAAAATATTTAAATATATATATATATATACATATATATTGACAGAAATGTAGTCAACCAATACTGGTGAGAGAATCAGTTATGGTGAGAGTCGCTTATATATGCGTAAATATATATAAAAGTGGTAAACTACATTGGATTTAACATCCGGGCTTGACAGAATTAAAATATTAATATATATATATATATATATAGTTAAATATATACAAAAAAGGGCCAAACCCGGACTGGGAAGATAACCTAGTCCGACGAAGTTGCCAGAACGTGTATGCTAGTGCATTGAAGCTGCTGGAGCCGACGAATCGTCAATCCGAGTTGTAGAAATGTAAAAATTTGCAGTTTATGTACAGAAATATACCAAATTTTGACGAAAATGACCGCGGAACTAAGTTCGGGCATATTTAGCAGATGAAACTTTTGTGTGCAAGTGGAAAACAGTGCAAAGTAGTAGTATTGACTTTCTGATCGTAAAAATACTTACAATAGACTGCAATACGGGCGTTTTGCCAAATCCTAGGCTCTATACTTCCAAATCTACTGGTGGTCTTTTGATATGGGGTAGTATATGGGTATACCTACGTGTTAGCGTGAAAATATCTGGGTTTGAAAGAGGTGTAAAAGTCGAGAAATTAAACTGGCAGAGCTTCGCTGCATTTTAAAAACTTAAAAATGAAGGGGGGTGCATGTTTATTTATAGGCCAGGGAGCCCTAGCTCTACTTGTGGCAGTCGTAGGTAGAGGTGAGGCTCCCATAGGTGGGGCCCACATGCCGGGTTTCATTATCTCCAAGTACGTGCACTCCGGACAACGCGCAGTCAAAGTCGGAACTTTCAAACTTTTGATCGGAGCGTTTGTTAGAGGCGTGCGATACCTTTTTGGAAAGCCCTTGTCAAGAGTGTTGCAATGACATGGGATAAAATCTTTTTCGGGTCCAAGAAGACAGGTTCATAACCAGGTCTTCGATTCCCCGCAGTTTATCCGTTGAGCTGTCTTGCGTTGTTGGCACTCGGGATCGTTGTTGTGGTTCGTTCTGACTTTGATGGAATCAATTCGGCTTGAGTTTGACTGAATCGATTGAGAGTTGGTAAAATGATCGTTTTTCCCCTCCCGGGGTTGCCTGTGGTGTCGGCACGACCTTTGATGGATCTGGCTTCCCAGGGTTATCTCTGGGGCTGAACTGCACTTCCCTGATTGACGCCGGGGCTGACCTGTACTTCCTAGGCTGAGACCGGGGCTAATCTTGATTACTTGATATTGAGATCGGGATTAATCGGTACCTCCTGGGTTGATGTTGGGGCTGCCTTGTACCTTTCAGGTAGCTGCCGAGGCTGGTTTGAAGGCCCGATATTGAGATTGGGGTTAAACTTGACGGTCTGATCAACGATCGGGGTTGAGCTTAGGATCGGGGGAGATCGGAGCTGGATTAACTGTCCGATTAGAGATCGAAGCTAGATTGATGGTCTGATTGGAGATCGGAGCTTGATAGACTGTCTGATTGGAGATCGGAGCTGGATTGACTGTCCAATTAGAGATCGAAGCTGGATTGATGGTCCGGTTGGAGATCAGAGCTGGATTGACGGTCCAATTGGAGATCGGAGCTGGATAGACGGTTCGATTGGAGATCAAAGCTGGATTGATGGTCCGACTGGAGATCGGAGCTTGATAGCCGGTCTGATTGGAGATCGGAGCTGGATTGACGGTCTGATTGGAGATCGGAGCAGGATTGATGGTCCGATTGGAGATCGGGAGCTGGATTTATCGATATTGGTGGTCAGATTTAGGTTTATCGATATTGGTGATCGGATTTAGGCTTATCGACATTAGTGGTAGGATTTAGGTTTACCGATATTGGTCATCGAATTTGAATTGACAGACCGATATTGATGGCCGATTTTGAGTTGGAGGCCCAGTATTGAGACCAGGGTTGATTTAAAAAGATGGCTCTGCCCTTCTACAATGTTAGTGATGGGGCAGTGAAAATTTTGAGTGTCTACAAATATAATAATTGTGAAAGAGCATAAATTAGAGTTTCAATAAATGAATGACTAAACCAATAATGTTTAATGTCAACAAGGACTATGAACAACTTTAAATGAACCTTAGGGTAATGAAGGTGATCAGCCTTTCATACCTGATGAACATATGCAACATGCACTAAGTGCGAATCAATAATCAGTATAGATGTGAATAATCAACAATAATTATTCACTACCATGCTTTGAAAATATAACTCAAGTTTGAGTTAGAGAAAACTTGTCTGTATCATCGGTTACTGCTACGCAATCTAATTTAATCGCTTTATTGAAAAGACCTATCAGTTATAAGATTGATATTTCAATTAGCATAACATACTTTATCCCATCATACTCTCAGTTTAAAAGTAAACTATCTAACACTTAACCACATAGTCAAATATTAGATAATACCTTAACACTATACGTATTCACAAGTCTAAACCTAGCACACATCGAGTCTTTAATAGTATTCAATATAGTATACTAAGTGGTTTCCCACAAACAACCAACAACTAAGTTTTCGTCTCGTCTACACTATTTTCACAACTAGTTAGATCGGTTACTAATTCGTATATACATCCGCTCCCTGAAGAAATCGTTTAGCTCAGCTACAATACATCAACCTTTAAAGGGTACGATTGCACTACCTTAGACTTAACACTTACCCATTCATTTATAAGTTCTTATTATAACTCGATAAAATATTTATGAATTTAAGAGACTAAATATATCATTTTAGCAAACTGAAACCAAACTATCTTCCCTTCCTAATCTTTTCAGTTTTCATTTCAGCAAGCGGAAACAAGACTTACTTCTCTTCCTATCATTTCAGTTTCCATTTTAGCACACTAAATTGTTCATTTCAGGAAGCTGAAATACCCTTTTCACAAAAATACCAAATTCGCTTATTATTTTTCTATCCTTTGGACAAACATATATACATATATTCCATACACAAAAAGAATATTTCTAGAAATTTTCAATTTAATTATAATTGAGTTAAATACATAATTAATTTAATTATGTGAATATGTAGGTGATGTAATTAACTATGTGATGGTTGATTATTATTACTATTTAATCAGAATGTGAGTTAACCATGAGGGTTAACCACTTATGTGAATTAGTTACGTGTTAACTAATTTAGGTTATTGTGATTGAATATATATGTGTAGGAAGTATTAAAGTACGTGAATTATGTTAAGTAGCTTGCGCTTGAGGCAAGTCTTCGAAACCCTAAACTCGTTAATTTTACACAAGTTTTCTAAACCCTAATCTTGTATTGATTTTATATGATCTCTTGAATTCATATAATGTCCTTTCCATTTCAGTATTGGACAATTGTTTATTTAATTGAAATGATCTTAACTTATTGTTCAAGTAAGATCTAATTATTATCTTAAATGCTTTAGGTTTACTTCTAAAGCATATGTTAATTCATAATTCTTTTATTTTGAATTATTGGAAGTCGATTCAACTAATCCTTAGTTGATGAACGTGAATTCTAAATTACCCTTGTAAGCTTATCCAAACCAAACTTTCTTTGGTGCGGACTTGAATTCAAATTACTGAGTTGAACAACCCTATTTACTAGGGGAGGTTACTACGCATAGCGTTAAGATGGTTGTGCACAATACATGGTACGAAGGGCTGATCCTCCTAAGTACGAGTTAAGGTCCATAGTCTTATTGACTGTTAAAGGTTTAAATAGAAATATTTATAACCTAGGATAAGAGTTCAAAGGTCTTATGACCCTCAGATAAATTCTATATCCAAATTTTAATATTGATAGAGAATTATTATTCAATTCTTTATTATTAAAGCAAGCTAAGTTGTTCAGATTTTCTTAAAGATATTCTTTCATGTCTATCTTATTGTTAAACTCCAGTGAGCTGTGGTTTGCTCACTCTTGCATTAAATAACAATTTCAGTTAAGGTTGATAACGCTGATGCTCCGTCTACAAGTAAGGGCAAGGGAAAGCAAAGCAAGTGAAGACTTGTTTTTTTTTATTTGAGAATGATTATAATAATTGAATGTTATGTTTTATTTCCGCACTTTATTATATTCATGTCAAGGTTAGAGTAACCCTGGGATTGATTTTGAGAAGGTTGTAACCCTTGTTTTAAGGGAGATTTAGTTATTTTAATTTAAGTTGTAGTTTATTTTGCATTATTCATTGGGTAGATATATGTTATATTAGAAAGTGAACACCAAATCATGTGGAAACGAAGTACCCGGATTTGGGGGTGTCACATATTCAATCAATCAAATCAATAGGCCCAATTTTCAAACAGCATTCACTCACGCATTCCAGTTTTAAAGGAAAATATTGAAAAGATGTGGTGCCGTATTTACGCGCGAGTTGTGGGGTGCCTAACACCTTCCCCACACTTAACCAAGCCCCTGAGCTCAAACTTTGTTTTTAAAGATCAAGTTTCGACAGTGTCCAACAATTGGGCCTCTTTCAAATAAAACTCGGTTGAGTTGTACAACCATATCAAATCTACCAACTGGCGACTCTGTAAAACGTTTAAATTGTCGACATGATACATGTTGGCCTTTCTCCTAAAAAACATTTCAAAACCTTTTTCCTAAAGAAAAAGAGTGAGGGTAGAGAGAACTTAAGAGAAGAGATTAAAAGATCCGAGTTGTGACCTGACCCGCTGATTTTTTAAACCAACATTGACATATATGATTTTGAGGCTCAAAAACCTTGGATCTATGTGTTTAATAGTGTTTCATGTTTAGATCTAAAACTTTTGATGATCAAAAGTTAGATTCAAAGTATGAAATAGGAACTAAATTTTGCAAAAGTTAGAAAATTTAATTTTCTTAGCCTTGGTTGTGTTTAATCTTATGATTGGTGATTTTTGGTGAAATAGATCATAGATCATGATAGATCCATGAATATATGATGTATTGGTATGTATTATGGTGATTGATGATGGGTATTGTTTGATTAATCAAGAGATCTAGAAGTTTTCTAAGAAATCATCAAAGATTCAAAATCAAATTTTTGTGAAAACGAAGTATGAAATGGAAACGACCATATCTCTCATTCTATTTCAAATTTTTGAGTGTGGTCAATTTATGAAGTTAGATATATAAGTCTTCTAACTTTTACAAGTGGAATCACTAAAAAAGGAGTTATAGGTTTCCGTGTGGACTAAATTTAGCAAAGGATGCCAAAACTGAAAAATGACAAAAAGTTATTGCCACTATTTGCCAAGGGCAGTTTTGTCCACTTAATTATTGAAAAAAATTCCAATATTTTGGAACATGAAAATATATGAGATAAAGTAGCTTGTGTCCAAAAAATGAGCACATTTCGACTTAAATTGACCAAGTTATGATCATTTCAATATTTGGGTTTTTTCGACGAAAATCGCTATAACCGGAGTTCTATAACTCCAATGGCCACGAAATTTAAATTGGAAGTTCACGTTAATATGTGTAAGATCTCGCCTAGAGTTGGGAATTTTTGGAATTAAGCACGATGTAGCAAATTTCTTAAGAATTAAACTAAAAATGGATTTTTGAAAAATACTTAAGGGATTATAATTCAAACACTTAATCAAATTATAATTACTTAAATTATCATTACCTTTTAAATTATAAACAATTTATAATTTAAAATCAATTAAACCACATTCATGCATTTATAATTAATCATGTATTTATCAATTATAATCAATAATTAATTAAACTATAACATGTATTACAATTACACAATGTATAATAAATCATGTAATTATCAATTTAAAATCCACAATTAAACATGCATTTATTAAATTATAATTTAAATTAACATCTAATTGATTAAAATAAATCAACTTCTATACATTATAATTTCACAGAATTATAATTTAAATTAAACATTTACTCTTAATTATAATTAATCAAATTATAATTAAGTAACTTATTTTACAATTAAACAATTATAGCTTATAATTTAAATATTATATTAGGTTTTCAAAACTTCCTTTTTTCTCAAATTATGAAATTACCAACTTCGTGTTAACACATGTTATAGAAGCTAGATATATGCTCATTATCTTAGCAATAATGTAACTTAGGCATGAAAATAATCTGCACAATTGTTTAAAACACACTGCCACTGCACCGAACCCGGCGCAGCTGCGCAGCCAGCTTGCCTTAAACCTGGCGCAGCTGCGCAGGTAAAGGCTCTGGTAAAAGCAAGCGGCGCAGCTGCGCTGCTCCTGGCCTTGCTGCTGGCGCAGCTGCGCAGCAGCTCGGCCAGACGCAGATAGGCACGGCTCCCTGCTTTACCGGACAACCCATACAAGCCTAAAATATAGTAACATAGACACTATAAATCATATATACGCTGTAATACATATATCTAACATGCACCCAAAACATAAACTCATTTAAACAACAAGAATCAATAGTTTTAAAAATCCAATTTGGACCATTTTCATGAAAACTCATATTTTTCCATAAAATAATCTACTGTAATAGAATTTCTCAAGTAATTCAACTTATAACACATGAAATCTCTTCATAATTGAATATAACATCATAACCAATTCTAATTAGACATACTAACACATACAAATTCCTAAATTTTCCATTCTAAAACCAATCAATATACATAAAACAATATGAACAAAACTTTTTCCATGAAACTTGTTTTAACAGTACTTTAATTCCTAAAAATCCTCTTATGTCATACAATTACCACAATCAACACATGGATACAATACATACATATAAAATTCATGATTTCATAACTTCCATGAAAACTCAACTTTTGATAGAGAATAAAATACATGAAACATATGAATTGAGTTCTATAATTGTAAGAGTAAAAGTATAGATTATAACTTTTTTGCTAATCGTTAATGAAGAAGATGATGATGCTTAAGCTCTTCCTTTTCTTCTTCTTCTCTCTTTTCTAACTCTTCCTCTGTTCTTTCTTTTCTCTCTTACACTGATATTCTTTCTAACGTAGTTTAGACTAACGTATAATATAATACGTAGTAATAGATATAGGCTAAATTATATAATATAACTGACAAATATATTAAGTATAATGTCAGTTACAAATTTCAAAAAGCCACAATGCCTTATTTGGCAAAACAAGGTTATTTTTAAAAACAAATTATTAATGCTAAGGCCATGTTTGGTAAACAGTTTATTTAAATAGCTTTTTGATAGTTAGGGCCCCATTTGGTAGAAATAGGTTTAAAACAATTATAAGGGCCTTGTTTGGTTAAAGTAAATTTAAAAATCATTTTCTTTATTTTAATAAATTATTTAACACATACTTTAATGTCACATTTTAATTAATTAAATATCAATAATAATTTAATCAATTAAAATCTAACATCAATAAATCACATAAAATTGTCACCTAATTATAATTACTCGCTAATTATAATCCATGTAACACTTCATCACATATCTCATCTAATTTAATTATCTCAATTAAATTAGAACTATAATATAAAATTAATATACATTAATTAAATTAAATATTGCACACTCATTTAATTAATATATACACTTAATTAAATCACTCCATCAATCACATAATTTATTTATTTAACTCAATAAATAATTCACATAAATATTTATTTAATTCAATAAATATTTAAAATTAAATATAAAATCACAATCGTTACAATCTTCCCTCCTTAAAAGGATTCTGTCCCCAGAATCACAAAAAAAAAATAATAATAATCTCGTCTATTACATTCTTTCCCCCTTAAAAGGATTCTGTCCCCAGAATCAGTATATAAGGGGTTACACAAAACTAATCAAATAAATGCGGATAAGATTTCATCATAACATCTTCGAGTTCCCATGTAGCTTCTTCAGCACTGTGGTTTCTCCAAATTACCTTAACAGAAGGTATCACTTTATTCCTAAGTACTTGTTCCTTTCTATCAACTATTTGAACAGGCACTTCTTCATACGTTAAGTCTTTATCAAATAGCAAAGGTTCATATTCTATTACATGTTTGTAATCGTGCTTGTAAGGTCTTAATACAGAAATATGAAAGACATTATGTATATTCTAGAGCTCCGGAGGTAATGCAATCTCGTAAGCAACCTCGCCCACCTTTCGTAATACCTCAAAAGGTCCAATGAATCGGGGACTCAGCTTCTCCTTCTTACCGAATCGAATTTTCCCCTTCCAGGGAGATACTTTCAGGAAAATGAAACTTCCTGGCAAGAATTCTCGGTTCTGTCGATTAAGATCGGCATACGTCTTTTGTCTGTCTTGAGCAGCAACTAAACTCGTTCTGATCAGCTTCATAATTTCGGCGGTTTGTTGTACCAATTCTGGTCCCAACAATTGACGTTCACCGACTTCATCCCAGCACAAAGGTGTTCTGCATTTTCTACCGTATAATGCTTCGTAAGGCGGCATGCCAATACTCGCATGATAACTATTGTTGTAGGCGAACTCCACCAATGGTAGATGATCCTCCCAGCTTCCTTTGAAGTCCATCACACAAGCTCTTAGCATATCCTCAAGTGTCTGAATCGTTCTTTCGCTTTGTCCATCTGTCTGAGGATGATACGCTGTACTCATTCGTAATTGCGTTCCCATACCTTCTTGCAAATGCTTCCAGAAATTTGACTGTAAAACGCGGATCTCTGTCGGACACAATCGACACCGGAACACCATGTCGAGAAATAATTTCCTTCACGTATAGCTTCGCTAGCTTATCCAGGTTGTACTTAACCCTGATTGGCAGAAAGTGGGCTGACTTTGTCAGTCGATCCACTATAACCCATATCGCATCAAATCCTTTCTGAGTCATTGGAAGACCTACCACGAAATCCATCGTGATATGCTCCCACTTCCACTCTGGAATTTCTAATGGTTGCAGCAGTCCACTTGGTCTCTGGTGCTCTGCTTTGACTTTCTGGCACGTTAAGCACTTCGCAACGCATTCCGCAACGTCCCTCTTCATATTCGGCCACCAGAAATGATGCCTGAGATCCTGGTACATCTTAGTACTCCCAGGGTGAATAGAATATCTAGAACTAGGAGCTTCGCTTAGAATCTCCTCTTTGACCTCTGGTACTGGCGGTACCCATATTCTACCTTCAAACCGCAACAGTCCTTCGTTACCGATCTTGAATTTGAACTCTTCGCCTTCGGTTATCCTCTTCCGAATCTTTTCACATTCTTCATCATTGAATTGTGCTTCTTTCACCTTATCTACTAGAGTAGAACCATTGGTTACTTGAAACAACAACTCATTCGATTCCTTCGAAAACTTCACTTCCAATTCTAATCTAGCCATTTGTTCTATCAACCGATCCTGATCAGTTAATACGTTCAGCTTCTCCCGACCTTTCCTGCTTAAAGCGTCAGCGACAACGTTAGCTTTACTCGGATGGTAAAGTATCTCGCAATCGTAGTCTTTAATCAGCTCCAACCATCTTCTTTGGCGTATGTTCAAATCCTTCTGGGTAAATATATACTTCAGACTCTTGTGATCTGTGTATATTTCACACTTCTCTCCATATAAGTAGTGCCTCCAAATCTTCAAGGCAAACACTACTGCCGCCAATTCTAGATCATGGGTCGGATACCCCTTCTCGTAATCCTTCAGCTGACGTGACGCATAGGCAATGACTTTGTCGCTCTACATCAATACACAGCCTAATCCTTTATGTGAGGCATCGCTATATACTACGAAATTTCTGGAACTATCTGGTAAAGACAATACAGGCGCAGTACTCAGCCTCTTCTTCAGCTCTTGAAAACTCTCCTCACACTTCTCCGTCCAAACAAACTTAACTATTTTACGAGTCAAATTCGTCAACGGAGTTGCGATTCTAGAAAAGTCTTGGATAAATCTCCGGTAATAACCTGCCAATCCCAAGAAACTCCTCACTTCGGATGGCGTCTTCGGCTGTTCCCAATTTATAACAGCTTCAACCTTCGACGGATCTACCGAAATACCATCCTTGTCGATCACGTGGCCAAGAAATTGCACACGTTCCAACCAAAATTTGCATTTCGAGAATTTAGCGTAAAGCCTCTCTCGTCTCAGGGCTTCTAAGGTTAGTCGTAAGTGTTCAGCATGCTCCTCCTCGGTCTTGGAATAAACCAGGATGTCATCTATGAACACTACCACAAACTTGTCTAGAAATGGCTTGAACACCCTATTCATTAGGTCCATAAATGCAGCTGGGGCATTCGTGAGACCAAATGACATCACCAAGAACTCGTAACGACCATACCGAGTTCTAAAAGCCGTTTTCGGTATATCTTCCTTTCTCACCTTCAACTGATGATACCCGCTTCTCAAATCAATTTTTGAGAAGTACCTCGCACCCTTCAGTTGATCAAACAAGTCATCGATCCTAGGTAAAGGATACCTATTCTTGATCGTAACTTTATTCAACTCTCTATAATCAATGCAAAGACGCATCGACCCATCCTTCTTCTTCACGAATAAGACAGGCGCTCCCCACGGTGAAACGCTTGGTTGAATATACTTCTTGTCCAGTAATTCTTGCAGTTGAATCATCAGTTCTTTCATCTCGACTAGAGCCATTCGGTACGGAGCCTTCGAAATCGGAGCAGTTCCCGGCGCTAGATCGATCACGAACTCTGTCTCCCTATCTGGCGGAAGTCCTGGTAAATCGCTCGGAAAAACGCCCACAAATTCCTTAACTACCGATATCTCCTCCACCTTCGAGCTTTCCTTATGCGAATTTACTATGTAGGCTAGATATCCTACACAGCCTTGCGTCAGAAGTTTCTTGGCTTGCATAATCGTCAGAAAACTCGCTTGCCTAGGCGATTTGCTACCATAGAACACCAACTTCGACGGAGTCGTAAGGTTCACTGACTTCTTCTGACAGTCGATTACCGCCCCATGGTTGAACAACCAATCCATACCCAGTATAACGTCGAATTCCCCAAGTTTAATCGGAATCAAATCTACTCTAAGTTCCTGACCCTTAATGTCCAATCTACAGTTCTTATAAACGCTCCTAACATGAATAACCTCCCTATTCGCAAGCTCTATGATCAAAGGGTAACCTAATTCCTCTACAGGTAAGTCTAAGGTTTTAGCAAAATCATCAGATATGAATGAGCAAGTAGCACCCGAATCAAATAATACATATGCATTTATACTATTGACCGGAATAATACCTGACACCACGTCTTTTGATTGCACAGCATCCTGCACCGTCATGTTGAATGTCCGTGTAGTGGGTCGAACAGCTTGCAATGGTGCAGCAATAGTAACGGTACTGCCGCTTCCATTCCCTCTGCTCCCTGTTGACCCTGCCGTCATCTTCTTCGGGCAGTTGCGAGCCATGTGATCTTTGGATCCACATGTAAAGCAAGCTCCTTTCTTCGATTTTGGGCAATTTGGCGCGATGTGGCCTTCCTGACCACAGTTGAAGCACACCTGCTTCCCCTTCATGCACACGCCAGTGTGATTCTTACCGCATGTAGCACATGCTTCTAACTTCCTCTTCTGCTGACTCCCAGCAGAGATATTATCAGACCACTTCCTCTTCTGGTTCACAGCGCTGCCTGTGAAACCCCCAGTCTTGGTTTCTACCTCATTCTTCTTCTTCTTATCTTGGTTGAACTTCGTTACCGCTTCGCTTCCTCCTTCAGCAAGTGTGGCTTTCTCCAGCACCGCTGCAAATGTGTTCAGCTGGAACATCGAAACCTTACTGTAGAGCCAGGGCTTTAGTCCCCGCTCAAACCTTCTTGCTTTCCTAGCGTCAGTGCTGACCTGGTATATAGCGAACCTGGCCAACTCGTTAAACTTAGCAGCATACTCGGACACCGTCATCCCTCCTTGCTTAAGTTCTAGGAACTGGACCTCCATCTGGTCCTACGAACTCACTGGAAAGTACATCTCGTAGAACATTTCCTTGAAACGTTCCCACGTGATGACTCCCTCTCCCTCTCGAGTCTTGTTAGCCTGCCACCAAAAACTTACATCCGACTTCAACATGAAATCCGCGAACGTTGTCTTTTGGTCTTCTCCTACTCTAGCCACGTCAATTACCTTCTCCATTTCCATAACCCATGTCTGAGCTTCGATAGGGTTAGTCGATCCTTTGAACTCAGGCGGTCCTACTGCCTTGAATTCCTTGAAAGTAGTATCCTGCACCTGCGGTTGATTCGCAAGAGCTCCGGTCAATAGGTTCACCAACTGCTGAACCGAATTGGGATTCGTCCCATCGTTATTATTGTTGTTCGTCGAACCCTCAGGATTTTGACGTGTTACTCTTCTTCTAGGAGGCATTTTCTGTTAAGAAAATATTATTATTAGACCCTTTATTCAATTATTAAGTATCCAAGTTCATACTTAAATGTTTAAATAATTCAATTCACATAGAACACCAAGCACGTCCATAAACTTCTTTTATTCATCAGTCGTAGTTTTAAAAACATCAAACAGATAGCATTTCTACCATTTACATCATCCTTCCTGAACTGGAAAAGTTGCAGGATTACATTATTAACTCATCCCATTCTTATCTCAAATTATGGGATTTTCGTTACTTATTACAAAACATGCAATACATAACAAACTCTACCACTACTGTTACTACTACCACTACTACCACTTCCTTGGCATATTAATGCATCTCACAGCCTCTCTGCGTTCCTCTTCCATTACCCGAAATGCCGTTCTTCGGTCCACCACATACCACGGTAAACCTTGGAACTGAGCTGGGTAGTAGAAAATACGATCCTGAGCTCTCTCTATCGCCGTATGAAAAGCATATTCCGTTTCCCTCAGCTTGGCCCTCTTGGCTTCAGCTTCACCTTCAGCTCGATCGGCTCGTTGATTAGCCCTCAAGCTTGACTCTTCAGCTCTGGCATGCTTCCTCGACTCCTCCTGGTTGTCTTGCTTCAGCCTTGCCAGTTCAAATCGAGCAGCATCTCTCTCGACCTCCATATGTATCAGGTTCCACTGTGCATCTCCTAGTTCACTATCCATCTCTTCGATAGTCTCGTCCCGCTGCTGAATAGTCTCCTCGAGATCTCCTACTCGTCCCTGAAGTTCCACATTGCTATCGTAGACTGCCTCGTACATCTCAGCACTAGTAGAGTGAGGTGGGAATTTCTCCTTGGGATCCTCTTCCTCCTCTTCCTCCTCTTCAGACTCGTCCTCGTCCTCGCCCTCATCCTCTGGAATAGGTGTCAGCTCACGCTCCCGACCAGCTACGGTGATCACTGGAGATGGCTCTCTCCTAACCAGCTGCTCCCAGACACTATGTATGTCACGGGGCTCTTCCTCTCTAGGCACCGAGGTACATCCTCTCTAGCCTGACTAGGTTCTCCCACGTTCGACATCCTGACAAAAGAATTTTAAAGTTCATTATTACGTGATAACGAATCGTCACTCTTCGAATACTATAATGTAAACACATAGGCACATAAGGTAGTTTATTATCTTTTACCTATCACATCTATCTTTTCGATCTTACCATAAGGCTACTACCTAAGGTTTTCCCCACCTAAGGTTTCATAACCTACGGCTCTGATACCAACCTGTGACACCCCCAAATTCGGGTACTTCGTTTCCACATGATTTGGTGTTCACTTTCTAATATAACATATATCTACCCAATGAATAATGCAAAATAAACTACAACTTAAATTAAAATAACTAAATCTCCCTTAAAACAAGGGTTACAACCTTCTCAAAATCAATCCCAGGGTTACTCTAACCTTGACATGAATATAATAAAGTGCGGAAATAAAACATAACATTCAATTATTACAATCATTCTCAAATAAAAAAAACAAGTCTTCACTTGCTTTGCTTTCCCTTGCCCTTACTTGTAGACGGAGCATCAGCGTTATCAACCTTAACTGAAATTGTTATTTAATGCAAGAGTGAGCAAACCACAGCTCACTTGAGTTTAACAATAATATAGACATGAAAGAATATCTTTAAAAAAATCTGAACAACTTAGCTTGCTTCAATAATAAAGAATTGAATAATAATTCTCTATCAATATTAAAATTTGGATATATAATTTATCTGAGGGTCATAAGACCTTTGAACTCTTGTCCTAGGTTATAAATATTTCTATTTAAACCTTTAACAGTCAATAAGACTATGGACCTTAACTCGTACTTAGGGGGATCAGCCCTTCGTACCATGTATTGTGCACAACCATCTTAACGCTATGCGTAGTAACCTCCCCTAGTAAATAGGGTTGTTCAACTCAGTAATTTGAATTCAAGTCCGCACCAAAGAAAGTTTGGTTTGGATAAGCTTACAAGGGTAATTTAGAATTCACGTTCATCAACTAAGGATTAGTTGAATCGACTTCCAATAATTCAAAATAAAAGAATTATGAATTAACATATGCTTTAAAAGTAAACCTAAAGCATTTAAGATAATAATTGGATCTTACTTGAATAATAAGTTAAGACCATTTCAATTAAATAAATAATTATCCAATACTGAAATGGAAAGGACATTATATGAATTCAAGAGATCATATAAAATCAATACAAGATTAGGGTTTAGAAAACTTGTGTAAAATTAACGAGTTTAGGGTTTAGAAGACTTGCCTCAAGCGCAAGCTACTTAACACAATTCACGTACTTTAATACTTCCTACACATATATATTCAATCACAATAACCTAAATTAGTTAACACGTAACTAATTCACATAAGTGGTTAACCCTCATGGTTAACTCACATTCTGATTAAATAGTAATAATAATCAACCATCACATAGTTAATTACATCACCTACATATTCACATAATTAAATTAATTATGTATTTAACTCAATTATAATTAAACAATTATAATTCAAACACTTAATCAAATTATAATTACTTAAATTATCATTACCTTTTAAATTATAAACAATTTATAATTTAAAATCAATTAAACCACATTCATGCATTTATAATTAATCATGTATTTATCAATTATAATCAATAATTAATTAAACTATAACATGTATTACAATTACACAATTTATAATAAATCATGTAATTATCAATTTAAAATCCACAATTAAACATGCATTTATTAAATTATAATTTAAATTAACATCTAATTGATTAAAATAAATCAACTTCTATACATTATAATTTCACAGAATTATAATTTAAATTAAACATTTACTCTTAATTATAATTAATCAAATTATAATTAAGTAACTTATTTTACAATTAAACAATTATAGCTTATAATTTAAATATTATATTAGGTTTTCAAAACTTCCTTTTTTCTCAAATTATGAAATTACCAACTTCGTGTTAACACATGTTATAGAATCTAGATATATGCTCATTATCTTAGCAATAATGTAACTTAGGCATGAAAATAATCTGCACAATTGTTTAAAACACACTGCCACTGCACCGAACCCGACGCAGCTGCGCAGCTAGCTGCCTTAAACCCGGCGCAGCTGCGCAGGTAAAGGCTCTGGTAAAAGCAAGCGGCGCAGCTGCGCTGCTCCTGGCCTTGCTGCTGGCGCAGCTGCGCAGCAGCTCGGCCAGACGCAGATAGGCACGGCTCCCTGCTTTACCGGACAACCCATACAAGCCTAAAATATAGTAACATAGACACTATAAATCATATATACGCTGTAATACATATATCTAACATGCACCCAAAACATAAACTCATTTAAACAACAAGAATCAATAGTTTTAAAAATCCAATTTGGCCATTTTCATGAAAACTCATATTTTTCCATAAAATAATCTACTGTAATAGAATTTCTCAAGTAATTCAACTTATAACACATGAAATCTCTTCATAATTGAATATAACATCATAACCAATTCTAATTAGACATACTAACACATACAAATTCCTAAATTTTCCATTCTAAAACCAATCAATATACATAAAACAATATGAACAAAACTTTTTCCATGAAACTTGTTTTAACAGTAATTTAATTCCTAAAAATCCTCTTATGTCATACAATTACCACAATCAACACATGGATACAATACATACATATAAAATTCATGATTTCATAACTTCCATGAAAACTCAACTTTTGATAGAGAATAAAATACATGAAACATATGAATTGAGTTCTATAATTGTAAGAGTAAAAGTATAGATTATAACTTTTTTGCTAATCGTTAATGAAGAAGATGATGATGCTTAAGCTCTTCCTTTTCTTCTTCTTCTCTCTTTTCTAACTCTTCCTCTGTTCTTTCTTTTCTCTCTTACACTGATATTCTTTCTAACGTAGTTTAGACTAACGTATAATATAATACGTAGTAATAGATATAGGCTAAATTATATAATATAACTGACAAATATATTAAGTATAATGTCAGTTACAAATTTCAAAAAGCCACAATGCCTTATTTGGCAAAACAAGGTTATTTTTAAAAACAAATTATTAATGCTAAGGCCATGTTTGGTAAACAGTTTATTTAAATAGCTTTTTGATAGTTAGGGCCCCATTTGGTAGAAATAGGTTTAAAACAATTATAAGGGCCTTGTTTGGTTAAAGTAAATTTAAAAATCATTTTCTTTATTTTAATAAATTATTTAACACATACTTTAATGTCACATTTTAATTAATTAAATATCAATAATAATTTAATCAATTAAAATCTAACATCAATAAATCACATAAAATTGTCACCTAATTATAATTACTCGCTAATTATAATCCATGTAACACTTCATCACATATCTCATCTAATTTAATTATCTCAATTAAATTAGAACTATAAAATAAAATTAATATAAATTAATTAAATTAAATATTGCACACTCATTTAATTAATATATACACTTAATTAAATCACTCCATCAATCACATAATTTATTTATTTAACTCAATAAATAATTCACATAAATATTTATTTAATTCAATAAATATTTAAAATTAAATATAAAATCACAATCGTTACAGAATATAGTGCTTTGCTTTGTTGAACCTATATACAAAGGGTTTGATTTGAAATCAGTCTTTGATTTGATTTGCAAAAGTATTTAATTTGATTTGCAAAAGCTTTTCTTTTGATTGAATTGAAAATGATATTTTGAAAGCTGGTTTATCAAACCCTTACGCTAACATAGGAATTGAAGCATGTTGATACTTCCAATTGTATCTTTATAGCCTTAAGGCTGCATGTGAATGGTGATTTGTCAAACTGCGAAGCATCCTCGACCACAAAATAGATAAGTGTCGGTCTCCTCATGTGCATGAAAACCATCGGAGGGACGCTGACACGGCAATCCATATTTTTTTATTATATTGAGACCTTAAATCCGGACAATCATTTTAAGGTCTGTTTACATGTACATTTCTAGAGAAAATTGGCAGGGTACATTTATAAATCGGAGTTTGTCCGTCGTGGGAATCAGATTCTGATCAGCTTGATCATGAATTCCACGATTCCTAGGCTCACATATGAATAGCCAAAACCTGCACAGTTTAAATTTGTACAGAAATAGATATATATCCTAAAATTGCCAGAACCGAGGATTCATTCAGTAAATCCCGGTCCGCACGGCCAAAGCGTCTGGTTCCCACTAGATAGCGATCTAAGGGACGCGAGGTTGCTTTTAAAGCTGAAACTAGAAAGAAAGCTAGATTTAAGGAAATCTCAGTCATTATAGCTTCTCGGTGAAGTCTGGAGATTTTGAACCGTTTGAAAACTAGAATTGGCGAGATTTAAATAAATCTAGTTCGCCCGCAGATATGTCAATGCCAATTCATATAAAATGAATATTTAAAGCAGCATTTGAATAGAAAGCAAGTAAAGCAATATATATATATATACAGTTATATATAAAAGCTGGAAAGGGCGATGGGTTTTCACGCCGTTGCCCGGACTGGAATTGAAATATATATATTTATAAAAAACTAAGCCACAAAATGATCCAGGCTTGACAGAATTGCAATATATATATATATATATATATATATATATATAAAAACAGTAAAAAGGGCGATGGGTGTTTTTACGTCGGTGCCCGTTCTGGAATTGAAATTAACATAAAAGTAGTCAACTAGTGACTGGGAAGATCACCTAGTATGGTGAGGAGTGCAAAAGCAGTAAAAAGGCCACGAAATAGTCCTGGCCAGACTGGAATGTAAATTGCAGAAAAGTAGTCAACCAGTGACTGGGGAGATCACCCAGTATGACGAAGTGTGCAAAAACAGTATAAAGGGCGATGGGTTTCTAAACAGTATAAATGTAGTCAACCAATACTGGGAAAAGAACCCAATTATGGTGAAAGTCGTTTATATATGCGTAAATATATATAAAAGCGGTAAACTACCTCGGATTTGACATCCAAGCTTGACAAAATTGAAATGTTAGTATATATATAGTTAAATATATACAAAAAGGGCCAAACTCGGACTAAGAAGATGACTCAGTCCGGTAAATTTTCCAAAACGTAGGTGCTAGTGCATTGAAGCTGCTGGAGCTGACGGTTGTAGAAATACCAGAAAATCAATTTATGTACAAAAATGTACCAAATTTTGAAGAAAACGGCTATGGAACTAAGTTCTGGGAATTTTTAGAAAACGAAACTTAACGTGCAAGTGTATAAAAGTACGAAGACGTAATATTCACTTTCTAATCGTGAAAATACTAACAATGGACTACTACACGGGCTTTTTGCCAAATCGTAGGCTCTATACCTCCAAATCTGCCTGTTATTTTTTGATATGTGGTAGTATATGGGTATATCTACGTGTTGGAGTGAAAATATTTGGGTTTGGAAGAGGTGTAAAAGTCAAAAAATTAAACGGGCAGAGCTTCGCTGCGTTTCTGAATTATAAAATATGAGGGGGGGGTGCACGTTAATTTATAGGCCAGAGAGCCTCCACTCTACCTGCTGCTACTGCAGGTAGAGGTACGGCTCCCCAAAGTGTGGCCCACATGCCTAGCTTCATCATCTCGAAGTGCGTGCATGCCAAATATTGCGATGTCAGGTTCGAAACTTCATAACTTTTGATCAGAGCGTCTGTTTAAGGGGTGCTATATCTTTCCGAAAAGCCCTCGTCGAGAATGTTGCAATGACATAGGATTTAACCCTTTTTAATCCCAAAAAGATGGGTTCATGGCCGGGTCTTTATTTCCCGGCAGTTTATCCGTCGAGCCGTCTTGCACTGTTTGCACTCAAAATCGTCGTTGTGGTTCATTTTAACTTTGGAGGCATCAATTCGGCTTGAGTTTGACTGAATCGGGTAAGAGTTGGCAAAATGACTATTTTGTCCCTCCCGGGGTTGCTTCTAGTGTCGGCATGGCCTCTGGTTGACTTCCGGGAGCTATTTCCAAGACTTGGATCCCATTCGAGTTTGTTTGTCCCTAGTGTTGCCTCTATGGCTGATGTGGTCATTCCAGGTTTTCTTCTGGAGTTATTGTGATGCTTCAAGTTTATGTTTGAAGTCGACCTGACTTCTTAAGCTGATGTCGGGGCTGACCTGTACCTCCCGTGTTGCTGCCAGGGCTGACCTTGACTTTTCGGGTTGCTGTCGGGGCTGAAATGGTTGACCAATTTTGTGACCAAATTTGCGTTGCTTGACCGATATTGGGGCCTGGATTTAAGTTGGCCGATATTGGGGATCGAATTTGAGTTGACCGATATTGGGGATCGGATTTAAGTTGACCGATATCAGTTGAAGGATCGGTATTGGTGATCTAATTTGACTTGAAGAGACGGCCTTGCCCTCCTGCAGTGTTAGTAATTGGGACACAAAATTTTGAGTGTCTACAGATGCCCCTCTTTATCATGTTTATATAATGCAATGGAATGAATAGGATAAAGATTGCTAGACACTTGAAATATGACAAGATATGAATGATACTAATTGCAATGCAATGAATGTTAACATGTTTTCGCAAATCGCATTTCGTACTTCATATATTGCATCACAAATCGCATTGCAATCGCATCGCATCGCAGATCGCATCGCAAATCTCATCTTAAATCACTTACCTTTACCGGTGCCTGTGTTGGGGCTGATCTCAACAGTTGACTTTCATCAATGTTGCTGATGTCTATGCCGGTGTTGACTTGAACGATTTGATTTTCATCTGTGTTGCCGATGCTTTGTTTGATGAGGATGAACTGAAATGTTTCCCACATTTCTGCTGGGGATGACGTTCTTTATAATAGCCTTTGTTGTTATCTTAGTTTTAAGTCGAATGGTTTTCCCAATCTGTCGATACTATCAGGGGGCAGATTCTCTTTTGGCTGATGCCGTTGTATATTTCTGAAGGCTCCTCTGATGGGGATATATCTCTGTTGCCGAGTTACCTCAGTGGGTGCTCCCGATGCCTATCCTGATGATAACTTACACCGGTAATATGAATAATGCCTACCCTGATGGTAGGGACAATAATTGATCATTAGACTGTAACGATGCCTACTCGAGCAGTAGCAGACTTTTTCATCGAGTTTGTGTGTTTAATGTGTATGCATATTTAACTCTACTAGGTATGCATGCCTAACTTTTTAATGGAGATGTGCACTGATGTAGTGCTTGTTGCACATGTGCAGACCAGACATGATATGATGATCTTAATTTGTCTTAGGTTGATGCATATGCTTAATTGAATTGATGTAAAACCATACCTCACCTTTTCTGTGGTGATTTGGAGTTTCTTTTCAGGCATGGATTTTGATAGGCTTATTAACTCTAACTCCCGTATGGCTCCTTTTGTCATTCACAGAGCAGATTTGGATGTTTCCCTTTCATATGTCGTCTCTGATGAGGATCTCGCAGGGGCTGCTATTTTTTGGATCTGAATTTGGTGCTGGTCCCTCTGGTGGTCCAAACACTGATGGCTTTGTTAGGAGATATCCTGATATCTTTGCTGAAGTAGCGTTCCACGGTCTAGATCACCGGATCCTTCTCAACGCCCCTTCTAAGTATTTATATAATAGATTCCATCATCTGCCCTCTGTGGGGATGGATTGATATACTGTTTTTGCCATCGGACCATTCCTAATGTTTTGCTGGGGTTGTGCCAACAGTTGATAGTGTCAGACAATCTGACCTTCGCTGAAGTACCCTTCAATGGCTGAACGTCACCGAACCATTTTCGAGGCTTCGCTGGGTTGTGACAAAGGCTTATCATTGAGTATGAAAAGGGGCAAGCTCTTTATTTGTGACCCTGCTGGGTTAAATGCTGGCTTGGATGATGACCCAGGTGATGCTGACATTCTAGAGGATGTAGCCCATTCTTTTATTGCTTAGATTTGATCTTTAGTGTAGAAGCCTCGACTGATGAGGACTTGGCTCAAGTTGACATGTTTGATGATGCAGATTTCATTTGCCAGGTCTTTTGTCATTGAGCATCTGTTCTTCCCGATTTAAGGACTCTGTTAAGGATTTTTCCCTTTTAGTGAAGGGACAGCTGATGTCGCCTTGATTTCTTTTAGGAACTCTCCCTTTTCTTTTGATGAGGAACTTGGTCCCGCCATAGATCCTTTCCATTTCTTGGAATCGACAATACCCCAGCCCTTTCGTAGATTGTTACTGGGGTTCATAGAAGAAACTCGCTTTGTTGACCATATCCATGGTGAGCAATATTCTGCACATTCAGACAAATAATAATATGTGCTCAAAGCTTGATGGCTAGGGTTGTCGGGGTTAGTATAACCATATGAATGAGGCATTTGAAGTTAAAGTTTTTGAAATTGAATGCTTGTATTCACCGAGCTCTTATCATATCGCTAAATATTTTGAAATTGAGCATGAAAATGAATTTTTCCTAAGGAAATTGAAATGTTCGCTTGACAAGCTATGAAATTGCAAGAAAACTTTTAAGCGTCCATGGTCATTTTTCATGGGTAAGATTAGATTCAAAAGACTTATCTCCCTTCATCAGAGACACCTCATCTTCGCTCTAGACACTGCTCTTCACAAGATTAACATCATATGACATGCGCACTATGTGTGACGCAACCTTTAGCAGGGGTTTCTCTTCTATGACTTTAGATGATCTCATTTTCTTATAAAATTTTCTACTTTCCTTGCTTAACTTTGTCTCATTTTCTTAGGCTTTTCAAGGTTATCCATGTAACGAGTTTTGGACCAATGACTCCTAAACCAAACGGTTTTAGGGCACTAGGTGTTAAGATACCCCTTAGGGTTTACTGGCTCGAGTAACAAAGGCCACACTTCGAGACAAGTTAGGCGGACTACTCTATTTGATCTTCGCTTAAGCCTGTACAAGATTCATTTTCTTAGGCTCTAAATTACCCATATAGCGAGTGTTGGGCCGGTGACTCCCAAACCAGACGGCTTTAGGGCACCCCGGTGCCCGTACTGGAATTGAAATTGATATAAAGTAGTCACCCAGTGACTGGGGAGAGCACCCAGTATGGGGAAGTGTGCAAAATCAGTAAAATGGCCACGAAGTAATTCAGGCTGGACTGAAAATATTTATATATATATATATATATATATATTGACAGAAATGTAATCAACTAATACTTGGAAGAGAACCCAATTATGGTGAAAGTCGCTTATATATGCGTAAATATATATAAAAGTGGTAAACTACCTCGGATTTGGCATCCGGGCTTGATAGAATTGAAATGTTAGTATATATATAGTTAAATATATTCAAAAAAGGGCCAAACCCGGACTGGGAAGATAACCCAGTCCGGCGAAGTTGCCAAAACGTAGGTGCTAGTGCATTGAAGCTGCTAGAGCTGACGGATCGTCAATCCGAGTTGTAGAAATACATAAAAATTAGTTTATGTACAAAAATGTACTAAATTTTGACGAAACCGATCATAGAACTAAGTTCCGGGCATTTTTAGAAAATGAAACTTAACGTGCAAGTGTATAAAAGTACGAAGAAGTAATATTCACTTTCTGATCGTGAAAATACTTACAATGGACTGCTACATGGGCTTTTTGCCAAATCGTAGACTCTATACGTCCAACTGTATCGATTATTTTCTGTTATGTGATAGTATATGGGTATATCTACGTGTTGGAGTGAAAATATTTGGGTTTGGAAGAGGTGTAAAAGTCGAAAAATTGAACGGGCAGAGCTTCGCTGCGTTTTTGAATTATGAAATATGAGGGGGGTGCACATTTATTTATAGGCCAGAGAGCCTCCACTCTACCTACTGCTACCGCAGGTAGAGGTACGGCTCCCCAAGGTGGGGCCCACATGCCCGGATTCATTGTCTCGAAGTGCGTGCATACCGAACAATGCGATGTCAGGTTTGAAACTTCATAACTTTTGATCGGAGCGTCCGTTTGAAGCGTGCTATATCTTTTCGGAAAGCCCTCGCCGAGAGTGTTGTAATAACATAGAATTTAACCCTTTTTAAGCCCAAAAAGATAGGTTCATGTCCTGGTCTTTGTTTCCCCACAGTTTATTCGTCGAGCCGTCTTGCACTGTTTGCACTCGGGATCATCGTTATGGTTTATTCTGACTTTGGTAACATCGATTTGGCTTGAGTTTGACTGAATCGGATAAGAGTTGGTAAAATGACCATTTTTCCCCTCCCGGGGTTGCCTTTAGTGTAGGCATGGCCTCTGGTTGACTTCTGGGAGCTGTTTCCAAGACTTGGATCCTATTCGAGTCTGTTTGTCCCCAGTGTTGCCTCTGTGGCTGACGTGGTCATTCCAGGTTTTCTTCTAGAGTTGTTGTGATGCTTCAAGTTTGTGTCTGAAGTCGACCTGACTTCCCGGGTTGATATCGGGGCAGACTTGTACCTCCCAAGTTGCTGCCGGGGCTGACCTTGACTTTCCTGGTTGCTGTCGGGGCTGAATTGGTTGACCGATATTCAGACCGAATTTGCATTGCTTGACCGATATTAGGGGTCGGATTTTTAATTGACCGATATTGGGGATCAGATTTGAGTTGACCGATATTAGGGATCGAATTTAAGTTAACCGATATTGGGGATCAGATTTCAGTTGAAGGACCGGTATTGATGATCGAATTTGACTTGAAGAGACGGCCTTGCCCTCATGCAGTGTTAGTAACAGGGACGCAAAATTTTGAGTGTCTACAATATCTTTATAAAAATCAAAACTCAAATCAAACCAAAAAGAAATTGGACTATAGATAAATAGAAAACTCACTACAAGGAAATTGGTCATTGGCGACGGCCCTATTAGCGACGGCTTTGTGCCCATCGAGAATGAGGTCACTGGCGACGGCATAACTATCCACAATGGGCTCCGTCGAGAATGTTCTTTCCCGGGATAGAATTTGGCAGGAATTTTTTGGCGCCCGAGGGAAACTCATAGCCGACGGGGTTAAAATATATTCACGACGGGGGTAATGAGTCAATAATGACGGGAAGAAGAACAATGACTTAGCCGTCAGGAATGAGTCTGTTTAAAAAATTATAGTGTCTTATTTCTCTCATTCACGCGAGCAATTTTCTTTCCCTCCCTTTCCTGCTGCCGTCGCCTGAGCTCCCAGCCATCGTCTTTCTGCTCCTTCTCGCCGTCGCCATCAAGTCCATCTCCGACGACCGAAATCTCGGTAAGTTTCAGTTTCCCCTATCCCTAATTCATCCCCCAATTTGTTTAGTTGAATTGAAAAACCCCCAATTCTTAAATTAAGTTCATGTATGCTTTGATTTTACATTAATTTATAAATTTGCATATCATGTATGCTCTGATTTAGTTCCCTTTCTTGGCATTCTGCTTTCAGTTCCTGTATGCTCCTTGTGTGTTAGGTTTGCTCATAAATTGAATTTGTTCTTTATGTTGGGTTTGTTCCCAAATTAATATGTGTTGGGTTAAAGAGCTTAATTATTATGTTGGGTTTGTTCCCTTTGCTAATTGAAAAAAATGTACACAATTTTTTACTTTGTGTACATATATTATTAGTTTAATAGTGATATATATTAATTACTATAATGTTAGAACTTAATAACTGAACTTACACTTTTATTCTATTTTTAACAAACCAAGTATAAATTTTTTATATTAAACTTTAAATTTAAGAAAGAAGATCTATTTTCTCATTAGTTTTTAACCGACGCGCGTGGATATTGTGATATGGATATTAGCAATTAATTAATATATTTGACATTACCTAAAAATGATATTTTTAAAATCTAAAAGTAAAATGACAAAATAAGGGCTACCCATACTAAGAAACAAAATATAGGTTTTATGGGTTCTTATAAAATCTATTTTCAAATCTATTTTCTCATTAGTTTTTAACCGACGTGCGTGGATATTGTGATATGGATATTAGCAATTAATTAATATATTTGACATTACCTAAAAATGATATTTTTAAAATCTAAAAGTAAAATGACAAAATAATGTATTTATCGGTTCTTATATAGGTTTTATCTTAGAGACATTTAAAGAGATGATCAAGAAAGCTTATTTTAACAAAACCTAACAATCTCTTTGATGTTACATACTAGAAGGGGATAAGAAATCATAAACCGACTCTCCGCCATCGAAAATCATAAACCAAATCATAAACCAAATCAATAATTCAACTGAAATTTGTAAAATTAGATAAACAAAAAGCAAGATGATGTGTGTGTATTGCGTGTTTCTTATATATCTAGCTGAAGGACTGCCATTCTTTTCTTTGTAATACTTCAATGAGAATATTGTTTCAATATTCAAACTTATCATTGTGATTATTGCATTTGCATATATTTCCATATAGTTTAGGAAGCTTAGAAACCCGTTCGAGATTCACTTAATAGAAGTGAATCTCGAATAGTCCCCATTTTGGGACTGTTCCTGAATGTTTCGATCCCACTTAGGTCGGTGTTAACGGCTTGAGCACGTCTTTATATTTTGAGATTTTTGGTGAGTATCTCTTGATGTTCTTCGGGTGCAGATTTAGGCTACGAGGTGGTAGTCTATTTTGTGTACTTGAAGACCGTGGGGAGGTGCTGCCGAAATTTCTTATAATATAAAGGTGTGTTCATGTTGTTGGTATCAGGTGGGGCAACGCATTCAAGAATGGGATAGAAGCCTGACCCATTAGAGTGGAGATGAAGTTAGGACACTCATATGTATGCATAGACATTAATCTTCCTATTTGTGTTTTGTTTTTCCTCATATATAGCTGCCCATAGTGCGTTATCCAAGATGCCTGTTGATCAAAGTTGGATGGAACGTAGGGTAGCCACTGATAAGAGTGGGCTTAGCTCTGAATACCGTAGTGGGGTTCAACAGTTTATCAATTTCGCGTTTGAGCACGTCAGTGGCGATGAGATCAGATGTCCTCAAAAGAGGTGTGTGAATGAAGTATGGAAGGAAATGAGTGATGTCATGTGCGACTTATTTGCATATGGGTTCAAGCAAGGTTATACGACATAGGATCTATCATGGGGAAACCTGGTTGGATGAACATGAATCAGAACCGGAATCCAGAGGTGACAAAACCTTTAACTGTACTAATATGATAGTCGAAGTAGCTGGTTCATACTTCCAGTGGAATACAGATAGGGATGACGGTAGCACTCAGCAAGAGCCGAATGACAAGGCTAAGGGTTTCTATGAGTTATTACAGGAATCAACGAAGCTATTGTATGACGGGCACGAGAAGCACACCGTCTTATCTGTAGTGACTAAGTTTTTACACTTCAAGAACGAGCATGACTGTAGTTGGAGAGGTTTTAATGAACTGCTAAACAATGTGAAGGAGTGCTTACCTGCAGGCAATAAGTTACCGGAGTTGTACTATGATGTGAAGAAAATGGTCAAAAGGCTCAATCTAGGGTATGAGAAGATTGATGCTTGTGAGAATGACTGTATGTTGTATTACGGTGATGTCAATAAAGATAAGAGGTCATGTGATATTTGCGGTACAAGTAGATACTGTGAACAGCGCAAGAAAAAGGGAAAAGACGTGCCGAGAAAGATCTTACGTTACTTTCCCATTGCGTCGAGGCTTCAGCGGTTGTTCATGTCAACACATACCGTCGAGGATATGAGGTGGCACTCTACACGGGACATAGTCGAAGGTCAACTGACGCACCCGGCAGATGGGCTTGAGTGGAAAATTTTTGATAACAAGCACCCCTCGTTTGCTGAAGAGGTTCGCAATGTTAGGCTTGGACTTGCTACGAATGGGTTTAATCCATTTAATGGGCCTTACACAAAGCCCTACTCAACTTGGCCAGTGATTATTGTTATGTATAACCTCCCGCCTTCGATGTACATGAAAGATCCCTACATGTTCATGCCTTACTGATTCCGGGTGATAAGAGTCCAAGTAAAGACATCAATGTATACCTCATGCCGTTAGTTGATGAGTTGAAGATGTTGTGGGAAAAAGGGGTTCAAACTTATGATGTATCTCTTAAGCAAAACTTTGACATGAGGGCAGCTTTACTGTGTACAATAAATGACTTCCCGGCGTTAGGAATGATTAGTGGATGGTCGACTCACGGGGGCTTGTCATATCCCGTGTGCATGGGGTCAGTTAAAGCTATGCGGCTCAAACATGGGGGGAAAATGAGTTTCTTTGCAACATCCAGACAGTTTTTGCCTATTGAACATCGTTATCGATGGACGAGTAGACAATTCAATTGAAAAACAGAGAAACGTCAAGTACCTGGCCTTCTTTCTGGGTCAGCAGTGTTGAGTTGGATTAGTTATTTGAAGTTTCCACCTCCAGGGAAGAATCACAGATTAGAGCGAGCTTATGGTTACGACAAGGTTCACAACTAGACACACAAATCCATGTTCTTTGACCTGCCTTATTGGGCTACACTCTGTATCTGTCATTGTTTAGATCCGATGCATAATGAGAAGAACGTATTTGATAACATTTTTTATACAGTCCTAGATGCCAGTGGTCGAACAAAGGACAACAACAAGTCGAGGCTTAATTTGGTAGAAATGAACATTAGGGAAGATCTGTGGCTGTATCAAGAGGGTAGTAAGATGGTAACGCCTAAAGCTGAATATACTTTTACTAGGGAACAGTTGATATTGATATTTAATTGGATCAGTGGACTGGAGCTCCCAGATGGATATTCTTCGAATATAGCAAGGTGTTGTAAAGTCGAAGAGCTGAAGTTTCGGGGTCTCAAAAGTCATGATTGTCACGTATTTATGCAGAAGTTGATCCCTGTGGCATTTATTGACTTGTTACCAAAATGTGTGGTTGAAGCACTGACAGAGCTTTCTAATTTCTTCAGAGATCTATGCTTGATGGAGCTCCAGCTCAAAGACATAGATAAAATGGAGATGCAGATAGTGGAAATAATGTGCAAGTTAGAAATGATCTTCCCTCCATCGTTTTTTGATTCAATGGAGCATTTGCCTATTCACTTGCTATACGAAGCTAAGTTTGGCAGTCCCGTGCAATATAGATGGATGTATCCATTCGAGAGGTAATGATATTAATGTTTTTAATACGGTAAAATGTTCATTCTTATTTGCTAATCTATATATCACATAGGTCTATGCAATGTCTAAAGCAAAAGGTGAAGAATAGAGCCCGTGTAAAGGGGTCAATTGCTGAAAGTTATGTTATGAAGGAACTTGTTAATTTCTGCTCGTTGTACTTTGAGCCGAATGTTCAGACGAAGCACAATCGCTTACGTCAGAATGAGGCTATTGCGCATGAGGAAAATGGAGAATTAACGGCCTTTAGTCATCCTGTACGCCCATTCGACAGTAAAAAAAGGCGATTCTTAACCGATAGTGAGTATGCAGCTGCCACATCACTTGTCAACATGAATGAAGTAGCGCCATACATTAAGTAAGTAGTCGTAACTATATATGTCTGGTGTAACTGTGTCAAGTTCCTTTACAAACACATTAAGTATATAACTATTTTGCAGTCAATATGATGCTAAAGTACGTGAAGCAAATTCGAGTATATCGGACGGGGATTTGCAAATTTTGAGAAATGGACAATTTGTGCAATGGTTTAAAGATCATGTAAGTCTAACCTTTACAAGTTCAATGAATCTACCATTATAGATTTATTCTTATGGCGTAATTAACTTTAGAATATGTTGTGTTAATGTACATTCGGTCCTCACAGATGAGTTAGCTGACAATCGGCTAAAGCTTATAGCCGACAACCCTGAAAGATCTATAGATACTTATATATGCTGCATTGTCAACAGTTACAGATTTAAGTGTTGCGATATTGGGAAAGTCGCTTCTGTTGATTCTGGTGTTGTGGTGAAAGGTAGCTGCTACGATAACATTTGGGATGACTGGTATGGACGATTGCTAGAAGTTATCGTTCTCAAATATTGGGATCATAAAGAATTAGTTTGCTTCAATTGTCATTGGTTTGATGTTGAGAATGGAGTTAAAGTAGATAAAAAATCAGGACGAGTGACTGTTAACGTTAAGTCAAAACTAAGACTGATACTGGTATGGACGAGCCTTTTATTTTAGCAAGTCAAGCAACACAGGTGTACTACGCGCGGAGTGTTAAGACTCCTGCAAGCCCATGGCATGCTGTTATAACCACCAAAGCCCGTGGTTTTCAAGGCACAGCTCCTCATCCAGACGATGAACCTTTACAAGTCGAGTCTACTAGTGTCACACCTGCTGATGTGACAATTATTAGTGAGTCTAGTGAAGAAGAGGATGATGTTTTCACTGTCGAAAGTGAAGACGATGTTGTTGAGGAGGTAGATATAATTGAAGAAATCATTGACGATGACGAAGATGGTGATGACAACGATAGTGAAGATCTACTGCTCGAAGATGACGATTCTAATATTGATGGCTTTGATGATATATATGATTAAGAGTATGTACTCTTTATGTCCTTTTAGTTGTATTCAAATGTAATAGTTGTCTCCTTTTAGTTATATATGCATGTTGCATTTTGTATCCTTTTAGTTGTATGTGAATGACGATTCTGATATTTATATTGTATCCTTTTAGTTGTATCCGCATGTTATCCTCTTGATGATGATTTGACAGTATATATACAGATATGGCGTGTACACCAAACGGCGATCGTGGTGGGCGTGCTAGTAGTTCAGGCCGTGGGGGTCGTGGAGGTAGTGCTGGTGATGATCAGGCCGGATCATGGGGTATAATTACATATTTTGTTGTTATACATCTTATTGTTTTTAATTTTATATAATATTGACATTATATTCGTTTATATAAATATTGTTGTATTTCACTACATAGGTGATCGACGTAGGCCTCCGCGGGGACTAGCACGTGGATTGCTAGGGAATCCCCCCCAGGCGCCGCTTATATGCCGTGTCGGGACTACTAGGTAATTTCATATTTAACATTTTGTTTGTATTAATTATTTAGTTCTTATATATTCTTTGTAATTTGCAAATTTAATAATTTCAATTTTTGTATCCTTGATGCGACGCCAAAGAACACGTTGCTTGGGATCGTCCGCAACCGATTCTCCAGCCCGTGGATGAGGTGGGCGGATGTGGATGACCGCACACGTGGGTTGATTATTGCTGAGTTTAGGGTAAGAAGTCATTCATTCATATGTTAGTTTTAACTTGTGCTTTTGAATATATATTTACCACTTTGCTTTATGTTGTCTACTAAGTAACTGTTGATATTCATATGTTGTACTGCAGAGATATTATCGCTTCGAGGGCAGGCAGAAAGCCCATGGCAGCACTGTTCTTGGGAAGTATCTCGAGATGAATCGGCACAAGTGGCTCTACGACTGGAAGAAGAAGGCCCAGACTAAGATGGCTGATGGATAGACACTTAGAGATGTCCATCCAGATTTCATTGGTGCTGCGGTGTGGGAGTAGATGTGCCTTATTTGGGAGGGCGAGGCATTCAAGAAGATGTCGGCACAGCGTACAGCTGCCCGACAGCAGAGTCGTCTCCCACACTGCACTGGGTCTCAGTTGTACGACCTCTACAGGGAGAGACTCGAGGTGAGTCTAAAGCACACACCTTCCTGCCTCGAGTTTTGGTGGTACGCTCACTAGAAGAAAGGTGACGGTGGTTATATCTCACCTGAGGCAGAGGGCATTGCGGTAAGTAATTTAATTCTTTTATTTAGTATGTATTTAAAATCTTAAAATTCTTTTATATTTTTTGTGTAATACTTTGCTTTTCACCTATTTCTTTATTTTTTCAGACACGGTTCGAGGACCTTACTGTGGTCCGGAGCAGCCAGAGAGGTGACACTCCAGTGGCTGATTCTACGCGTGAGGATGAGGAGATGGAGGACTGGCTGAAGGCTACAGGGGGGCCGAAGAAGGGTAGAGTTGTGGGCATTCCCCGTGTCCCAGCCTACACTATAGTCCCTGCTGCGAGATCTCGACGTCGCCCACCCACCGGAGGTAGTGGTGCGAGTGGATCAGGCGCCGACCCTTCATTATCTGATGACTTCTTCAGGTCGATCATAGAGGGGTGCATGGCTAGCAGTGTCGTGCAGTCAGGCGCACCATCACGCGAGCGGATCTACCAGCTTGCTCAGGAGGTTGTCCACGGCTCCATAGATCCTACAGCTGCCGTTGACAACCTCATGGGTGTAGTTCGGGAGGAGGCCATCCGTGTATGTGCAGTTGTCTTGGCCAACATCTTTCCTCCACATATTCGACATGTAAAACTTATTATTGATGTATTTCCTTATTTGTAATTATATTGCTTATTTGTAATTATATTGCTTATATTTCTTATATAAACTGTCAAATAAATAACACCGCATAGGCAATAGACACGCGTTACAACTGACGGGACATGATTCCGATATATAGAGCCTGAGTTCGAGTCCCGTCCGCCTAACTTACGAAAACTTAGAAAAATAGTCGAAAAAGAGGCCAAAACCCGTCTCGGTCGTCCAAACGACACGCAAACATAGACATAGCACCGCATAGGCAATAGACACGCGTTACAACTGACGGGACTAGATTCTGATATACAGAGCTCGAGTTTGAGTCCCGTCCGCCTAACTTACGAAAACTTAGGAAAATAGTCGAAAAAGAGGCAACAACCCGCCTCGGTCGTCGAAACGACACGCAAATATAGACATAGCACCGCATAGGCAATAGACATGCGTTACAACTGACGGGACTCAATTCCGATATACGGAGCCTAATTTTGAGTCCCGTCCGCCTTACTTACGAAAACTTAAGAAAAATAGTCGAAAAAGGCCTAAACCCGCCTCGGTCGTCCAAACGACATGCAAACACAGACATAGCACCGTATAGGCAATAGACACGCGTTACAACTGATGGGACTCGATTCCGATATACGGAGCCCGAGTTCGAGTCCCGCCCGCCTAACTTATGAAAACTTAGAAAAATAGTCAAAAAAGAGGCCAAAACCAGCCTCGGTCATCGAAACAACACGTAAACACAGACATAGCACCGCATAAGCAATAGACACGCATTACAACTGACGAGACTCGATTCCGATATACGGATCCCGAGTTCAAGTCCCGTCCGCCTAACTTATGAAAACTTAGAAAAATAGTCGAAAAAGAGGCCAAAACCCG
The DNA here is from genome assembly GCA_020205555.1 of Panax stipuleanatus. NCBI lineage: Eukaryota > Viridiplantae > Streptophyta > Magnoliopsida > Apiales > Araliaceae > Panax > Panax stipuleanatus. Next base: position 104,665,175 of record CM035126.1, read on the forward strand.
CCTCGGTAGTCCAAATGACACGCAAACACAGACATAGCACTGCATAGGCAATAGACACATGTTACAACTGATGGGACTCGATTCCAATATATGGAGCCCGAGTTCGAGTCCCGTCCACCTTACTTACGAAAACTTAGAAAAATAGTCAAAAAAGAGGCCAAAACCGCCTTGGTCATCCAAACGACACGTAAACATAGACATAGCACCGCATATGCAATAGACACGCGTTACTACTGACGGGACTCGATTTCGATATACGAAGCCCGAGTTCGAGTCCTATCCACCTAACTTGAAGAACACAAACTAAAATAATATAAATATGTTTTCATTTCGACTTTGTTATTAATATTTTAATTTTGTAGGGTCTTGTTAACGAGACTGGTGGAGGTGGAGGTGGAGGTGGAGGCGATGGTGATGACCGCTGAGCTGATGACGAGCAGCCTCCTCTAGTACAGGGTAATGACCGCCGAGTCGATGACGATGAGATAGGTGACAGTTTGTAGTTAGTTTATGTTATATTCTGAGTTTCATGTATGTACTTGTACAGTTTTTGAGTTGTACAGACGGCCATTTTTGATCTATATATTTGATTTGGATTACTATATGAATGGTGAATTGTATGATATTTGATTGTTATTTGATGGTTTTTATTAGTTTATAACAGGTATATGTTTATATTTGTAAATGAACAGGGAAATTTTGAAAGTATAAAAAAAATTCAAAATATATATAATCATTACCGACGGGGGTAAGGGCGACGGCAGTTCCCGTCGCCAATGACCTATAGCGACAGACATGGGGACATGCATTTGATGCTTTTAATTTAATTCTAAAAAGTCATTGCCGACGGCTATAAAGTCATGGTCGACGGGCTCGCCGTCGCGAATGAGTAATTTCAAAAAAAAATTATTAAATCTTTACCGACGGGATTGCCATCGCTCGAGCCGTCGGGATTGACCTTGTGCCGTCGCCAATGAGGCCCATCGCCAATGGCAATGATGCCGACAGCGGCCGACGGGAACCAGGGGCGACGACCTGTGAGGCGACGGGAACACCGACGGCCACTACCGTAGTTAATGACTTCATTACCGACGGCCCTGTAGTCATAGGCGACGGCAGTGCCAGTCGACAATGACTGATTTTTTTGTAGTGTCTTTATACCTTGGCTTGGTTCTTCTCTCTTCTTCTTCTTATGTTTGGTTAGGAAAATATGAAACATCAAAACTCCCCTCCCTCTCTCTTCTCTATAGTGGTCGAACCCCCCTTGCTCCCCCCTCTCTCTCTCTTGCTTGCTTTAGCTAACTTAGAAGAATGAGATGAAAGAGAAAAGATAGGAAACATCATTTGGTCTTGGTGGGTTTTTAGATAAATTTGATATATCTAATCTTATCTCCCAACAACTCTCTCTCTCTCTCTCTCTCTCCTTATCATTGTAAATGTTGCTTGTGGACTAAAGGTTGCTTGTTAGGTTGGTGAAATGATATGGCTCAAACCAAAGCTTGACACCTTGCTTGGGTTGTTCACCAACTAAAGTAGGAAATCATTACATGCCTCCCCCCTTTTTCTCCTCTCTAATTTTCGGCCAAGTGGCCTTGTTTTGCTCCATATTGTTTTCTTTTTAAGGCCCATTTAGCTTACTTAATGGTCCAAAAGGTCCCCTCTCCCTTGGGCTAAAAGTTGGACCACCCTTTTAATTATTTGGACTAGAAATTTTAATCATTTGGGCCATGTAATCCACATGTTTTCATACTTTTAATTTTATACTTATTCAATGACTTATATACCCTTCCTCAAGTGGCTAAACTTGGGCTTTTATTTAATTTCTTTTGGGCTTGCACTTTACTTAGTTTGATTACTAATTAAACTAGACTTGGGCTTCCACCACTAATTAATTTGTGTCATCACTATACTTGCCCTAGACATGTTATATTGGGCTAGTTTAACAATTTAATTGCTATTAAATCAATTTATCTACAAGTCCAATGCTTAAATAAATAATTGGGCTTATTTAAATTACTTACCCTCCTTAGTCCATTAAATCTATTATCACTAGACCTAATGCTCAATATTATTGATATTTACATACTCTTAACTATCTTTATATACAAAATAAATGTATACACATTATATAATGTATATTTATTTAATCGCATACATAATTCTCGTAAGTCATCACACATTCTACTAGTTTATTAACTAAATAGCCATAATTGGCTTAATGAGTTATGACCACTCACATAATCATACAAGATAACCTAATAGGTTGATTCATATTTCATAAATCTCTTAGATTAGGTCACTAGTCTATAGTTAAAATACTAGGACAATTAAATAAAGATAACACTTAAGGTTATTTAATTCAAATACCTAATTTATATATTAGGTCACCAAACTTTATAGGTATCGTAGTACCTTATCTTTAATATTCCTTCAAGTACATATAGATTTATTTTTAGGATTTTGAATTTTTGTAACCCATATTTTCTCTATTCTCATTCGAATAGTAAACCATATAGGTTCTTCTTTAAAAAATTTAAATTATTCCTCAAATTCCTATCTAGGTTTTATCCTCTAACCTTTATTTTAATCATTCAAGATCTTATAAGTTTTCTAGTTGTCACATGCCTCGAGCGCAAGCTAACAATTACTATCACGTTCCTTAATTAATCCTACATACACGTAATTACAATAGTAACATAAATTAGTTACTATATAACTAATTCACATAATTAGTTAACCCGTCAAAACTAACTCGTTATTCTTAATTAGTTAACCCGTCAAAACTAACCCGTGCAAAGAAAAAGCCACAGAGACTGATTTTAACTAACCAAAAATAACCAAAAATAAACCTTACTGCGAACGATAATAATGTAGTAGTGCAAGTAAGAGTCGATCCCACAGAGACTGATTTATCTATTTTTATATACTTCATATTCCAGAAGAGGGGGATTTTTTTTGATTATTTTTAATTAAAATAATCTAATGTGTAAAATACTATAACAAATTAAATCAAAAGAACAAACCTTGGGTTAATTCAACTTCCACCTTTGAACATACACTGATCATTGACTCAAGCATACACAATTAATATCTTGAATATTTATCATTAGAATCACTCCCATGTCTTTCCTTAATTTTAGTTAGATAGAAACAAGCGATCTAAATAACCCTAACTACTAAACAGCCTCAGACAAGCGCTAAAAGTTTAATCTAGTAGAAGTTTTAAGAATTAGAAAAATCGATGAAGCTAAACAACACAAGCACAAGCGATTGCATTTAATTTAGTTGAATATTCTTCTTAAGATCTAATAATCTCGTGATCTGCAGTCAATTATTAATCTTAGTTGCTTCGCAAATTAGAGTGACCAAACAATTACGAATTCGATATCTAATTTAGCAGTAGATTTCAATGAATAATAAACTAGTATGCATCCTAGCAATTAAACAAATCAATCATATAATTCAAGCACAGAAGAATAATCAATACTCAAAATAATAATTGAACAATTAAAATCAATTAGATCTCACAGTGTATTTAATCCAAGGCTTCCGTCTCCTTAATCCAAGAACAATAAATTAGCTATCCATAGCCATAGAAAAACCAAGAATTATAGAGAGAATTATTTTATTGAATGAATTACCCAGTCCTTTATATGTTTGCTTCCAGCCCCTATTTATAACAAAAACGCAGCCTCATTATCTATACCCTAGCTGCTTCCACGAGTCCAATCCGCAAAAGGAGATTGGCAATAATTTTCTGCTTCCTCGCTGGGGCGGGTTAGTGTACTGCCCAGCCGAATAATTTTTCTTCCATTAGCCGCCCGTGATATGCATGTGCTGCTATGTATTAGTCAAGCACGTGAGCCGTGAGCTGCTTATTCTTTTGCATGCTGCTGGATTAATTCGTAAGCTACTTGGATTCGTGGCCCACATATTATGCTGAGCTGCTGATTAGAACCGTGGGCTGCTCACTTAAACTGCTGACCGTGAATGACTTAAGCCCATTTGTTAATTCCTTCACAAGCTTATTTCGTGGGCCCCATGATACATCTCTTTATTTGCCAAATCCATGAGTTGCTCCATTTTTAATTTCAACTCAAAGGCTGTTGGCTCCATTCCTTTTCCAATCCGGAACTGCTTGTTGCCAACCAACGTGGGCCCATTCCTTTAGAAGCTGCTGACGCTTGGCCCACTTGCATGCTATACTAAAATACATCTTTTCTTGCCCTCTTTTGCATTCATTTTACTTTCTTGGTTTAATTGTACCTAAAATAAAAATATAAGAATAATGAATGTATTTAGGTACAAAATAAATATAAAAGATTAGTATTAAGAGAATAAAATATAACATATTTCATTCTTATCAAATTCTCCCACACTTATCTTTTGTTCGTCCTCGGGCAAAACAAAAATAAATTATAACACAAAAATAATTTAACTAAACACACTTGACAAACTTGAGCCATGAATTAATACGAACTTCAACATAGACCTCAAAGATTCAAAACAATAACTCTTGGGAAACTTCAAAACAATGTATCATCTGAAACCCAAATTTATCTATCAATCTTACTTTATTCTCAACCCCTTGTGCGTGTGTGAATCCACCTAGATCAAACCAATCAGACTCCAGAAAAATTTATAAAATTGAAGCCTTAAAGGAGAAAGATAAACTCAACCACTTGTTCTCCCACCAATTTCAGTTAACACCAGCAGATAATCATCAAAGGATCAAAAGGTTTTTCTTTCTGTCTTATTTTTTCTCTTTCTTTTTTTTTCTTTAGGTAAGTGCATTTTATGCTCCATCTTACCAGCGAGTGCGTTTTACGCTCCATCTCGCATGTCATGTGTTTATGAGTGAGTGCGTCTTACGCTCCATCTCATCCCACCACATAAATCATTTCTTGATTACTTTTTTAATTTTTTTTTCTTTCAATCTTGCAAAATTTGCCTAAATCATTTCCCTTTTCTTTAAATAATTCCTCATATCAACTTCAAGTATTGATCAAACGATTGAGAGAGTTCAAAATTTCTTCCCTAGACATTCAATAAGATAAATTTCTTCCAAGTCAAAACTAATTCGAACAAATGGATATGTGCTTAATAGTGAAGGGTCTCAAATAAAGTAATGATCAATAAAGAAAACTTGAATTTAGATTACCCAACGTCTATCAGTCCTCCCAGAAGTTATCACAAAGAAATCAAAATTTTATCATTGGTCAAAAATCAAAGTCCAAATTAACTTATTTCTCACTTGACAAATCCTAAAACTACTCTATTTTCGTAGGAAACACGATTGCACTTAGCATGTGTAACAAGCCTTTAAACCCCAAGGTTACCCCAAGTGGACGAGTTTTGTCTCGTGAGGGTTTGCAGTGAATATACCCACAAAATTCAAAATAAATATAATAAAAAATAAAAAATTTGGAAAATATCTAAATGCTCCCCCCAACACTTAAAACTTACATTGTCCCCAATGTAAAGTAAAATGCAAAGAAAAGTAGAGAGATACTCCCCTATGGGTTGCCTCCCATGCAGCTCCTTTTTTATGGTCGTTGGCTCGACCCAACATTTCCTTTGAGTGAACTCGTGTAGACCGGATCCTTCAAGGTCCACATTCTCCATTTTTTTCTCGCGAAAACCCTCATAGAGATATGCATTCGACTAGGAAGAGGTTTCAAACCCGAAAGTGGTGCCTGCTAAACAGAGGGTAAGAACTTCTTGTTAGAAATCGGTACTTTAGCATAAAATCTGTTACCTGATTTTGGATCGTCAGGCAAAGCTGTTCAAGTTGCTTGCAACTCGACGCTCAAGGTCAAATCCGCACTTTCTTCATCAATGTTCTTACTCAGTACACTTTCCAATTTATCCTTACCATCAAGTTCACCGATTTCCTGTGCTAAAGAGTTAATCACATCAATTGAATAAACAGATTTATCATCAGTGGGGTATTGCATGGCATCATAAATATTAAATTTAACACTTTCGCCATCAAATTCCATTGAAAGTGTACCACTATGAACATCTATTTTAGTCTTTGATGTCTTTAAAAATGGTCTTCCTAACAAAATAGGAGCATTTTGGTCACCGTTTTCCATATCAAGCACATAAAAATCAGTAGGAAAGAACAAATTATTGACTTGCACAAGAACATCCTCAATTATACCTTTGGGAAAGACATTAGATCTGTCAGCCAGCTGTATTATAACTTCAATTTTATTCAAAGGTTCAAGTGATAAAGTAACATATATAGAATATGGCATGACATTTATCGAGGCTCCTAAATCTAACATGGCTTTTTCAATTTTAGCGCTACCTATCGTGCACGAAATAGTGAACATACCCGGATCTGGGCACTTAGTAGGTAGCTTTCTTTGGATGACTGCAGAAACATTTTCTCCTACCCTCACCTTTTCATATTTTTTAATTCCTGTTTTCTCTTGTGTGTACACAGTTCTTTCAAAAATTTAGCATAACGAGGTACTTGTTTAATAGCATCTAACAATGGAAAATTTACCTCGTATTTACGGAAAGTTTCATACAAATCTGAATTTTTCTCGTATTTTCTATTTTCTGTTAAAGCAAGAGGGAAAGGAGGTACCGGTTTATATTCAGACAGAGGAGAAAATTTACGCTTAGGTTCATCCTTGTCATTCAGAACACTGCTGTCTGCTTCGTCTTTTTCCTTATCTGCCTTGTGTTGATCTTGCAGTGTAGGTACTGTCTTTTCTGGAACTGTTATCTCCTTACCATTCCTCAAAGTGATTGCACTTACATTTTCTTTTGGATTCACCACTGTTTGAGAGGGTAATTTTCCAGAGCTTTGCGCTTCCAATCGACTAATTGCAGTTGCCATTTGTCCCACTTGTGTACCTAAATTCTGAATACTTGCCCTCGTTTCCTGTTGAAAATTTAAAGTGTTAGTGGCAAGTGTTTTAACAATATCTTCTAAAGACATGCTAGGGTTAGAAGATTGGCCCTGTTGTTGTCTATTGAGATACGATGGTTTGTACTGCTGCTGATTTGGAAAAGTTTGAGGTGCGGGTTGAGTTGCTTGTGGATTTTCGTAGCTAAAGTTAGGATGATCCCTCCATCCAGGATTATATGTATTCGAGTAGGGATCATAATTCCTTTGTGGTTGGCCAGGAAATCCTCCTGCTGCATTTGCATGTTCAACGGATTCCTCTTGAAGGGTTGGACATGCATCTGTCGGATGTCCTACTACCGCACAAATTTCGCAAGCTTTTACCTGCTGTGTGTTACCTGCACCCATTTGACGAACAAGAGCAGTTAAACTCGCAATTTGTTGTTCAATAGAAGAAATTTGTACCTCGCTAGCATTCCTCGGTGGAGAATCCAGTCTAGTGCCAAATTGTTGAGAGTTGGCTGCCATATTTGCAATTAAGTTTCTTGCAGCCTCGGGAGTCTTATCCACCAACGCTCCGCCACTAGCAGCGTCAATCATGCTTCTGTCTGTACAACTGAGACCTTCATAGAAATACTGGATGAGAAGCTGATCACTAATTTGGTGATGAGGGCAACTAGCACACAATCTTTTGAAGCGCTCCCAATACTCATGTAGGGATTCTCCGTTGTTCTGCCTCATGCCACAAATTGACTTTCGAATATTGGCTGCCCTTGAAGCTGGAAAATATTTCTCTAAGAAGAGTCTTTTGATCTCCTCCCATGTGGTGATACTTCCGGAGGGTAGATAGTAAAGCCAATCCTTAGCTGAATCTTTCAGAGAAAATGGGAAGGCTCTTAGCTTGATCTGTTCTTCAGTTACTCCGGTAGGTTTCATACTCGTACATACCACATGGAATTCCTTCAAGTGTTTGTGGGGATCTTCACCTGCCAAACCATGAAAAGAAGGTAGAAGATGTATCAGTCCAGATTTTAATTCAAAATGAGTGTTAGTATCAAGATTAGGGAAAGTTATGCATAAGGGCTGTTGGTTCAAATCAGGAGCCGAAAGCTCTTTCAGGGTTCGATTTGCTGCCATGACTTCCTTTTCTTCACGAATTTCCCGAGCTTCCTTCCTTAATCTGCGACAAGTTCTCTCTATCTCTGGATCAAACTTTAAATCACCTTGATTAGTAGATCGAGTTTCAGGCATAAACAATCAAGGGAATTCAAGTAAAAAAAATAAAAATAAAAAATGAAATACGGATTATAAAAATATAAAAATAAACTAAAATCAGTCCCCGGCAACGGCGCCAAAATTTGATGTGCTGTCGCAGACAACCAAAAATAAACCTTACTGCGAATGATAATAATGTAGTAGTGCAAGTAAGAGTCGATCCCACAGAGACTGATTTATCTATTTTTATATACTTTATATTCCAGAAGAGGGGGATTTTTTTTGATTATTTTTAATTAAAATAATCTAATGTGTAAAATACTATAACAAATTAAATCAAAAGAACAAACCTTGGGTTAATTCAACTTCCACCTTCGAACATACACTGATCATTGACTCAAGCATACACAATTAATATCTTGAATATTTATCATTAGAATCACTCCCATGTCTTTCCTTAATTTTAGTTAGATAAAAACAAGCGATCTAAATAACCCTAACTACTAAACAGCCTCAGACAAGCGCTAAAAGTTTAATCTAGTAGAAGTTTTAAGAATTAGAAAAATCGATGAAGCTAAACAACACAAGCACAAGCGGTTGCATTTAATTTAGTTGAATATTCTTCTTAAGATCTAATAATCTCGTGATCTGCAGTCAATTATTAATCTTAGTTGCTTCGCAAATTAGAGTGACCAAACAATTACGAATTCGATATCTAATTTAGCAGTAGATTTCAATGAATAATAAACTAGTATGCATCCTAGCAATTAAACAAATCAATCATATAATTCAAGCACAGAAGAATAATCAATACTCAAAATAATAATTGAACAATTAAAATCAATTAGATCTCACAGTGTATTTAATCCAAGGCTTCCGTCTCCTTAATCCAAGAACAATAAATTAGCTATCCATAGCCATAGAAAAACCAAGAATTATAGAGAGAATTATTTTATTGAATGAATTACCCAGTCCTTTATATGTTTGCTTCCAGCCCCTATTTATAACAAAAACGCAGCCTCATTATCTATACCCTAGCTGCTTCCACGAGTCCAATCCGCAAAAGGAGATTGGCAACAATTTTCTGCTTCCTCGCTGGGGCGGGTTAGTGTACTGCCCAGCCGAATAATTTTTCTTCCATTAGCCGCCCGTGATATGCATGTGCTGCTATGTATTAGTCAAGCACGTGAGCCGTGAGCTGCTTATTCTTTTGCATGCTGCTGGATTAATTCGTAAGCTACTTGGATTCGTGGCCCACATATTATGCTGAGCTGCTGATTAGAACCGTGGGCTGCTCACTTAAACTGCTGACCGTGAATGACTTAAGCCCATTTGTTAATTCCTTCACAAGCTTATTTCGTGGGCCCCATGATACATCTCTTTATTTGCCAAATCCATGAGTTGCTCCATTTTTAATTTCAACTCAAAGGCTGCTGGCTCCATTCCTTTTCCAATCCGGAGCTGCTTGTTGCCAACCAACGTGGGCCCATTCCTTTAGAAGCTGCTGACGCTTGGCCCACTTGCATGCTATACTAAAATACATCTTTTCTTGCTTTCTTTTACATTCATTTTACTTTCTTTGTTTAATTGTACCTAAAATAAAAATATAAGAATAATGAATGTATTTAGGTACAAAATAAATATAAAAGATTAAGTATTAAGAGAATAAAATATAACATATTTCATTCTTATCAAAAGCCATTGATAAGTGTTCTTAATGAAATTGACCACTGTGAGTTTGTTTCTAAATTAATTCACAAAATTCCAAGCCTATTGAATTCGTTCTAAGCATGTTATCATAATCTATAATCAATTTATACAATATAATACCATCAAACATGAATTTTGATTTTAAAGGAACTATATATTTTCAAAACAAGTTCACTGTAACTTTTGATGAACACGATTTCTTCATGTTCATCATGTTTACATGAATTAAACAACTTAATTATGCATACAATTCATCTATAAATAATTTATAACACACTATATATATAAATCATGTCTACATTAATTTTCATAAAAACTCTAATCACTAGAGCACTAAAACATGAAAAACGTAAAAACACAATTTTAATGGTTAGAGAGTTAGAATTATACCCTTTGATTATAGAGGAAGAAGAAGGTGGTGATGATAGGCTTCAAGTTTTAACAATTCCTTCTCCTTCTTCTTCTTCTTTCTCTCTTTTCTCTCTAACTTTTCTTTTATGTTCTTTCTTTCTAACACTGACTAACTCTCTAACTAACGTATAATATAAACTGCTATAATATAAATGATATATTATACATATAATTATGTAATATATATAACTGACAAATATTAACTTCCTCTACTAAATACATGGCAATTACATTTTTTTGAAAATCAAAAGCCATAAGGCTTTGTTTGGCCAAAACCTCTTTAATTTTAAAAACAGATTTTTAGTAGTTAAGGCCATGTTTGGTAAAAACTCTTTAAAATGGGTGTAATGGCCTTGTTTGGCAAAACTAATTTAAAACTCTTTTTATTTACTTAATAAATCCTTAAACACATACTTTCAATGTTACACTTTATTTAATTAAATCCCATCATTCTAGTTTAATTAAATACAAGTTAACATCAATTATCCAAATAAAATTTGTCACATAAAAATTATAATTACTCGCTAATCATAATCTCATGTAACAATTACCACATAATATTCATTTAATTTAATTATCTCAATTAAATTAAAACTATACCATAACATTGCTTACACAACAATTTAATATTAAATATTTATTTAATTAACATATTACACTTAATTAAATTACTCCACAATAATTACATAAATTATTTATTTAACTCAATAAATAAATCAATTAAAATATTTATTTAATATAATAAATATTAAAATTCATATATAAAATTCTCATTCGTTACAATCTTCCCTCCTTAAAAGGATTTTGTCCTCAGAATCACTAAAAAAATCTCATCTGTTACATTCTTCTCCTTAAAAAGATTCTATCCCCAAAATTGACATACAATAAATTAAACAAACAATTGGGGATAGGTTTTCTTCATTACATCTTCGAGTTCCCACGTAACTTCTTCAGCACTGTGGTTCCTCTAGATTATCTTAACAGAATGTATCACTTTATTTCTAAGTACTTGTTCTTTTCTATGAACTATTTGAACAGGAACCTCTTCATAAGTTAGGTCCTTATCAAACTGTAAAGGTTCATACTCTATCACATGCTTGTAGTCGTGTTTATACGGTCGTAATACAGAAATATGAAAAACATTATGTATATTATCTAGCTCCGGATGTAACGCAACCTTATAAGCCACTTTGCCAACCTTTTGTAGTATCTCAAAAGGTCCAATAAATCGGGGACTCAGCTTCCCGTCCTTGCTAAATCGAATCTTCCCCTTCCAGGGAGATACCTTTAGGAAAACAAAGCTTCCCACTGCAAATTCTCAATTCTGTCAATGTTGATCGGCATACTTCTTTTGTTTGTCTTGAGCAGCAACCAATCTTATTCTGATTACCTTGACGATCTCAGCAGTTTGTTGCACCAATTCTGGTCCCAACAGTTGACGTTCACCGACCTCATCCCAGCACAATGGAGTCCTACATTTTCTGTCGTACAATGCTTCGTAAGGCGGCATGCCAATACTTACATGATAAATATTGTTGTATGTGAACTCCATTAACGATAGATGATCATCCCAGCTTCCTTTGAAGTCCATAACACAGGCTCTCAGCATATCCTCTAGAGTCTGAATCATTCTCTCGCTCTGGCCATTAGTCTGAGGATGATACGCCGTACTCATTCGCAATTGTGTTACCAAACATTCTTGTAATCGCTTCCAGAAATTCGACGTGAAACACGAATCCCTGTCGGACACAATCGATACTGGAACACCGTGTCTAGAGATAATTTCCTTCACATAGAGCTTCGCTAACTGATCCAAGTTTTATCTAATCTTGATCGGTAAAAAATGTGCTGACTTCGTCAGTCGATCCACTATAACCCATACTGCATCGAATCCCTTCTAAGTCGCTGGAAGACCAACCACGAAATCCATCGTGATATGCTCCCACTTTCATTCCGGAATATCTAGCAGTTGTAGTAATCCACTCGGTCGCTGGTGTTCTGCTTTGACTTTCTGGCACGTTAGACATTTCGCAACGCATTCAGCTACGTCTCTCTTCATATTCGGCCACCAAAAATGTTGTCTGAGGTCCTGGTACATCTTCGTACTCCCAGTGTGAATCGAATATCTCAAACTGTGAGCTTTGCCCAAAATCTCCTCTTTGACGTCTGGTACTGGCGGTACCCAGATTCTACCTTCAAATCGTAGCAGTCCTTCATTATCGATCTTGAACTTGATTTCTTCACCATCGACTATTCTCTTCCAGATCTTCTCGCAATCCTCATCGTGTAGTCGTGCCTCTTTCACCTTGTCCACTAAGGTTGAACCGATAGTTAGTTGAAATAACTTCTCATCCGATTCCTTCGGATACTTAACTTCCAGTTCCAACTTAGCCATCTCTTCTATTAACTGGTCCTGATCAGTTAATATATTTAACTTCTCCCGACTCTTCTAGCTTAAAGCGTCGGCAACCACATTAGCTTTACCCGGATGGTAAAGAATCTCGCAATCGTAGTCCTTGATAAGTTCCAACCATCTCCTTTGGCGCATGTTGAAATCTTTCTGTGTAAAGATATACTTCAGACTCATATGATCTGTGTATATCTCACACTTTTCTCCATATAGGTAGTGTCTCCATATCTTCAGAGCAAACACTACTGCCGCCAATTCCAAGTCGTGGGTCAGATACCCTTTCTCGTAGTCCTTCAATTGATGTGATGCATGGGCAATGACTTTGCCGCTCTGCATCAGCACACAGCCTAATCCCTTATGTGAGGCATCACTGTATACTACGAAATTTCCTGTACTATCAGGCAATGACAACACAGGCGCAGTACTCAGCCTCTTCTTCAGTTCTTGAAAACGTTTCTCACACTTTTCCGTCCAAATAAACTTAACCATCTTACGAGTCAAATTCGTCAACGGAGTCGCGATTTTGGAAAAGTCTTGAATAAACCTTCTGTAGTATCCTGCCAATCCCAAGAAACTCCTAACTTTAGATGGTGTCTTCGGCTGATCCCAATTCATCACAGCTTCAACCTTCGACGGATCCACTGAAATCCCATCCTTGTCAATCATGTGGCCAAGAAATTGCACATGTTCTAACCAGAATTCGCACTTCGAGAATTTTAAGTATAGCTTCTCCCGTCTCAGCGATTCCAATGTCAGCCTCAAATGTTCAGTGTGTTCTTCCTCAGTTTTGGAATAAACCAAAATGTCATCTATGAACACCACTACGAATTTGTCTAGATATGGCTTAAACACCCTATTCATTAAGTCCATAATTGCAGTTGGTGCATTCATTAGACCAAATGACATCACCAAGAACTCGTAATGCCTGTACCGAGTCCTAAAAGCCGTCTTTGATATATCTTCTCTTCTTACCTTCAACTGATGATATCTGTAACGACCCCAAAATTCATGCAATACAACTCTCGACATCGGTCGTTAACAATACATCCTTATTCAGACTTTACATCATTAATCAATGATACAATCACTAAAAATACGAAATATTTAAAACTTTTATATTATTCCTTCTTTATTAACCCTGAATCTCAACCTTTATCATTACATAACTTTGATTCAACTTTATTTCATGAATCACTTCGTCAGAGTTATTATAAACTAAAATTTACATCCACGTTCAATAACCCTTATACATCGGGTAAAATTTAAACTTTACAACTCAACATCTGTTAACCATCATACATTATCAAAAATATTATCTGAAACCTTAAACAGGGTCCAAAATAATAACAATTCAGCCAAAGTATATAAATCTTCATGCATTACATCTGATTCATTTCTTTCAAGTAGCACGTAGCGTTACCTTGAATCCTTAACCTGCAAGAGTGATTATTTGCAAGAATGAGCTCGACAGCTCAGCAAGATCTAACAGCTTTCATGCATCATATAGCACATAAATACATGCTCAACATACATCTCATAATAATTAAAGTAACATGGCATACATGCTTTACATCACATAACAAATATAAAGATTGAGTTCCTTACTCAATCAACATTCTTTAATCAAACAATGTATTCATAAATTGACTTTAACATTTCATGCTTACAAAATATCATGCTCTTGGCAAAACAATTTAAAACAGTTCATTATCAAGTGCATGTAGAAAATAGGAACTAAAAGACTTGCCTTGATCGTTGTTTACCAATAATGTACAGTTTAACAGCTTACAGATATCTGCACTTGACGTGCCCTACACAATTATATAATCATGCACATCAACTATTAGTCACATAGCAAAGCATATTAGTTGTAATGTAAACTTTACTCTACATTTCATAAACCTTCCTATTATCAATACACAATGTTTAATTTAATTGTGTTAACTATCGACTTATATTTCACTATATTTCTTTTTTGTAATATTTGAAATTCATTCAAGTGTTTAAGTCTTGCTAGGACTACTTATTGGTTTTATACTAACCCCATTTCATATCTTATAATGTTCATTTCATTTGACTTAAAACACTTTTTACATTCATTAACACTTGTCACGACGTTTCGACGTTCATTCGTCACCCGTCCGAATTATCTCTCTTGTGCATGCTTAGTGTGCTTATACAACTAATCTAATACATCATTTATTAATGTTAAATATCATTATATTTATTAACATTCATGTTTCATAATTTATAACAACATCTATTATCGTCGACAGCACTATACTTGCGTATGTGCATGTCTGACGCCCTCCGATTGCCTCTGAATACGCATCAGTCACAAAGATGACCATTTTGACCCTAGATAACGACCTCAAATCAAATAAGTTAAAAAACAAAAGTTGTAGGTCTACTCGTGCTCGTTCTGGATCATCTTGAATCACATCAATCGAGTCCGTATGAGAAAGTTATGGCCGTTTTACTATAGGACGTCAAAATAGTCCACTCGGGCATGTCTGTGCCTGACACGTGTCCGGAGCAGCTGCGCCCATTTTAACCTTATGAACGGCGCAGCTGCGCCATTCATCAGTTCATCATTTTACAGATTTTCTGCAGTCGCGAAAATCTGACCTATCCAACTCCGATCTTCATAACTTGAGTTATACACATCCGGTTGAGTCCGTTTTCGACTCTATGGATTCGTAATTCATAGAACTACAACATACCTAAAAATCAATAATCTGCAGAAACACTAACCAACCTAAATTTTGACCTAAAACTCATGTTCATGTTAGTTTTGCGTGTTTTAACATGTTTTAGCGAAATCATTCACCACGGATTCGATTCCTAACCGAATCAATCCGTTTAAACTTCGTTGTTTTCGTCTTTCAACATACTAACAACATATATTATCAATTTCAGATTATATACATGATCTAACCATCAATTTAAGCCTTAAAAATGGACCAAAATACATATACTAAGCCATAAATCAAATTTCTTCTTCTAACACATGTTTCCACGAATATGATTACATGAAAACCTGTTATAGATTACATATAACAAATTATACATACCAATTAACATATATGATCAATCTCTTAACAATTTAACCCTCAAAACTAATTACAAAGAAGAACTTCTAGAAAATAAAACCAAAGCTAGAAACTTCAAAAATTTACCTTTGATTCTTCTTTAAATTTAGAATAGATGATTGGAAGTCCTTGTTTAATCCTCTTTTTCATCTTGATTCTCAGAGTTTCTCTTCCCACTTCTCAATTTCTCTCTAAGCTCCATCTTTCTCTATGTGTTTTCTCTACTCATGTGAAGGAGGAATAAACTGATGAAAGTTACGTAATTTTAATTTGTATCGGTTATACAAAGGAAAAGTTTCCAGCCGTTAAAATATGAAGAGTCTCTAAGCCTTGTTTGGCTAACTCCATTAGACTCCCTTCTTGATTATTTTAATATTCCTTTTACTATATGATACCTATGTCACGCTACACTTTATTGCTAAATTATTTAGCTAGCTGCATTGAATAATTATATAATTATAATATGTATAACTATTACTCCATACATTACGAAATTATATTCATAACACCTCAACTTAAATTAAACCTTTCCATTAACATAATTAATATTTATTTCCTTTATTTTAATTAACTCACATGAATTATATAATTATAATATTTAATTATTTAATTCATTTTCTCGCATAAATTGTCTCAATACAATTTATTTAATCCATACATCTAATCACTACTTAAATATTAATCAATTTATTTAATACCATCATACTTAAATAAATTATTCCATAATAATTTTCATTGAATATTTATTTTATTCATTAATCCTAACACCAATATTTATTTATAATTATATTGGTTCTTCTCATTCTCATACCCATTTACATTCACTTGGCTAAATAGAATATATTAAGCCATTACATAAACGTATTACTCTTACATGTAATATATTACCTTCATATTTTATTAAAACAATTATATTTATATTAATTCACTACTTTAATTAAGTGAATACTCACATTATTTACGAGATTTAATTCATAATAATTCCACTGCCAACAAGGAATAATAATTAAATTATATTATTTCATAATATAATCTTTAACTTAATTAAATTAACTAATAATATTCAGTTAATTTCCTTTTCGTAATAACCTTATTTAATTTCTTCAATAGTTAAATTAAGTATTAAACCTCATCATCCCAATATATGAATATATATATATATATATATATATATATATATATATATATATTTACTTACACGTAAAACACGTCATAATAAGAATTTCATTCATTAAATTCTTATTTTAATAATTTCTGAAAATTCGGGTTGTCACAATATCCACTTCTCAAATCGATTTTTGAGAAGTATCTAGCACCCTTTAGTTGATCGAACAAGTCATCGATCCTAGATAAAGGATACCTATTCTTGATTATAACTTTGTTAAATTCCCTATAATCATTGCATAGCCTCATTAATCCATCCTTCTTCTTCACTAACAATACTGGCGCTCTCCACGGTGAAACGCTCTACTGAATGTACTTCTTGTCTAGCAATTCCTGCAGTTGAACCATCAACTCCTTCATCTCGACTGGAGCCATTCTGTACGGAGCTTTCGATATCAGAGCAGTCCCCGGTGCTAAGTCGATCACGGACTCTATCTCTCTATCTGGCGAAAGTCTTGGAAAATCTCTCGAAAATACGTCCACAAACTCCCTAACCACTGAAATCTCTTCTATCTTCGGACTCTTCTTACGAGTATCCACTATGTAGGCTAAATACCCTACACAACCTTGTTTCAATAGCTTCTTGGCTTGCATAATCGTCAGACAACTCGCTTGTCTAGGCGATTTGCTACCATAAAATACTACCTTCGATGGAGTCGTAAGGTTCACAGACTTCTTCTGGCAATCGATTACCGCACCATGGTTGAACAACCAATCCATGTCCAGTATTACATCAAACTCCCCAAGTTTAATCGAAATCAAATCTTCCCTCAATTCCTGACCCTTAATGTCCAATCTACAGTTCTTGTAAACAAACCTAACAGGAATAACCTCCTTATTCACAATCTCTATGTTCAAGGGGTAAACTAATTCCTCTTTAGGTAAGTCTAAGGTCTTAGCAAATTCATCATATATAAATGAACAAGTAGCACCCGAATTAAATAATACATATGCATTTATACTATTGACCGAAATAATACATGACACCACATCCTTTGACTGCACAGCATCCTGCACCGTCATATTGAACGTTCTGGTAGTGGGTCGAACTGCCTGCAGTGGTCCAGCGATAGTCAAAGTACTGTCGCTGCCATTTCCTCCGTTTCCTGTTGACCTTTCCTGCTGGCTTCTTTGGGCAACTTCGAGCCATGTGATCTCTAGATCCATATGTGTAGCAAGCTCCCTTCTTCGGGTTCGGGCAATTTGGAGCAATGTGGCCTTCCTAACCACAGTTGAAGCATACTCGCCTTCCCTTCAGACACACTCCAGTGTGATTCTTCCAGTATATAGAACATGCTTCAGTCCTTCTCTTCTGCTGGTTTCCCTGTTGACTACCAGTAGATGTGTTATCATTCCACTTCCTTTTTTGGTTGATAGCCCCGCTACCACCAGCCTTGTTTTCTGTCTCATTCTTGTTCTTCTTTTGATCTTGGTTGTACTTGGTCACCGTGTCGCTTTCACCTTCAGCGAGGATGGCCTTTTCCAGAATAGCTGCAAACGTCTTCAGCTAGAATATGGAGACTTTGTTGTAGAGCCAGGGCTTCAGTCCTTGCTCGAATATTCTCGCCTTTATTTTGTCAGTACTGACCTGGTACGTTGCAAACCTGGCCAGCTCGTTGAATTTTGTGGCGTATTCCGGCACCGTCATCGTTCCCTGCTTTAGCCCTAGGAACTGAACCTCCATTTGGTTCTGAGAGCTAATAGTGAAGTACATTTCAAAGAACATCTCTTTGAAATGATCCCATGCTATAACTCCTCCCCCCACTCTAATCTTGTTGGCCTGCCACCAGAAGCTAGCTTCCGACTTCAGCATAAACGTCGCGAAAGCCATCTTCTGGTCCTCACTAACTCTAGCCACATCGAAGACCTTCTCCATCTCCATTATCCACATTTGCGCCTCTATCGGATTCACTGATCGTTGAAATTCTGGCGGTCCTACTGCCTTAAATTCCTTAAATGTTGTGCCTTGGACTTGCGACTGATTCGGAAGTCTCCTTTTAGCATGTTCACCAACTGTTGAACTGAATTGGGATTCGTCCCGTCGTTGTTATTATTAGTCAAACCCTCTGGGTTTTAACGTGTAGGTCTTCTTCTTGGAGGCATCTTACTGTTAAGACATACTCTTATTAGATCCTTTACTTATTTCTTAAATATTCAAGTTCAATTTAAACATTAAATTAGCTCAATTCACACTTGAACACACAGCACGTTAATAAACTTCTTTATTTCATTCATTCTTAGTTTTAAAAACATAGAATAGATAGCATCTCTGTTATTTACATCATCTTTCCTGAACTGAAACAAGTTACAGGATTACATTATTATCTTATCCCATTATAATCTCAAATTCTTGGATTGACATTTATTTATTACATAAAGAAACATATAATTAAAGATTCTACTATCTAGGCATGTTAAAACGTCACATAGCCTCTCCACGCTCTTCGTCCATCACCCGGAACACCGTTTTGCGATCCACTATCTACCACGGTAAATCCTTGAATTGAGCTGGGTAATAGAAGACACGATCTTGGGCTCAATCTATAGCAGTATGAAAAGCATAGTCTGTCTCCCTCAGCTTAGCTTTCTTCACTTGAACCTCCTCTTCAGCTCGATCTGCACGTTGAGTAGCCCTTAAACTCGTTTCCTCTTCTTTGGCACGCTTCACTGACTCCTCCTGGATGTCGTTCTTTAGCTTCGCTAACTCTGCTAGTGCATAATCTCTTTCACTCTTCGCGTGGACTAAATCCCACTTTGCGTTTCCAAGCTCATCCTCCAGCTCTTGAATTATCTCGTCCCTCTGCTGTATGGTAGTCCGACTCTCGTCCACCAATTCTTTAAGCTCTCCGACTCGACCATATAGCTCCACGTTGCGGTCGCAAATCTCCTCGTACATCACAGCGCTAGTCGAGTGAGGTGGAAATTCCTCTTCAGGATCCTCCTCCTCTTCCTTTGACTCATCCTCACCATCTCGGTCAGATATTGGCTCATGCTCCTGACTAGCTACGATGATCAATGGAGATGGCTCTCTCTGAACCAACTTCTCCAAGACAACCTGGATATCTCGGGGCTCCTCGTCCCTAGGCATCTGGGGTAACTCCTTCTTAGCCTGACTGGACTCTCCAACGTTCGTCATCCTGACAACAAAATTTTAAAGTTTAATTATTACGTGATATCAATCGATACTCTTCGTGTACATAAACGTAAACACATAGCACATAAGGTAGTTTATTATCTTTATCTATCAGCACTATCTTTTCGATCTCCTACAAGGCTACTACCTAAGGTTTCCCCCCACCTAAGGTTCATAACCTAAGCACTGCTTTGATACCAACCTGTGACACCCCCAAATCTGGGTACTTCAATTCTATGGGATTTGGTGCTCACTGTCTAAATAAAACATAACTACTGCCCATAAATAAGGAATGTAAAATAAATTATAACCTTTATAAATCAAATAAAAATCTTCCTTATAAAAAGGATTACAACTTCTCAAATAAATATCACAGGGTTATCTAACCTTAACATAAACAAATTGAGGAAAATAAACATCACATAATAAAATATTATGTCTTATTACAAATCATGATCAACAAATACAACAAGCCTTCACTTGTTCACCTTGGCCTTGCCCTTACTAGTTGATGGTTCATCAACTCTTTCGACTTTAGCTGCAATGGTTATTTAATTGCAAGAGTGAGCAAACAAAAGCTCACTTGAAATAGCAAACAATTGTGATGACATAGTATTGAATAACTTTAACTGAATTGAATAATATTTCATTCATCGAAAATCAAGAATAAGATTTAGAATTCATCTGAGGGTCATAAGACCTTGAACTATGTCCTCGATTATAAACATTTCTATTTAAAACCTTTAACAATCGTTAGACTATATGGACCTTCTAACTAGTACTTAGGGGGATCAGCCCTTCGTACCATGTATTGTGCACAAACATCTTAACGCTTTCGCATGGTAATCCCCTATTATTAGGGTTATTCATCTCAGTATTAAATAACAAGTCTGCACTAAAGAAAGTTTGGTTTGGATAATCTCAAAGGAAATTTGGAATTTCAACTATCATCAACTAAGGAATAGTTGAATCGACTCACAATAATTAAGAGTTCGATAATAAAAGAATTATGCACCAAGTATGAGTCATAACAATAGACTTCATCTTAAATAGTCATGCTAAAGAAATTGAAAGATACAATCAACCTTGCTTGAACAATTAAGTCAAGGTTACATCTATTCAATAATGAACTTCAATAAGTTATTTGCTTAATATGAAAAATTATAGAGAATACAATAACTCGCTCAAGTAAAGTAAGGATTATGAAACTTGCATAAACGTAAAAGTAAGGTTTGAGATTAGAACACTTGCCTCGAGCGCAAGCTGACAATTACTATCAGGTTCCTTAATTAATCCTACATACACGTAATTACAATAGTAACATAAATTAGTTACTATATAACTAATTCACATAACTAGTTAACCCATCAAAACTAACTCATTATTCTTAGGTTTAATTGTCAATTATCATATAACAATCAAATCATACAATCTTAAAAATCAATCAAACTATTTGTTTAATCAAGTCATAATCAACTTATAAGATTAAGTCATACTTTAACATTATTTAAATTATAATTAATCAAATTATAATTTACCTTATACATTTCCTATTTACAAATTAATCATTTGTAATATATTAATGAATCACTTTAGCATCTTAATATATGCCTAACATGTCATCAAGTACATCACATTAGGTTAGCTTTTCATAATACGAAGCAAAAGCCACATAACAAACAAACAAAATTTTCTCTTCTGCACCCCCCTCGCTGGGGCGGGTGTTTTGGCCTAGACAGGCCCGCTGAGGCGGGCACCTTACAGCGGGGAAAATTTGGTTGCGAACTGTGCAGAGAAAAAACTAATTCGGCTTATTTCTTCGCACCAAATTCCGATTTTAACTAACATATTGCATATAACACTTTATAGAAAACTTAAAGCTGGTGGTAGTGGTACCAACAACCAAAAAATGAAGTGGAATGATAACGTTTTTGCTGGGCGTTATCAGAGAAGTCAGTAGAAGAGAAGGTTTGAAGCTTGTGCTACGTGTGGGAAGAATCATACTGGAGTGTGCTTGAGAGGAAAGCGGGTATGTTTCAACTGTGGTCAAGAAGGCCACATTGCATCGAATTGTCTTAACCCGAAGAAGGCAGCTTGCTATACATGCGGGTCAAAGAATCACATGGCTCGTGATTTCCCTAGAAGCCAGCTGGAGGGTCAAATGGAGGAAGAGGAAATAACAGCGATAACACTTTGACTATCGCTGGACCATCGCAAACGAGCTGACCTACCGCCAGAACATTCAACATAACTGTGAAAGATGTTGTGTAGTCAAAGGATGTGGTGTCAGGTATCATTTCGGTCAATAGTATTAATGCTTATGTATTATTTGATTCGGGTGCTACTTGTTCATTTATATTCGATGACTTTGCTAAGAATTTAAACTTGCCTAAGAAGGAATTAATTTACCCTTTGAACATAGAGATTGCGAATAGGGAGGTTATTCCTGTTAGGTTTGTACACAAGAACTATAGTTTTGTTATTAAGGGTCATGAGTTGATGGTAGATTTACTTCCGATAAAAATTGGGGAATTCGATGTTATACTGGGAATGGATTGGTTGTTCAACCATGGGGCGGTAATTGATTGCAAGAGGAAATCTATAAATCTTACGACTCTGTCGAAGGTAGTATTTTATTGCAGCAAATCACATAGACAAGCGAGTTGTCTGACGATTATTCAAGCCAAGAAGTTATTGAAACAAGGTTGTATAGGGTACTTAGCCTACATAGTGGATACTCGTAGGGAGAGTCCAAATTTGGAAGAGATATCAGCTGTTAAGGAATTTGTGGATGTGTTTCCGAGCAATTTGCAAGGACTTCCGCCAGAGAGAGAAATAGAGTTCATGATCGACTTAGCATCGAGGACTGCTCCGATATCGAAGGCCCCGTACAGAATGGCTCCGGTAGAGATAAAGGAGTTGATGGTTCAACTACAGGAATTATTGGACAAGAAGTATATTCAGCTGAGCGTATTGCCGTGGAGAGCATCGGTGTTGTTCGTCAAGAAGAAGGATGGATCAATATGGCTTTGCATTGATTATAGGGAGTTGAACAAAGTCACGATCAAGAATAAGTATCATTTGCCAAGGATCGATGACTTATTCTATCAACTGAAGAGAGCAAGATACTTCTCGAAAATAGATTTGAGAAGCGGATATCATCAGTTGAAGGTAAGGAGAGAGGATATACCGAAGACAGCATTTAGAACTCGATATGGGCATTACGAGTTCTTAGTGATGTCATTTGGTCTAATGAATGCACCTGCGGCATTTATGGACCTAATGAATAGGGTGTTTAAGCCATTTCTAGACAAGTTCGTAGTGGTGTTCATTGATGACATGTTGGTGTATTCTAAAACTAAGGAGGAACACACTGAGCATTTGAGGCTGACGTTGGAATCGCTGAGGCGGGAGAAGTTATATGCACAATTATCGAAGTCCGAATTCTGGTTAGAGCATGTGCAATTTCTTGGCCACGTGATTGAAAAAAGATGGGATTTCGGTAGATCCGTCAAAGGTTGAAGCTGTAATAAATTGGGATCAGCCAAAGATACCGTCAGAAGTTAGGAGTTTCTTGGGTTTGGCAGGATACTATAGGCGATTTATTCAGGATTTTTCCAAAATCGCAGCTCTGTTGACGAATTTGACTAGAAAAACGGTGAAGTTCGTTTGGACGAAAAAGTGTGAGGAAAGTTTTCAGGAATTGAAAAAGAGGTTGAGTACTGCGCCTGTGTTGTCTTTACCTGATAGTACAGGAAATTTTGTGGTGTACAGTGATGCGTCACATAAAGGACTAGGATGTGTGCTGATGTAGAACGACAAAGTTATTGCTTATGCATCAATTCAGCTGAAGGACTATGAGAAAGGGTATCCGATCCATGATTTGGAATTGGCAGCAGTGATGTTTGCTCTAAAGATTTGGAGACACTATTTATATGGGGTGAAGTGTGAGATATATATGGACTATAAAAGTCTAAAGTATATCTTTACACAAAAAGATTTGAATATGCGCCAAAGAAGATGGTTGGAGCTTATCAAGGATTACGATTGCGATACTCTATACCATCCAGGTAAGGCGAATGTAGTTGCCGATGCCTTAAGCAGAAAGGGTCGGGAGAAGTTGACGTTGTTAACTGCTCAAGAGCAGTTGGTAGATGAAATGGCTAAGCTGGATCTGGATGTTAAGTGTCCGAAGGAGTTGGATGAAAAACTGTTTCAGATAAGTACTGATCCAACTTTAGTGGAAAAGTTGAAAGAAGCAAAACTACATAATAAGGAGTGTGAGAAGATCAGGAAAAGAATAATCGATGGTGAAGAAATAAAGTTCAAGATTGATACTAGCGAACTGCTACAATTGGAAGGGAGAATCTGGGTACCGCCAGTACCAGAAGTTAAAGAAGAAATTTTGAGTGAAGCTTATAGTTTGAGATATTCGATTCACCCTGGGAGTACAAAGATGTACCAGGATCTCAGGCAGCATTTCTGGTGGTCGGATATAAAGAGAGATGTTGCTGAGTGTGTTGCGAAATGCCTAACATGCTAGAAAATCAAAGCTGAACATCAGAGACTAAGTGGATTGTTACAACCGTTGAAGATTCCAGAATGGAAGTGGGAGCATATCACGATGGATTTTGTGGTTGGTCCTTCAATGACTCAGAGAGGTTTTGATGCGGTATGGGTTATCGTAGATCGACTAACGAAGTCAGCGCACTTCTTACCAATTAAGATTAGGTTCAATTTGGATCAACTGGCAAAGCTGTACGTTAAGGAAATTTTTTCTAGACGCGGTGTTCCGGTGTCAATTGTATCAGACAGAGATTTGCGTTTTACATCAAATTTTTGGAAGAGATTACAGGAATGCTTGGGAACGCAGTTGCGTATGAGTACGGCGTATCATCCTCAAATTGATGAGCAGAGTGAGATAACGATCCAGACTTTAGAGGATATGCTGAGAGCTTGTGTTATGGACTTCAAGGGAAGTTGGGATGATCATCTACCGTTGGTGGAATTCGCTTACAACAACAGTTACCATGTAAGTGTTGGCATGCCGCCTTACGAAGCATTGTACGGCAGAAAATGCAGGACTCCAGTATGCTGGGATGAGGTTGGTGAACGAAAAACTGTTAGGACCGGAACTGGTACAACAAGCTGCTGAGATCGTCAAGCTGATCAGGGCGAGATTGGTAGCTGCTCAAGATAGATAGAAGAAATATGCTAATTACCATTGTCAGAATCGATAGTTTGAAGTAGGAAGCTTTATTTTTCTAAAGGTATCTCCCTGGAAGGGGAATATTCAATTTGGCAAGAAGGGAAAACTGAGTCCCAAATTTATTGGACCCTTTGAGATATTGCAAAGGGTTGGGGAAGTAGCTTATGAGGTGGCGTTACCTCCGGAATTAGACCATATTCATTATGTTTTCCATATTTTGGTGTTGCGACAGTACAAACATGATTACAAACATGTTATAGAGTATGAGCTATTGCAGTTTGATAAAGACTTAGCATATAAAGAAGTTCATGATTAGATAGTTGACAAGAAAGAGCAAGTACTTAGAAATAAAGTGATACATTCTGTTAAGGTAATCTGGAGGAACCACAATGCTGAGGAAGCTACTTGGGAACTCTAAGATGTTATGTTGAAAAACTATCCTCAGTTATTTGCATAATTTTTTTTATAGTGATTCTGGGGATAAAATCTTTTTAATGGGGGGGGGGGGGAGAATGTAACGAATGAGTTATATTGAGTCGTGATTCTGGGGACAAAATCCTTTTAAGGAGGGAAGATTATAACAAACGAGATTTTTTTATTTTAATCTTAAATATTTATTGAATTAAATAAATATTTTAGTTGATTTATTTATTGAGTTGAATAAATAATTGATGTGATTATGTGGTGGAGTAATTTAATTAAGTGTAATATATATATTAAATTAATGTATAGTAATTTTGTGGTGAAGTTCTGATTTAATTGAGATAATTAAATTAGATGAATTATTATGTGGTAATTTGATAGTAATGATTTAATGAATTGATGAATAATTATAGTGATGAATAATTTAATTTAAATAATTAAATTAGGGATTTAATTATTTATTACATGAAATTGTGAGTAATAAATAAATTAAAATTGTATAGCAATTTGATTTATGTGGCAATTTGATTTAATAAGTTGATGTTAACTTTACTTTAATTGAATTTGTATATAGGAATTTAATTGAATAAAGTGTGACATTTAAATTATGTAGTAAATGAGTTATTAAAATAAATTAAAAGGAGCTTTAATTTAGTTTTACCAAACAAGCCTTAAGACTTTTAAAATTCTATTTTAATTCAGTTTTGCCAAACAAACCTTAGTGGCTTTTGATTTTTAAAAATAAGTAACTGATATGTATTTAATAAAGATATTATATTTTTATCAATTTTTATTATATGTATTATATGTATCTGTTATATTTTATATTATGTAAAGTAAGAAGAAGAGAAGAACATAGTTAGAATATTAGAGATAAAAGAGAGATGGAAGAAAAGAAGAAAGAAAGAATTCTCTGTAGAAACAAGAAGAGGAATGCATCATCTTTTTCTAAGGCTAATAAGAAATCAAAGGTAGTAATTTAATTTTAAGATTTCTAATCTTCATTGTTCTTCATAAAAAGTTATTTTTACTTCTCTGTGTTTGAGTTTTTCATGATAGTTTGTGAGAATATGATTTATATATGTTAATTGTATACATAAATTTTTTATATATGATTTGTATGAGAGTTTAAGTTGTTTAATTCATGTAAATATGATGAACATGAAGAAATCATGTTCATAGCAATTTACAGTGAAGTATTTTGAAAAAAATGGCTTCTTTGATACAAAATTGATGTTTAATCCATGCTATTATATGTAAATTGATTATAGATTGTGATAATATGTTAAGAAACGAAAACAATATAATTTAAACATAGTGATTTGGTTTAAAAATAAAGTCACATTGTTTGTTTTTGTCAAGAACACTTAACAATAGAGTTTTTTTTTTTCAAATACATGGACTTAAAAAAGTTTTAATTGTTTGTTATGTTGTTGATATGAGTAAAATCATGTTAGAAGCATTAGTTTATGTTTCTGTAAAGTTTTGTATGAATTATGTGAGTTAAAATTTTTGTTTGAGCAAAGTTAATGAGCCAAATTGGTTTTTCCTGTGATTTTCGTGAGGCTGTTTGCGTCCCACTGTGTCGTGGCGCCGCAGTGCCTGTTTTGTGAGTAAACAGAGCGCTGCAACTCCACAAAAGAGTCGGGTGATGTGGCACGACGCTGCAGCACTAGTTCTGTGTGTTAATTGGAGAGTTGCAGCGCCAAGAACAGACTGTAGAGCCCTGATGATGTGGCACGGCGCTGCAATGCCGGCTGCAGTTCATTATGTGGCGCTGCAGTGCCACTTTTGCAGTTTAGACGGAGATTTCTATTTAATTGTACAAATGGTTAGAATGTTAATTGAAGGATTATAAAAGCATTTTAATAAAATTATATGTTGATTGGACAGTATGTAATCATATTTTTAATATGAAATTTATGATTTTAAATTATAACTTGATTGATTATTAATAAGTTTAAGTTTAACATGGAAGTATGGTTTAATTATGTTATGAACTAACTAATGATTAAACTTAATGACTAAAAGTTGTGTGTTAACTTGAATTGGTTAACTAATGATGTGACTTAGCTATGTGGTAACTAATTCGTGTTGCTATGGTTAATAACATGTGCGTAGGATAATTGTGGAACGAGTTATTATTTGCTAGCATACGCACGAGGCAAGTTGTTCTACCCTTGGTTGTTTACGTTTAAGCAAGTTTCTTCACTCCGTTTTTTAATTGAGCAAGTTGTTTTATCCTTTCTTGTTATCGATTACGCAAGTTCTTTGATTCCATATTAGACAAGTATCTTATTCAATTTGCTTATTGAAAGTGAATGTAACCTTGGCTTATTATTGTTGTTCAAACAAGGTTTGATTGTATCTTTTAAATGCTTTAATTTTACTTCTAAAGCATGACTTTTAAGTATGATGTCTATTGTTTGTAACTTATAATTATTCCATAACTCTTTTGTTATCAAACTCTTAAGTTATTGTAAGTTTGATTCAACTACTCCTTAGTTAATGATAGTTGAATTCTAAATTACCTATTGAGCTAATCCAAACCAAACTTTCTTTAGTGCAGACTCGTTAGTTAAAGTTGAGATGAACAACCCTATTATAGGGGATTTCCGTGGAAAAGCGTTAAGATGTTTTGTGCACAATACATGGTACAAAGGGCTAATCCCCCTAAGTACGAGTTAGAAGGTCCATATAGTCTAACGACTGTTAAAGGTTTAAGTAGAAATATTTATAACCTGGGACATAGTTCAAGGTCTTGTGAGCCTCAGATGAATTCTAAATCTTGTATTCAATTCTTGATTATCGATGATAGCGAATGTTATTCAATCCAATTTATTCAGTGATATATTATCATTATTGATTATTATTTCAAGTGAGCTTTTGTTTGTTCACTCTTGCATATATATACCCATTGCAGCCAAAGTTGAGAAAGTTGACGAGCCATCAACCAATAAGGGCAAAGGCAAGATGAACAAGTAGCGAAGACTTGTTCAAAGTTATTATGTGATTTTGTAATATAACTTAATTTACTTATGTAATGATTTATTTTCACACTTTATAATGATTGATTAAGGTTAGAAACCTGGGAACGTTTTAGGACTATGTAATCCTTTTATAAGGAAGATTTTATTATTAAGGTTGTAATTTATTTTGCATTTTTTTATTTATGGGAAGTTAGTTATGTTTTATTTAGATAGTGAACACCAAATCCTGTGAAAATGAAGTACCCGGATTTGGGGGTGTCACAGAATAAACTTTCGAATTTTCAACAATATAATAATTGTGAAAGTGCTTGAATCAACATGCCAATAATTGAATGAATAAATTAATAATGTTTAATGTCAACAAGGACCATGAAGAACTTTAACTGAACCTTATGGTAATGAAGGTGATCAACCTTTCATACCTGATGCACATATGCAACATGCACTAAGTGCGAATCAATAATTAGTATAGATGTGAATAATTGCAATAATTATTCACTAACATGCTTTGAAATAATAACTCAAGTTTGAGTTAAGGAAAACTTGCCTGTACCATCAATTACTGCTACGCAATCTAATTTAATCTATTTATTGTAAAGAACTATCATTATTAAAATTGATCTTTCAATGAGCATAACATATTTTATCTCACAATACTATTACTTTATAAGTAAATTATCTAACATTTAACCACATAGTCAAATATTAGATAACATCTTAACACCATACGTATCCACAATTCTAAACTTAGCACACATCGAGTCTTTAACAGTGTTCAATACTGTATGCTGAGTGATTTTCCACAAACAACCAACAAACTAGTTTCCTGTCTCGTCTACACTGTATTTCACAACGAGTTAGATCGGTAGCTAGTTCGTATATACCTCCGCTCCCTGAAGAAATCGTTTAGCCCAGATACTATACATCAACCATTAATGAGTATGACTGTACCACTAATTTATCATATAACTTGTGAATTAACACTTAATCTTTCATTTTATAAGTTCTTCTTTATAATCCATTAAGCCGAATACCTAATCAAGCAACCTAGATTCAAACTGAATTTCAATTTAGAAAACTATTTTCCAATCTAGCAGACTGGATTCAAACTGACCTTCAATCCAGCAACCTGGATTCAAACTGTCCTACAATCCAGGAACCTAGATTCACTAATCCTTTAATCCAGCAACCTGGATTCACTAACCTACAATCTAGCAACCTGGATTCAAATTGATATACAATCCAGCAACCTGGATTCAAACTATTTTCTTTTTTAACAAATAAAATTTCCAATTCATCATACTATATATTAAATATATCATATTAAATGTCTAACTCAATAACTTAGCTTTTATCATACATCTTAAGCTCTCATTAATTATTTAATAATATTCAAATCATTTACTAATATTATTAATCATTAAATAATATTTTAAATCAATGATTTAATAACACTTTAATCTAAATGTTATCAATCACTTAATAACATCTTAATCTAATATTATTAATCTTTTAAAAATATCTTAATCATTTATTAAACTTATAAAAAATTTATTTTAATTGTTTAATTTTTACTAATTCATTTATTTAATGAACCTAAAATGCCATAAACATAATATCTCATCAACATTGAACAAAACACCCTTCAAAAATCTGCATATAGCATACTAGGGTTCTCAAGCCATAAAATCTTATTTTCCAAATTTTCAATATTACACAAGTAATTTAATTCATTTATTCATAACTAAATCATTTCCATGAAAAATACCATATCATCTTATTATTTTGTATCTTTTGGCCACACATATATGCATATATTCCATACACAAAAAAAAATTTAGAATTTTTTAATTTTCTTTAGTATTTTTCAAAAGTCCGTTTTTAGTTCGTAACTTAAGAAAATTAGCTATATCATGCTCAACTCCAATAATTTCCAACTCTTGGCAGAATCTTACACGAATTAACATGAACTTTCAGCTTAAATTTCGTGGCCATCGGAGTTATAGAACTCCAAATATAACGATTTTTGTCAGAAAAAACCCAAACATTAAAATAGCCATAACTCAATCGATTTAAGTCGGAATAAGCTCATCTTTGAACATGAGCTACTTTATATCATATATTTTCATGTCTCAAAAGGCATGAATTTTTTTCAATAACTAAATAGCCGAAAATGCCCCTACAAATATTTGGACAGTTTGTTTTTTTGGTATTTCTAACTTTTGCCTTCTTTGTCCATACGAAAATCTACAACTCTTTTTTCAGTGCTTCCACTTGAATTTGAAATATAACTCATAGATATAACTCTAGGACTTGACCACACTTAAAAATTCAAAATATAATGGGAGATATGATCGTTTGAATTTCAGGTTCTATTTTGGGTAAAATCAGTTTTTCTCACTCTTAAGTTTTCTAAGAAATCTTTCATGATCTATTGATTTATCATACATTAGTCACCATAAACTAACATAATACATCATAAAATTCCTTAAATTCAAGGATCTACCATGATCCTTTGTTAATTTTATCAAACTTTCACAACCACTAAGCTAAACACAATCTATGCTAAGAAAAAAAATAAAGTAGGGTTTTCTAACTTTTTGAAAACCTAGTTTCTTTTCTTTCCTTATGATATAACTTTTAACTTCAAAAATAGCTATATCCACATGTGAAACACTCATACACATGTAGATCTAGAGTTTTAAAGTTTAAAAACACTAAATCTTGAAAGTCCAAAAATAATCTAGAAGGGGGGTTGAATAGATTATCACAGTTTAAAAAATTATCTTTGGCCTTTTTGAATTTTTTTTAGTAAATTAACTTACAGTGTTTAGAATTTAATAAGCAGATTAAAAATTCAATCACACAATGCACAGATATTTATCTGGTTCACAACATACAACTAGGGTATGTTGCTACGTCCAGTCTCAAGCTCCTCTTTAGGACTTGAGATCCTATTACTCCCTGTAATAAATACTCCTTCAATAGGCGGAGAAGCCTTTACAAAGTTTTATAGACTAACTTACAACAATCCACAACTAACTATCCCGGGCAGTGAACTCTCAGCTCCTTCCTCAAGCTTAGTTGAATCTTCTTTTTGAGCTTAAAACTATTCTATGATTTGGTCTTGAAACAACAATATCTTCTTTACTTCACAAGTACACTAGAGACCCAACTCCCAGCTGACCTCTATAAGACTCTGGTCTTGGTCAAAGAATTTTTGTCTTTCTCAAAAATACATAAAATAAACTAACTCTAATTTTTCCTTTTTACAAAAGTTTGTTTTCGTTTTTGCTTCTAAAGTAAGCAAATAAAATTTAGAACAGATACTTCTCAAATAAACAAATATAGAAGTTGAGTATTTGATAAAAGTTCAAGACTTTTATGTGGTGTGCTTCTGTGCAAGCAGATATATATATTTATACACGTTTTACAAAGATTTTCTTTTTCTTTAATAAAGAATGTTTTTCTATGGTTTAAAAAAGATTTAGAAAAGGATTTTTCTTTTAGAGTGTGTTTCTATGGTTTTTAAACAAATATAACTTTTAGTTTAAATAACCATATAAACTTTCATATTGTAGACACTCAAAATTTCATTTTTCTGTTACTAACCCTGTAGGAGGGCAAAACTGTCTTATCAAATCAACCCCGGTCTCAATATTGAGCCATCAACTCAACCCCGGTCTCAATATTGGGCCATCAAATCAACCCCCGGTCTCAAAACTGGACCATCAACTCAACTCCGGTCTCAATACCGGGCCATCAACTCAATCCTGGTCTCAATACCGGGCCATCAACTCAACCCCGGTCTCAATACCGGGCCATCAACTCAATCCCGATCTCAATACCGGGCCATCAAATCAACCCCGGTCTCAATACAGGGCCATCAAGTCAGTCCCGGTCTCAACCCGGGAGGTACAGGTCAGCCCCGGTCTCAACCCGGGAGGTACAGGTCAGCCCCGATCTCAACCCGGGAGGTACAAGTCAGCCTCGGTCTCAACCCGGAAGGTACAAGTCAGCCCCGGTCTCAACCCAGGAGGTACAGGTCAGCCCCGATCTCTACCTGAAAGGTATAGGTCAGCCCCAGTCTCAACCCGGGAGGTACAGGTTAGCCCCGATCTCAACCCGGGAGGCACAGGTCAGCCCAGGTCTCAACCTAGGAGGTATAGGTCAGCTCTGGTCTCAACCTGGGAGGTACATGTCAACCCCGATCTCAACCCGAGAGGTACGAGTTAGCTCTGAAGACAACCCCGAAGCCTCACATCATCTTTAAAGACAAACCTGGAAGAACCAAGTCAGCCTCAGAGACAACCCTAAGGACAAACAGAATCGACTGGGATCCAAACCTTGGAAACAACCCCAGGAACTAAGCCAAAGGCTATGCCAGCACTGAAGGCAACCCCAGGAGGGGCAAAATGGTTATTTTACCAACTTAAAGCCGATTTGGTCAGACTTAAGTCGAATTGATGCCACTAAGGTCAGAACGAACCACAACAATGATCCCGAGTGAAAACAATGCAAGACAGCTTAATGGATAAACTACGAGGAATCAAAGACCTAGTTATGAAACCGTATTTTTGTACTCAAAAAAGGTTTACTCCTATGTCATTGTGACACTCTCGGTGAGGGCTTTCCGTAAAGGTATAGCACACCTCAAACGGACGCTCTGATCAAAAGTTAGAAAGCTTTGAATATGACCTCGCATTGCTCAGAGTGTACCACGTGAGCCCCGCCACGTGGAGGTGCACCTCCACCTACGGCTGCCGCAGGTAGAGCTGCTTCTCCTGGGTCTATATAAATGAGGTGACCCCCCAGCTCATTTCATAATCATAAAATGCTCTGAACCTCTGCCCGTTTGGTTTCTCAGCCATTTTCTTGAACTCCAATTCTAAATTTTGTTCACTCTAACACGTAGATATACCCACATACTACCACATATCAATAATTAACCGGTAGAAACGAACGTTTAAAGCCTACAATTTGGCAAAAAGCCCGTGTAGCAGTCCATTGTGAGTATTTTTACGATCAAGAAGTTCATATTACTTCATTGCACTTTTATACACTTGCACGTTAAGTTTCACTCTCTGAATATGCCCGGAACTCAATTTTGTGGCCGTTTTTGTTTACGTTTTGTACATCTTAGTACATAAACGCATTTTTTGGCATTTTTACAACTCGGATCGTCGATCCGTCGCTTCTAACAGCTTTTATATACATATATCTTCGTTTTTAGCAACTTCGCTGGACTGGGTTATCCTCCCAGTCCGGGTTTGGCTTTTTAATGTGTATATTTAACTGTATATATACTAATGTTTCAATTCTGTCAAGCCCGGATGTCAAATCCAAGGTAGTTTATTGCTTCTATATATAACTATATATATATATATATAATTTTTCGAACTTATTTGGGCCTGGATTTATACTTCGTGACCTTTTTATTGCTTTAATATATATATTAACTATATATATTATTATTTACATTCCAGTTTGGCCTGGATCATTCTGTGGCCTTTTTACTGTTTTTATACATATATATATTTACATTTATGTCCGGGCAAAGGATAGAATGTCCGTCGCCCTTTATCGCTTTTATATATATATATATATATATATATATATATATATATATATATTTTTCCATTCCAGTTCGGGCCTCGGAGTGAAAACTCACCGCCCTTTACCGCTTTTATATATATATATATATATATATATATATATATATATATATTTCAATTCTGTCCAGCTTAGATTACTCCGTGGCTTTTTACAGCTTTTATAAATATATATATATATATATATATATATATATATATATATTTCCATTTCAGTTCGGGCATCGGAGTGGAAACCCATCGCCCTTTACAATTATATATATATATATATATATATATACGGTCCGAATCTTAGGCTCACCCAACTAAAAGCTCACCCAAGCTCACCCCCCTTTAGCGACGGACCGGGCGACGGTTTGGTCCGTCGCTATATATACAATCGTCGTCTTAGCTTTTAGCGACGGACAACATATAAATGACTGTTATATATATAGCGACGGACCAAACCGTTGTCCGATCCGGTGCGAAAGGGGGGTGAGTTGGGTGAGCTTTTAGTTGGGTGAGCCTAAGATCCTTATCGTGTATATATATATATATATATATATATATATTTACATTCTGTCAAGCCTGGATTACTCCGTGGCTTTTTACAGCTTTTATAAATATATATATTTTCATTCCAGTTCGGGCACCGAAGTGAAAACCCATCGCCCTTTACAGCTTTCATATATATATAATTATATATGTATATTGTTTTACTCATTTTGATTAAATTGTTGCTTTAAATATTCATTTGATATGAATCGGCACTAACATTTCTGCGGGCAAACTAGATTTCTTTAAATCTCGTCAACTCTAGCTTTCAAATGGTTCCAAATTGGTTCAGACAGAACTGGGAAGCCAGAATGGCTGAGATTTACTTAAATCAAGCACTTTTATAGTTTCAGTTATGAAAGCAACCTCGCGGCCCTTAGATCTCTATCTAGTGGGAACGAGACGCTTCAGCCATGTACGAGCCAAGATTTACTGTTGAATCCTTGGTTCTGACGACATCTGGATGTAAATATATATTTATGTACATATTTGAACTGTGTAGGTTTTATTGGCTTCCCTCTGTGAGCCTAAAAATCGTTCGATTCATGATCAAACTGATAAGAATCTGATTCTCACGATGGACAAACTCCCCTTTACAAATGTACCCTGTCAGTTTTTATGTAAAAATGTACATCCAAAAGACCTTAAAACGGTTATCCGGGTTTATGGTCTCAACATAGTGAAATATAGTTTGTCGTGTCAGAGTCACTCCGATGGCTATCATGCCCATGAGGACACAGACACTTGTATATATTTTGTGGTCGAGGATGCTTTGCAGCCCGACAATCACCATTCAAATTGAGCCAAAAGGCTGAAAAGAAAAACTGAAGTATCGATATATTTCAATTCCTATGTTAGCGTAAGAGTTTGAAAACCTTCTTTCAAAACATCATTTTAAATAATCTTGTCTTAAAGAGAAACTTTTGCAAATCAAATCAAACCCTTCGTCTATAGGTTTAACGATGCATAAACATACTTTCAATTAATCAAACATAGGCCCAATTTCTTACAGCATTCACACACACATTGCAGATTTAAAAGGGAAATATTGAAAAGATGCGGTACCATGTTTACACGGGAGTTGTGGGGTTCCTAACACCTTCCCCACAGTTAACCAAGCCCCAAAACTTAGAACTTCAGTTTCAAGATTCAATTTCGACAGTGTCCAACAATTGGGCCTCCTTGCAAACAAAACTCGGTTAAGTTGGTACAACAATTTCGAAACTACCAACTGGCAACTTTGTAAAACGTTCAAATCGTCGACATGATACATGTTGGCATTTTCCTAAAAAAACCCTTTCAAAACCTTTTTCACAAGTAAAAAGAATAAGGGTAGACAAAACTTAGGAAGAAAGAAAGATCCGGGTTTGACCCGACCCAAATTTTTTCCAACGTCGACACATATAATGCAGCAAATAATCTATGAATGAGTTTGTGAGTACTATACTTTTGATGACAGTTTATCAAGTATAATAATTTGATCAATTTAAATAATACTTGAAGAAATTTGTTTCACCCACTTATATATATATATATATAATATTATATTTGATCTATGTTGTGAAAATTTGGCCACTTAGAATTTCAAAGATCGTTAAGATAATATTCTTTGTTAAGAAATATCTCCGAATATCGGTATCTAAATACTGACTAAATTATTCGTTTCACAACTTGATAATCATATAAATATTTTGAAATATTTATATAATGTATTTATATCATTAAAAAGCCACTTAGTATTTTAAAGACCGTTCGGAGAATTTCAGAGAAATTACTTTCGAATTATATCGGTATCTAAGTACTGATTTTTTACTTGATATTGATAGATGAAATATAAATATATATATAGATATGTATAGCAATTTATATCTGAATATCTATATATATAAACAAGTATGAGATAACATAAGCAACAATAAATTAATAACTTATCTCAGATATTTTGACCAATTTTTCTCTTCCAAAATAAAATTAGAACTTTGATTAGAAGAGAGAGTGAAAGCTAAATTTGAAAGAATTAGGATTGAGCAAAAAACGGGTATAACCGAATTATCGAACCGAACCAAAATAATTTAACCAAAATTTTCTGATAATTCGATTATTTTTAATAATTCGGTTATACCCGAAATTATTTACGGTGTACGGTTAGTTATTACAGGTTTCCATTTTGAGTTATTCGGTTAGACCGAATAACCAAATAAAGCCAGCCTTAAATTAATAATATGAACTCCTTTAGTCTTTAGTTTACTAGTTATCTGAATCTGATCTCAAATTCTCAATTCATTTCCCTCATCTCCTTCGCCCGGTCGGCCCTTCATCGGTCATCTCTCATCTTGAACTCTCATCCGGTCATCCCTCAGATTCAGATCTCGATTTCTCATCTCTGTTTCAGCCCTAACCTAAGCCCCTAACCCAAAAGCAAGAACCCAGAACCCTTGCTAATATAAGACATCTTCTGCAGACTTGACTGAAGGATGGGGATCTTCTGCAAATTGATTTGTGTGGTTCTCGGGTATAGTAGTTCCAACGGCTCTGATTTTCCCTCTGGAGAAGCAAACTGATTTAGAGGCTTTATGATGAGTATTATTGGTAAGACTAGCCACGTTCTTCTTGAAGTATTATTCCCATTATTTAATGATGATATTCATGAAAGATAGTAGTTTGTAGTACCTGGTGCATTTGGATATATTAAATTTCAAAACGTGTGGTTGCCATTCATCTTATCTGATGATATATTCTCAATGGAAGCACATGTTCGATTAGTAAATGAATTACCGAATTTACCATTCGGTAATTCGGTATTTGGTATTCGGCAATTCGGTTATTTACAAAATTCTGTTAGTTTTTCGGATATTAAAATTGTGACTATTTTGGTATTCGGTTATAACCGAATGATCAGTCCTAGACAGAATGTAGGCAAGGAGAGTAAGCTTTTCTGATTTGTAAATTGGTGAATTGAAATGAATGAAAAAGCCTCCTATTTATAGGATTTTTGAAGTTAGGGAAAAAAGGTAACTTGGTAATTCATTTTTGAAATTAAAGATCCGGATTATAAGGATAAAAATTTGGAGGTCCGGATCACTTTTTTAATCAAATGGGTTGGGCGAAATTTGGTATCACACGGATTCAGATATGCTGTCAATTTCAAATTTAGCACATGGTTTTGAGCAAAACAAGATTCTAAATCACAAACATATATACCACGCCCATATTGCTTCAACATTAATTAACCAAGCACTTGGCAGGTAATCATTTTTAGCATACACACATACACATGCATTTAATTTTGTTCATTTGCACACACACATCCATACACGGCACACACACTTTCACATGCATAGCACACACACACGTATTATATATATATATATATTAACATATATATATATATATATATATGAATATATTTAGAAATTTTCTTTTTGCCCATAAAAGATTTATAAAATCATTTTAAAAAACAAATAGGAATCTCCTTGCCTTAGGAAATGTTACTATATGAATTCATTTTGTTAACACTTGATATTAGATTTATCAAGGTTAGAAAAAAAATTCAAATGGAGTTTTGAAAATAAATATTTTTGGTCAAAATAAATGAGGTGATTAAAATCAATTAAATATTTTTAATCCTATGGAGAGAATTCTACCCTTTTGACCTATTTACCTAATTTGTTATCATCAAAATAAAATCACCAGATTTGGAGACCTATCAATCTATCCCTTTTTGATGATGACAATAAGTAAAAAATATTTTGATTTTTAGAACTTCCCCTTAATTCATGGAGCTCCCCCTTGGATCATGAATCAGTTTTTAAAAGCAATTTCAATTTTTTGAAAAACCATCAGGCAAACCATCAGACAGTAAGATATATAGCAGTTTATATCCATCATACTCATTACTGTCCATCTCATATGTATATACTATTTAGTGTATACACACCATCTGCTATTTTTCTTCTCCCCCTTTGTCATTAACAAAAATAGAGGGGTAAAGAAATATTGAGCACCTGCAGGAACTGTTAGCACAAGATATTTACATGCAGAGTCAGAATAGTAAGGAAACATAATAGAAGAAGCTAAGTATTAGTGGTTAGGTTAGTATATAATACATTCATCTCGAATAGTTAGTTAATATATATAGATATATTCATCCTAAATAGTTAGATTTCATCCAAAGAGATAAGGGAGAAATTCAAACCGAGAGTTGGAAGATGAGGATCTGGAGGGTATCAGTGTGATCAACCTATGCTGAGCTTGTTATAGCTATGAAGTTATAAGGAGGAATGGATACCTTTTGATGTTCCATCAACACACTCATCATATCTTGAAGATGATTCATAGATAACTGTAAAGCTTCTAATTGATTCATAATTGCACTCAAATTCCTCAAATAAAGTTAATTCATACTATTGAGAGTATCAATTTGTGACAGCAGATTTAGATGAGACTCAATATGATCAGTAGCATTGGGTTGGAAGATAATTAAAGGCTTAGGGGGACGATTCAAATGTTGCACAATGTTGCTATTTTGAACCATATGAGCTTTGTGATGATGAACTTGAATGCTAAGATGGATGAAAATTCGAGTTAATAGAAGACCATAGCCCAAGCAGTTGTTATAATAACAGAACTCAAAAGAGGATAGGAGAAAGTATGGAAGACTATATGGTATACATTCAGTTAAAATACATTTTATGAGTTCTATATCAAAGGGTTGCGGAAGTTTATCATTTCTGAAAGGCATAAAGTTGTGTCAAAGAATTTTTCCCAAAAATTGACAGTCTGCAGTGAAAACGTCAAGATGAACTTTGCATGGATAGTCAAATAAAGTTGTAGAAATAATTGGTCAGTGGTGACAGATTGATTATGTTTAAAAGTGATACAATCACTGGTAGAGATCCCTATAAGATAGATGTATTCATTGATTTTTGGAAAATCTAAGAAATCGTTTCTGAGATTTAGTGCATGTAGAATAAGCATTTCATCAATGACATAATTCTGACCTTGTATGCAAGTATTAATGCAAGTTAAGAGACCAGTTGAATCATGAACAACAGTCATGTGAGCATAAAATTCTGCAATCAGACTAGGAAAGATTTGTCTGTCTTTAAAAGTAATGAGGCAATCCCAGCCTATATTGGTTATTTTTTCTAACAAGTGAGAAAAGCTGTTGAAATAGGTACCTACCCTAGGAATTAGATTATGTCTCATATGCTCATATTTATCTTTAGCAGTAAGTGTATGTAACATAGGGGTATAGACACAAGGATGTGATTCATTATGTAATACAAGTTTCTTTCTTTTGGACGAATAGACTGGAGGCATTTTAGAAAGACAATGTATGCAGAGAAATAGAAGGTATAAAAGTACAAAGACTGCAGAGAAATAAAGGTAGGTATTTATGCAGCCAGTTTAAAAACAATTCCTTTTATAGAAAGAGTATATTTTTAATACTATCAGTTTAGGTAAAGACTTATAAATATGATATGACTTACTTGTCAAAACATATAGTTCTCAAGTAGATATGAAGTAAATGTGCACAGAGAGAAGTAAGAGAGTAAGTCATACTTATCACTGTAGTAGGTGTGACAACCCGAATTTTTTAAGAATTTATAAATGAGAATTTAATAAATAAAATTCTTATTATGAGATGTTTTGAGTTTGAGTATGTGTATATGTGTCATATATTGTGAAATATGTGATTTGGTGTAAAAAGGATTTTAGATATTAATTTTAATATTTATTGATTAAATAAATATTTTAATTAATTTATTTATTGAGTTAAATAAATAAATTATGTGACTGTTATGGAGTAATGTAATTAAGTGTAATATATTAATTAAATAAATATTTAATATTTAATTTAATTAATATGTAATGATTTTATGTTATAGTTCTAATTTAATTGAGATAATTAAATTAGATGAAGTTATGTGGTAATTGTTACATGAAATTATAATTAGCGAGTAATTATAATTGTTATGTGATAATTTTTATGTGATTAATTGATGTTAACTTTTTATTAATTAAATTAGAATGTTAAGATTTAATTAATTAAAGTATAACATTTAAAATATGTGTTAAAAAATTTATTAAAAGAATTAAAAGAGTTTTTAAAATCGTTTTGCCAAACAAGGCCCTTGCACCTGTTTTAAATCCGTTTTGCCAAACGGGGTCTTAACTACTAAAAATCTATTTTTAAAAATAATCTATTTTTGCCAAACAAGCCTTTGGACTTTTAAACTTCAAATGTGTAACCTATATTTTAATTGTAATTAGTATAGGGTCATTATGTTTTGTAGGTTATATGTTTTATACTTATGTCTTATACATATAATATTTGTAAGTTATATTATATGTATATACGTTAGTTTAGAAAAATAAAGTTAGAAGAGTTAGTCTGTTAGAAACAAATACATATAATATTTGTAAGTTATATTATTGTGTCAATATATGCTTATAATTGATTCATATGCTTAATTATGATGTTTAATCCATGTGTATATGATGAACATGAGGGATTCATGTTCATCAAGAAGTTATAGTGAAAATATTTTGAAAAAATATAGCTTTCTTTAAAATCAAAATTTTAAGTTTAATTGTTAATTGTTGTACGAATTGATCAAGGATTCTTGTAATCGTCAAGAAACGGATTCAATGTGATTTGAATTGTATGTTTTAATTGAGAAATAAACTTACAATATTCAATTTTATCAAGAACACTGGAAAATAGTTTTTATACAAAATTTTCAAAATTAAGAGTTTTGATTATGTGTTTTGATGATTAAATGTGTTAAAACATGTTAGAAACTTTAATATTATGTTTCTGTAAAATTTTATATGCATTGTGTTAACTGGAATTGGAATTTGGTGTGGAGAAATAAGCCAAATTGACTTTTCTCTACACAGTTCGCGAACTTGTTTGCGTTTGCTGCAGGGGGCCCGCCCCGGCTGACCTATCAAGCCTAAAACCCCTGCCCCGGCGGGGGGTATGCAGAATTTTTTTTTTATTTGTTTTGTAAAGTTTTTGTTTAGATCATGAAAGTTAATCTATTGTGATGTACTTGATGACATGATAAACATATATTAAAATGCTAAACAATAGTAATGAATTATATTAATAAAATATAATGTGTAATTATAATTTGAATAAAGTATAATTATAGTAAATGTTTAATTTAAATTATGATTTGTTAAATAAATATAGTTTGATTAAATTTTAATCAAAGTAAATGTTTAATTTAAATTATAATTTGTTATGTAATTATAATTTGAATAATTATAATTAAGATAAATGTGTAATTTAAATTATAATTCATTTTATTTATAATTTAATGAGTGCATGATTTGAAATTGATTAATTATATTCAAAATAATTGTTTAATTTGAATTATGATTGGTTTAATTATAATAAATGCATAAATTGAGTTTGATTATTTTAATCACAATAAATATTTATTTTAAATTATAATTTAATTAATATAAAATACAATTATAATTTAA
Organism: Panax stipuleanatus; assembly: GCA_020205555.1. Lineage (NCBI taxonomy): Eukaryota > Viridiplantae > Streptophyta > Magnoliopsida > Apiales > Araliaceae > Panax > Panax stipuleanatus. Next base: position 104,707,443 of record CM035126.1, read on the forward strand.
TTTAATTATAATTGAGGAGAATGTGTAATTTAAATTATAATTTGTTTAAATTATAATTAATATGAGTACATAATTATTCGTTGATTAATTATGTGAAAATATAATATGATTATGTGATGTGATGTGATTAATTATGTAATAATTAATTATTAACTAAATAATTAAATATGAATGAGTTAACCTAAATGGGTTAACTAATTATGAGAACTAGTTATGTGATAATTAATTTATATTATTAATTATACATATAGCTTGACAATGTGTGTTAAACAAATAAATGGAAGAAAATTATGAAGTGTAAAGTAGAATTTACTTAAACGTTTGCTAAGCGTTGCTATGTGACTAATAATTGATGCGTATGGTAATACGTTGTGTAGGATTCATGAAGTGCAGATTATTATAAGCTGTTTTTCGTTAATTGATAATCTACGAGCCAGACAAGTCTTTTAGTTCCTATTTTCTATATGAACCTGATGATGAACTGTTTTAACTTCTATTGCAAAGAGCATGATATGTTATATATGTTGTAAGCATGAAACGTTAAAGTCAATTTATGACTACGTTGATTGAGTAAAGAATATTGATTGAGTAAGGAACTCAATCTTTTTACTTGTTATATGAATTAAAGCATGCATGATATGTTAGTCTAATGATTTATGAGATGTATGTTGAGCATGTTATTATGTGCTACGCGTTGCATGAAAACTGTTAGATCTTACTGAGCTGTCGAGCTCACTCTTGCAAATAACAATTTTTCCATGTCAAGGTTTCAAGGTAAGGATACGTGCTAAGTGAATTATAGAGATCCATATTCACGAATATTACTTATTTTAGATGAGAATGCATTTAATGTTTTGATTGTAACGTAATTATTGAATAACAAGTTGAGCTATCTTATGTATAGTGGATATTGCTTTGTGATGTAAGACTTTGTATAGTAATTCGATGAAGCAATTCATGTAATAGAATTGAATAAAAGATATGTAATGTAAAGGTTATGATTCAGGACAACAAAGAAAGATATATATATATATATATATATATATATAAGTTTTAATTATTCTGTATTTTTGTAGTGATTGTAATATCAAATAATGATGTAAAGTTAGAATAAAGTTGTATTGTTAACGATCGAGAATGAGAATTCTATTATATGAATTTTGGGGTCGTTACAGTTGGTATCAGAGCTGATAGGTTATACACCTTAGGTAAGAGTACCTTAGGCTATGACCTTAGGTTATAAGAAGTTAAGTTTAAGTTACGTATAATAAAAAGGTGATTCTTTTCACATACGTAGAAATATAGGATAAGTTAAGTCCTATAAATGTTATAAGAAGAAGATGAGAATGACGAGGAGTAAACTCGAATAAAATATTGAAATATATGAATGAATTAGAAATTCTTAAAGGAAGACTTGTTTAATAAACAAGAAAATTCAAAGAAAAATCTTGAAGAGATATGAAGATAAGAATCAGGAGTTGCCTAACTCCAATAATCAGGATGAAGAATAATGATGTATAGACAGAGTCTATAATACTAAAAGCATAATGAAATCATGAGATGACATGATGATAGGTAAAGATAAGAAGATTGTAAAACAAAACAATAATGAGATAAGAAAAGAAACATAGGGAGATGATTATAGAATAAGATCACGGCGTGATCTTTTAAAGTTGTAAAGACAGATGGTCTGTAATGATTGAATAGTTATAGTTTGATGCTATAACAAGAATGTGCTATTATATAGTACGAGATAAACTCACGAGGAGTTATAAATGATGAGATACAGGAAATCTGTATCGAGTATAGAGCGAGAAGTTATTAGCAAGATAGAGTTAAGTGAGATTTCAATTGAGGACTCATGTGGTGGCTGAGTTGTACAAACCTTTGTATGGGCAGTGGTTTTGTGCTAACACTTGGTTTATCATTTTGATAATCGTTGGAATGCTGGTGTCGCGCTATCGATATATATATATGACGAGAAGGTGATTCTTTTCTCATAATATATTTGATAGTTAGAAATAATTAAGATTAGATTACATGATATTAAGATTAGGTACGAGTTCTAAAAACTCATACTTGTGGTAAGTTCATGACTCATAATCGTATGTATGTTTTTGAACACCTAAGCATATGGACAGTCCCTAATAGGTTCTTGGACTACGTATTGCTAGGAAAAGTTCTTAAACTCATATTGTTGTGGCAAGTTCCTGAACTTCCAAAGTGTGGTAAGTTTGATGAACTATACTGGGTATAGAAAGGTTATGGTATAGAAAGTGTTAACGCCAAGATTTTGCCACGTGCCTCAATCACCAAAAGCACGTCTAACCCTACACAAAAAACATTTCAGCACCGGATCTCAACTGCTTGGGCCGTCGGGGATCGCTCCGGTGTGAGAATAAGTACAGGCCGGAAAAAAGATTAACAATGGAGGTTGTGTGCTCTAGTGTCTGGAGAGTAATAATATTCAGTTTATATGTGTGTGCCTTTTTTGTGTGATATTCTTCCCCTTATACTCATCTCACCAACTTGCATGTATCCCCTCTCCCCCTATGTCAGCTAATTTCACGCAGGCTTTTTCAAACCCTTGTTCCCCACTAAGCCAATATTATGTCAAGTCCTCATTAATGAAGACGGCTTAGGATGACTTGACCCATCCCTTCAATCAACCGCCTGCTAATCTCATAGATTATAGCTAACCCATATTAGCCAAGTTATGGGACCCACAAGCAGCCACTTGTCCACTTCAAGATTTATCAGCCCAAGCATTATTTAAATCATTAGTCAAATAATAGCCCAATACTCCACGGATTAAGATGGGTTTGATCCGCAAAGCCCAAAATAAGTATGACCCGACCGACCCAAATAATCACGGCCCAACATTGCCCCCTAGTCTTTTATCAAACAGAATGTTTGATGAAAGAGTATACCAGAGCTCGGCCCAATCAACAAGAAAATCCGAATGGATCCAAACACAGCCCAATTGAAAGAAAACTCACAAACAGACGTCAACTCTTCAAATTCAAGATAGACGCCAACTCTGCACCTCTATCATTACCTTCAATTAATGTGTCGTCTTCGTGTTTCGTGAACCACCGAAAAGACTCCACTATAAAATCCCCAAGCCCTCAACTTAGATAGCTTTACTCGCTTATTTGAATCTCGAAATATTCTAGCTTTCTTCTTCCTCCGGCTTTCTCTCTCATCTTCTCTCTGTTAGCAATGGCTTCCCAAAACACAAAAAACACTACTCCAACCTCTAAGTTTCCTCCGTTCTCCAACCTGACTGCTTCCAATCCTACTCAAACCATATAAGAAACAAATCCTAAATTTAAACCCTCGTCTGGCAAAAATCCTCTACACCCCATTCCTGAGATCCCTCCTTTCAACTTCAAAGATGAGGAACAACACCTTATTGCCAATAGCCCCTCTAATCTTACAGAGGATGATATTAACATCATTCGTGAGCGTTATAATATCCCAGACACTCATCATCTGAGAGTGCCTGCCCCTACTGAAAGAATGTACCAACGACCTGAGGGCTGGACCGCCATGCCCCTCACCTTTCTGGAAAAAGGAGTCCATTTTCCCCTTCATACCTTCCTCATTACCCTTCTAGGGTTCATGGGTGTCGGGTTTGCCCAATTGGCCCCCAACTCCTATATCCACATCCTTGCCTTCATCGCTTTCTGTAGCGAGATAGGGGTTCCCCCCTCTATTGACTTCTTCTTTACTCTCTTCACTTCGGGCAAGTTTGGCGAACGAGGTTTCAAGGTATTAGGCAAACAGACCCCAAAACCTAACTCCAAGTTCGAGAAACGCCCCTTGATGGACACTCCTTCGAGCAATAAGAAGTGGTATGAGAAATGGTTCTTCGTCAAAGGACCTAAAATTTCTTCTATTCCTAACTGGACCACTGCCGCACACACTACTGCAGACCTCGGTGATATTCCAGAGGAACGGGTAAAAGAAATAGCGAAGTTTATGGAGAAGCTTCCAATGGAAGAATGGAGCTTCGCCCTTCTGAGTAAGCAAGCGTGGTTGTACGACCACAAATGTAAGTCTGAAGTCAATACTTGTATAATTCCTCAATTTTCCTTTAATAATTATTCTGAAATATATTTCTTCGCTTTTTGTAGTGTCTCCCATCAGACCTACTTCCCCCGATATAAAAGAATTAGAGGAATTTCTTTCGGCCAAACCAACTCGAGATCCTCCCGAAGATCAAGAAACTGAAGCACAAACTTTCGAAGCCCAACATACCGAACCCCCAATTGCCGAATCAAACCCTGCCGAAGGGACCAGCCAGCCTCGCCGAAAGAAGAGAGTAGCTAGGAAACCCAGACATGTGCCAGCCCTCCTATTAACTGAGAGTCTCCTTGACATGCCTACCGCTGATCGTACCAAAATCCTCCTTACCAAGAAGCGAAAAGCTAAGGCCAAAATTATACCTCTCACAACCTAAGAATTAAGAGTACCTCCTCCTGAAGTTAATCAATCTCCACCTTCGCCAACCGAAATTGATGAATTCGAGGTCGAACCCAGTTCTCCTCTTATTCGAAAGAAAAAGCACCCTACAGATGACCAACCGTTTATAACAGCTGACCCTCCAATAATCAAAGACCAAACTCCACCCTACCAGTCAATACCCTCTCCACAACGACCAAACCCTCCTCTCTATGGATCAATGTCTGGAGATTCTCGATCGCCTAGCTTACGGCCTGACCAGAACGAAGACTTCCCTCTACAACTCCTTCGTCCTTGACATAGACAACCACCGTTTCAGCAACAGTTCCATTTCTGATTTGATCAAAGAGGGCTTGGCTAACCAAGCTAAAGTGAGTAAACTATTTTTACTTAACCATTTTAGTTTACAAATATCTTCCTGAGGCTTTTTATTAACTTTGAATAACTATAGGCAAACGAAATCTTCGGGCGCCTCCACCAAAGGTACAAAGAAGCCAAAGCTGGGGAAGAGACGACCTGAAGAGAAAATGTTATTTTAAAGTCTGCTTTGGCCAAAGAGAGGAGCGAACACGAAAACATTCTCTTCAACTGCAAAGGCCTCCAAAATGATCTTATCAGACTGAAGGAACAACTGGCTACATTTGAAGCTTTGCAACAAATAACCCTCCAACAAAACCAAGAACTTCAACGAGCCAAAGAACAACTAACCCAAAACAACAAAAGCCTAAACAAAGCGGTTGTCGAAGCCAAGATCTCTGAAGAACGACACCTTGACCTTCGGAGCAAAGTCGAGAAGGAGCTTCGCGACCTCAAATTAGCTGGCCCCCCTCTAACCGAAGAACTTTGAAAAGAAATTCAAATTAAATACCGTAAATCTGCCAAGTTAACAAATGAAATAGTTCAGATGTATGCCGAAGGCTATGAACAGGCCCGAAGCAAAGGCAAAGCAAAACTAGCTGCTGCCACTCTGAACCCATTACTCCTTGATTCTTCGGATGACGAAGACGAAGAGTAATGGTGAAGATAACCTATGTTTTACTTATTTTATGAACTTGTAAAAATTTTAATTAATAGTGTAACTTCTAGCTTATGTTTAAAGAAATATATCTTATTCCTTATTACCCCTCTTCAAATTAAGTTATACTGTTATTTAAACAATATATAATATAAACTCAAGACTTTAAGTAGAACCAAGTAACAATGTAAGGCAAGACTTACTCATTACCGAAGAATGATGTAAACCACCGTTAGAATGAACAAATCACCGAACTCCCAATAAGAATAGTCGTTCCGAAGAACTTATAATATCATTTATCCTTATGACGGGCAACCTTATTCTCTCCGAGAGCCGAACAGGTTTAACCCAAAGATATTCCACTTCGCTACAAGGAGTCGAAAGGATCCATCCTTATAACAATTTGGTAACCTCGTTCTCTACGAGAGCCGAACGGGTTCGACCAATCAATATTTCACTTCACGACAAGGAGACGAAAGAATTCAACCTTATACCAAACTGGCAACCTCGTTCTCTCTGAGAGCCAAACATGTTTAACCCTAAGATATTCCCCTTCTCTACGAGGAGTCGAAGGGATCCATCCTTATAACAATTTGGTAACCTCGTTCTCTCCGAGAGCCGAATGGGTTCTACCAATCAGTATTTCGCTTCGCTACGAGGAGACGAAAGAATCCAACCTTATACCAAGCTGGCAACCTCGTTCTCTCCGAGAGCCGAACAGATTTAACCCAAAGATATTCCACTTCACTACGAGGAGTCGAAGGGATCCATCCTTATAATAATTTGGTAACCTCGTTCTCTCCGATAGCCGAACGGGTTCGACCAATCAATATTTTGCTTCGCTACGAGGAGACGAAGGAATCTAACCTTATACCAAGCTGGCAACCTCGTTCTCTCCGAGAGCCGAACAGGTTTAACCCAAAGATATTCCACTTCGCTACGAGGAGTCGAAGGGATCCATCCTTATAATAATTTGGTAACCTCGTTCTCTCCGAGAGCCGAACGGGTTCAACCAATCAATATTTTGCTTCGCTACGAGGAGACGAAGGAATCCAACCTTATACCAAGCTGGCAATCTCGTTCTCTCCGAGAGCCGAACAGGTTTAACCCAAAGATATTCCACTTCGCTACGAGGAATCGAAGGGATCCATCCTTATAACAATTTGGTAGATGAATCATTCTTGAAGAAAAAAGCCATCTTTATTGATAACTGCTATCATAATTACAGACTCTTGTACTTCGACGCCGACCCTACTAAAAATATTTACGAAGTCTTCTAGCATGCCAAGTATTCTTTATCTCAGACCAATCTAACGCTCGCAATTGATAAGTCCCAAGTTTTGGTACATTGACAACCTCATACGGGCCTTCCCAATTTGGCATTAGCTTTCCCATATTTTGAGGCGTAGAAGCTTCTACCTCCCGAAGGACAAAATCTCTAACTTCAAACCTTCGGAGCTTTACCCCTTTATTGTAGTGCTTAGCAACACGACGTTGACATGCTGCCAACTTTATCAAGGCTGCCTCCCTGACTTCTTCAAGCAAATCCAAATTGACTTTAAGTCCCTCATCATTATACACTTCTTTGAACAGACTGACCCGAAGGGTTGTAGACCCAATTTCCATAGAAACCAGGGAATCCGAACCATAGGCCAGTCTAAAAGGCGAGTCCCCTATTGTAGTCCTTGTCGTAGTTCGATAAGCCCATAATACGCTAAGTAGCTCCTCAGGCCATCTTCCTTTTGCATCATCCAACCTTCTCTTAATCCCATTCAGAAGTATTCTGTTGGTTACTTCAACTTGCCCATTAGACAATGGATGAGCAACTGAAGTCTTCCGATCCTGAATTCCCAATTCCTTCAAAAATACTTCAAACTTTGATCCCACAAACTAGCGACCATTGTCTGAAACTACCGCCATAGGAATACCAAAACAGAACACCACTGACTCCTTTAGAAATTTTAAGCACTCCTGCTCCGTAATTAGCCAAAGTGACTTTTCCTCTACCCACTTAGTCATATAATCAATTGCCACTATAGCAAAACTGACATGACCTTTCACTTTTGGCAATGGACCTAGTATATCCACCCCCCATACAGCAAAAAGTATAGGAGATAAAACTGAGTATAGCTCTTCTGGTGGCTGATGTGGGATCGGGCTATTCAACTGGCATTTCTGGCATTTCTTCACATAATCGGTAGCTTCCTTAAAAATTGTAGGCCAATAATATCCTTAACGAAGCACTTTATATGCTAATAACTTCGCAGCCATGTGATCACCGCAAATTCCTTCATGAACCTCCCGAAGGGCATACTCAGCCTCAGATGGAACCAAACACTTTAGCAAAGGAGACGAATAAGCCCTTCGATAAAGATCTTCATCAATAAGCACAGAGTTTGCGCTTTTATACTTCACTTTCTTTGCTAACATCTAGTTCGAAGGTAGGACGCCATCTGCCAGATAGTTTATATATGGCGTTATCCAGCAATTAGATCGCTCGATGCACATCACCTCCCCGTGCTGGATGTTGGGTTGCTTCAAGACCTCCAAGTAAACTGACCCATCAAAAGAACTCGATTCAGTTGTAGCCAACTTTGACAAAGCATCGGCATTTGAATTATCAGTTTGACCAACCCCTTGAAACTTGTAAGAGTTAAAGTACTAAAGCCGATCTTTTAACTCTACAAGATATTTAACCATTTTCAAGCCCCGAGCTTCATATTCCCCTAAAACTTGTTTGATGACCAGCTGAGAATCACTGTAGATGATTAGCTTCTGAACCTCCAAGCTCTTTGCCAATCTCAACCCGGCTAACACTGCTTCATATTCAGCCTCGTTATTCATTGCCCTGCATCCATTGAATCCCTCCGGACTTGTCAGAATGATCCCAGCACCACTGATGTCGGAAGTAGACGATCCATCAGTATATAATGTCAAAGAACTGTGAGATTGCCGAAGTATTGCTACCATTTTTGTAGATCTCTCAGCTCGTTTAAACTCTCATCAGCTTCGGAGAACGAGCATTCTACCACAAAATCGACCAAGGCCTGACCTTTAATAGCTGTTCGTGGATGATATTCTATGAAGAAATGGGATAATTCCATTGTCTATGCAGCAAGTCTTCCCAAAACCTCTGGCTTTCCCAACACCTTTTTTTAGTGGTTGATTCGTGTATACCACTACAATCCGACCTTGAAAGTATTGCCTAAGTTTTTGGCTTGCTATTATTAAGGCAAAGGCAAACTTCTCAAAGTTTGGATACCTTGTTTCTGCATCCCTAAGGGCATGGTTCACATAGTAAACCGTGTGCTGCTTACCCCCAACTTCACGCACCAAAACTGCTCCTACTGCCAATGAACTTGCAGCTAGATACAAGTATAAAGGCTCAGCAGTAACTGGCTTCACCAACAAAGGTGCCAAAGATAAATACCTCTTGATTCCCTGGAAAGTATCCTCGCACTCCGAAGTCCACTAAATGTCTTCGTGTTTTTCGGCCCTTTCAACGTGTTAAAGAACGGCAAGCACCTTTTTATCGACTTAGATATGAACCTCCGCAACGCTGCTATCCGACCAGTTAAACATTGGACATCTTTGTACGACTGTGGAGATTTCATGTCCAAAATAGCCTGGATCTTCTTTAGATTAGCTTCGATACCCCTTTTGCTGACCAAATAACCCAGAAATTTGCCTGCCCCAAGTTCGAAGGTGCACTTGGTCGGATTTAGCTTCAAGTCATAATGTCGAACCGTCTGAAAGCACTCTTCTAGATCGTCCAGATGACCACGAACTGACATGCTCCTCACTATCATATCATCTACATATACCTCCATATTCCTCCCCAGCTGCTTCGTCTCACGTGGTTCATCATCCTTTGATACGTAGCTCCCGCATTTATCAAACCAAATGTTATCTTCTTGTAGGCGTACACCGACTGATGAGTAATAAAAGCTGTCTTCGGGATATCCTCCTTGCACATAGAAATTTGATGATATCCCAAAAAAGCATCCATGAAGCTAAGTAAGGCATACCCCGAAGTTGCATCAATGAGCTGATCGATGTGAGGCAAAGGATAGAAGTCCTTTGGGCACGCCTTATTTAGATCGGTATAATCTATGCAAACTCGCCACTTTTCGTTCTGCTTCTGCACCAGAACTACATTGGCCATCCACTCCGGATAATTGATCTCAAAGATAAACTCTGCGGCCAGCAACTTTGCAATTTTCTCATCGATTATCTTCTGTCTTTCTGGTGCAAAGATCCTCCTCTTTTGTTGAACTGGTTTCCTCGCTGGATCCACGTGTAATCTATGTTCGGCTCATCCCTGGCATATCACTAGGAACCCAAGCAAAGATATCAGCATAACACCGAAGCAGCTCCATCAGATTGGTCCAAAATAGCTCTGGCAGCCCCGAACTGATTTTCACAGTCTTTTCTTTCTTCCCTAGTATTAGTTTAATTTCTTCGGTCTCTTCTGCTGGCATAACCAGTGATTCCGTGCTGCTCTCCGTAAATGGCTCAATCTCGATGGCCATGGTCTGCTTATGCCTGCTGACTCCTACTCCTAAAGTAATCAAAGCATTCCGATAACACCTTCTCGCCAAGTCTAGATCTCCTGCAACTTCGCCAACTCCATGTGGCGTCGAAAACTTAATCTTGAAATGAGGAATTAATGTAACTGCCTGAAGAGCTGTCAAAGTAGGTCTCCCCAGAATAGCATTATATGCAGAATCCACATGTACAACACAAAATTTGAACCTGTTGAGGAGTCGTTCTGAAGATAACTGGCAGCTCGATAGTCCCTGCCACTATAACTGGATCGTTGCTGAAGCCATACAAAGGAGCCTCCTGCCCAATTTCCATCTTTTAACCATCCAAAGGCATTCTATGGTATGCATGTGCGTATAGAATGTCCACCGAAGACCCATTGTCTATCAACATTCTCTTCATGTCCACCGAACCCACTTGTTCAGTAATAACTAGAGCTCCTTCGTGTGGTTCGATTGGTTCTGAAGGGAAATTATCATCTGTAAAGGAGATGACTGACCCTGGATACGCCCTCTCAGCCTTCAGAGGCTTACCCGTCACCGCCATCACCGAATCCAGATAGTCTTGATGCTTTTTCCCCGCAGCCTTACCAAAGTTACCTCCGATAATCACGTCCACCACATGTCTTGCCTGTTGATTTTGAACTGGTTGCACTGGCTGGTTAACTTGAACTGGCTCCTTATTCCTCGGGTGCTCCCTTTGCTGCTCTCATCCCGCCACGTACTGAACCAAGACTCCACTTTAACTTTTTTTTCAATGAACTCCTTCATATTCCAACAAGAATTGGTGTCATGCCCAACCGCCTGGTGGTAATCACAATACTTAGCGGGATCTCTGGATCCCGGTCTAGGATTATTTTGAGGTTATTCAAAGTACGGCTGATTTTTTATCTGTTCCAGAATAGTAGCCCGATCTGTATTAAGCTGGGTATACACCTTATTTACCTTCTGACTCGGGACAGGCTGACGATCTCCTCTGGGCGCCCAATTATTGTTATACCTTTTTTGATTTCCATCAAATTAGTCATTATTGTCGCCATTCTTCTTCTGATTACCATCAGTCGATTCCTTCCCTTTCTCCTTTGCTTTCTCCGAAGAACCCTGTTTTAAACTAGCTATTGCCTCTTCTACCACGATGAAGCCTTCGGCCTTCTCAAATTCTTCAGCCAAGCTCTTCGGATGCTTGAACATCAATTTCTTCACTAGCTTCCCGGACTTCACCAGGTCTAAGCCATTCTGAAACAACCCCACAGCCTGAAGGTCATTAAGATCTGACACTTGTCCCACCGCTTCTCTGAACTATTTCACATACTGGCCCAGGGTCTCACTCAGATACTGCCTAATCTGTGCTAACGACCCTGTGGGCTTTCCTCTTCTCTTGTTACTTCCAAACTGAGTATGAAATTTATTGCACAAATCAACCCAGGATGAAATCGAATTCGAAGCCAAATTTCCCAGCCATTGCCTCGCATCTCTCCTCATCGTCATCCCAAAGGTCTGACACTTAGCTGCGTCTAAATAGTCGTAATAATCCATCAACCTATCAAACGCCTGACTATGGTCATACTGGTCCCCTGAACCATCGTAACTTTCTATGTGGGGAAGCTTCTTACTAGGATCCGCCTTCTCCTTTAGAGTTTTAGAAGTGAAAGGAGAAGCTTTCTTACCAGGAGTCTCCTTCCCCTGTTGAACCTCCGCTAACTGTTTCTGAAGCTCCTTCATCTCCTTAGCCAGGTCCTCAACCCCTTCGGGCTGCGAAATAACCTCCTTCATTGGAGAGTTCCTTTTCTTCTGTTTAGTTCGGTTCTTTGTATCCGAACTGGATGATCCCGAAGAACTTCGCCTAGCACTTCAGCTGAAGTGAGAACCCATAGTACGGTGCACCCTCTTCGAACTCTTCAGAGAATGATCTTTTGAACTACTTCGGCGTCTATCCTTTCTACTGTTCTGATGATACTCAATACGAGGTATCTTCTTTGAGGCTTCGGGAGAACGTCCTCTTGATCTGCTTCGCCTTCTGTCTGGCGAATGACTTCGAAGCCTACTTTCAGACTATCTGGAATCTTCATCTCTCCTTGCTCGTCGATCCGGTGACCTGCCTCGCTTTTTTGATCGAGTGTAACTGGATGCCTCATCTTCTCTTTCAGCCACAAGAACCATTTGCCTAGGAATTTCCTCTCTCTGTTGCAGGAGTGCCTTCAAAGCCGTGTTAGTTTCTTACGCCATCTTGGCCAAAGTAGAAACCTTGTTTGCCTGACCTTCTCAGTACTGGGTTCTAGGCGGTGTGCCTACCACCCCTTTGTGATCCCTGTTAGGCCCTTTACTCGTAGTTGAAAGCAACTTTCTCTTGGTATCACCGTGATTTTTAGCATTAGATCCTCCGAGAATTTCTTGCGACCCAAGTCTATCATGAGTACTCTTTGAAGGATCCAACCTATCTTTCACCGAAACCCTTTGCAAAGAAGAACTTGTTGTTGTCGGTTGCCCTTCGGCTGTAACCGTCTTACTTTTCCCCATAACTTCCGATGTAAGACGTTCAATAAGTCGTGATTGAAAACCAGAAACACTTAGAAAAGCCCCCCTTCTAGCGCCAATGTTAATGCCAAGATTTCGCCACGCGCCTCAATCACCAAAAGCGCGTCTAACCTTGCACAAAAAATACGTCAGCACCAGATCTCGACGGCTTGGGCCGCAGGGGATCGCTCCGATGTGAGAATAAGCACAGGCCGAAAAAAGATTAACAATAGAGGTTGTGTGCCCTAGTGTTTGGAGAGTAATAATATTCAGTTTATATGTGTGTACCTTTTTTGTGTGATATTCTTCCCCTTATACTCATCTCACCAACTTGAATGTATCCCCTCTCCCCCCATGTCAGCTAATTTCATGCAGGCTTTTTCAAACCCTTGTTCCCCACTAAGCCAATATTATGATAAGTCCTCATTAATGAAGACGACTTAAGACGGCTTGACCCATCCCTTCAATCAGTCGCCTACTAATCTTATAGATTATAGCTAACCCATATTAGCCAAGTTATGGGACCCACAAGCAGCCACTTGTCCACTTCAAGATTTATCAGCCCAAGCCTTATTTAAATCATTAGTTAAATAATAGCCCAATACTCTAAGGATTAAGATGGGTTTGATCCGAAAAGCCCAAAATAAGTATGACCCGACCGGCCCAAATAATCACAACCCAACAGAAAGCAGTGATGTGTTGAATAGGATGATTAAGTAATGAAACAATGGAGTAAAGATTTATATTGATGGAGAAAATTTTATATTCTAAGTCTCCTAGCTTTGCTAGATTTTTGAAATTTATTGACTTCGTGCTGATGTTGCACTTCTGTTTTCTTGAAAAACATTGGATCAAATGAATGAACAAATGGATTTTTAAAATAGTGCTATTATTCACATGTCTATGCTAATTGCTTCAGCTAGACAAAAATGATTTAAAAATTTTAAAATGTATTTTATATATTCTATGCATCATTTGATATGATGTAGGAATAATAATCGAGGAAGTCATCAATGCGGTTAAACCTAATGTAAGATGTGATCGTAGGATCGTCAGCCCACTATGGTATGATGTAGTATGACGACGTTATGTAATGACGAAATCCTCAACGTACCATTACTACGGTACGGTATCAGGATATTATAAAAGATTTAATTATTATTTTTAGTTTCCTTAAACTATAAAAAAAATTATTTATTGAGTTGGTTAAATATATATATATATATATATATATATATATATATATATTTCGATTGATGTCCGAATTGTTGCTAGAAGTCTATGCTACTTGATTCAGCTAGACAAGTATTGAAAGATGTTTATGAAATTCGAGCGTTCTTGGTCAAACTATGCCAAACCAAATTATTTTGGGGCGTATTCAAATGTTAAGAAGCTGAGGTGAACAACCCTATAAAAGGGGACATGTTATCGTAGACAATAGTTTCGAGTGTAACGCATATAGTCGTTACGATGTACTACGTTTGTGCTCGACGTAGTGGTGCGATAGTCTGATCACCTAGAGCACCGATGTAGGATGTATATTGTGAAGTACCGGGGCTGAAGCACTATTAAACCTAAAGACAAGTTCAAGGTCTTGTTATCCCTCAGCATGATTTAGAATCTTTTAAATTCCTTAATTATTCTTACTACTTCCCAATTATTGAACAATTGTGGAAGATTCTTATTATTCCGAAGATGAATGTGGCAAGAATGATATTCTTTAGAAAGAAGTAGTTGTAGAACGCAATAATTTAGTGAATAAGATTAACGTAAAATCTATTTTGATAGATTGATATATAAAGATTTATAGATTAAAATTTCGAGGATGAAATTCTTAGAAGAATGGGTGAATGTGATAACTCAAATACTTATAAGGTAGTGAATTATGAAGTATATGAATTCAACGAGTATAATATATGGTAATGATCCTTAGATAGGAAATGAACGGGTTAAAGAATATATATAATATTTGATATGATTGTGTTTAATTGAAGGTTATGTAATAAAACCTAAAATTTATTGAAGAAATGAATGGAGTAGTATATAGATATAAAACTTTTGTTGAGATACTGTGTTGAAGTTATTCAACTATAATTATGAAAAAGATTTTGTGAAAACCGAGTAAGGGAGGTTTCGTTGATTCCGAAGATGGAATCCTTATAAGAAGGGAAGGATGTGACAACCCAATTTTTTTAAAAATTTATAAATGAGAATTTAATAAATAAAATTCTTATTATGAGATGTTTTGAGTTTGAGTATGTGTATATATGTCATATATTGTGAAATATGTGATTTGGTGTAAAAAGGATTTTAGATATTAATTTTAATATTTATTGATTAAAAAAATATTTTAATTAATTAATTTATTGAGTTAAATAAATAAATTATGTGATTATTATGGAGTAATGTAATTAAGTGTAATATATTAATTAAATGAATATTTAATATTTAATTTAATTAATATATAATGATTTTATGTTATAGTTCTAATTTAATTGAGATAATTAAATTAGATGAAGTTATGTGATAATTGTTACATGAAATTATAATTAGCGAGTAATTATAATTATTATGTGGCAATTTTTATGTGGTTAATTGATTTTAAGTTTTAATTAATTAAATTAGAATGTTAAGATTTAATTAATTAAAGTATAACATTAAAAATATGTGTTAAAGGATTTATTAAAAGAATTAAAAGAGTTTTTAAAATCGTTTTGCCAAACAAGGCCCTTACACCTGTTTTAAATTCGTTTGGCCAAACGGAGCCTTAACTACTAAAAACCCATTTTTAAAAATAATCTAGTTTTGCCAAACAAGCCTTTGGACTTTTAAACTTCAAATGTGTAACCTATATTTTAATTGTATTTAGTCTAGGGTCATTATGTTTTGTAGGTTATATATTTTATACTTATGTCTTATACATATAATATTTGTAAGTTATATTATATATATATACGTTAGTTTAGAAAAACAAAGTTAGAAGAGTTAGTCTATTAGAAACAAAAGAAATACAGAGAAGGAAAGTTTAAGAGAAAAGAAGAGAGAAGAAGAGGAGGAAGGAGGAAGGCTTTGAGAGAAAGTCCTTGTTAAACCTCATTATCATCTTCCTCACTAAGCATCAAGGGTATAATTTTAACCCTTGTATTTTAAAGATTATGTTTTATGTTCTTCATTATTTATTTGTCTGTAAATTGAGTTTTTATAAAATTAGTGTAAACATTAATTTCTAATATATGAATTGTGTCAATATATGCTTATAATTGATTTATATGCTTAATTAAGATGTTTAATCCATGTGTATATGATGAACATGAGGGATTCATGTTCATCAAGAAGTTATAGTGAAAATATTTTGAAAAAATATAGTTTTCTTTAAAATCAAAATTTTAAGTTTAATTGTTAATTGTTGTACGAATTGATCTTGGATTCTTGTAATTCGTCAAGAAACGGATTCAATGTGATTTGAATTGTGTGTTTTGATTGAGAAATAAACTTACAGTATTCAATTTTATCAAGAACACTGGAAAATAGTTTTTATACAAAATTTTCAAAATTAAGAGTTTTGATTATGTGTTTTGATGATTAAATGTGTTAAAACATGTTAGAAACTTTAATATTATGTTTCTGTAAAATTTTATATGTATTGTGTTAACTGGAATTGGAATTTGGTGTGAAAAAATAAGCCAAATTGGCTTTTTCTTTGCACAGTTCGCGAACCAGTCTGCGTTTGCTGCAGGGGGCCCGCCCCGGCTGGCCTATCAAGCCTAAAACCCCAGCCCCGGCTGGGGAGTATGCAGAAAAAAAAAGTTTATTTATTTTGTAAAATTTTGTTTAGATCTTGAAAGTTAATCTAATGTGATGTACTTGATGACATGATAAGCATAAATGCTAAATAATAGTAATGAATTATATTAATAAAATATAATGTGTAATTATAATTTGAATAAAGTATAATTATAGTAAAGGTTTAATTTAAATTATGATTTGTTAAATAAATATAGTTTGATTAAATTTTAATCAAAGTAAATGTTTAATTTAAATTATAATTTGTTATGTAATTATAATTAAGGTAAATGTGTAATTTAAATTATAATTTATTTTAATTATAATTTAATGAGTGCATGATTTGAAATTGATTAATTATAATCAAAGTAATTGTTTAATTTGAATTATAATTGTTTTAATTATAATAAATGCATAAATTGAGTTTGATTATTTTAATCACAATAAATATTTAATATAAATTATAATTTATTTAATTATAATTTAATTAATATAAAATGCAATTATAATTTGATTTAATTATAATTGAGGAGACTTGGTAATTTAAATTATAATCTGTTTAAATTATAATTAATATGAATACGTAATTATTAGTTGATTAATTATGTAAAAATATAATATGATTATGTGATGTGATGTGATTAATTATGTAAAAATTAATTATTAACTTAATAATTGTCGATGTTGGAAAATTTAAGAACTCCGCGGGTCGGTTCATAACCCGATTTTCCTCAAATCAATCTTCCTAAGTTCTCTCTACCCCCACTCTTTTTATTTAGGAAAAAAGTTTTGAAGGGTTTTTTAGGAAAGAGGCCAACATGTTTTATGTCGACGATTTGAACGTTTAGAGTCGCCAGTTGGTAGATTGGAAAATGGTTGTACCAACTCAACCGGGTTTGATTTAAAAAGAGGCCCAATTGCTGGACACTGTCGAAACTTGATATTTCAAATCGGAGTTTTGAGTTCGGGAGCTTGGTTAAGTGTGGGGAAGGTGTTAGGCACCCCACGACTCCCGTGTAAACACGATATCACATCTTTTCAATATTTTCCTTAAAACTGTGAATGCATGAGTGAATGCTGTTTGAAAATTGAGCATATTGATTTGATTGATTGAATGCTTTGACAGACTTCGTTGAGCCTATATACGAAGGGTTTGATTTGATTTGAAAATCAGTCTTTGATTTGATTTGCAAAAGCATTTAATTTGATGTACAAAAGCTTTTCTTTTGATTGAAAATGATATTTTGAAAGCTGGTTTATCAAACCCTTACGCTACCATAGGAATTGAAGCGTATCGCTACTTTTAATTTTTTTTATCTTTATAGCCTTGAGGCTGCATGTGAATGGTGATTTTTCGGGCTGCGAAGCATCCTCGACCACATAAATAGACAAGTGTCGGTCTCCTCATGCGTATGAAAACCATCGGAGGGACGCTAACACGACAATTGACATTTCACTATGATGAGACCTTAAATTCGGATAATGGTTTTAAGGTCTGTGTATGTACATTTTACAAAAAAACTGGCAGGGTACATCTGTAAACTTGAGTTTGTCCATCATGAAAATCATATCCCGAACGATTTGATCGTAAATCCCACGATTCCTAGGCTCATATATGAGGAGCCCATAAACCTGCACAGTTCAAATTTGCACAGAAATGGATATATATACATCCTCACGTCGCAAATGGAACCAAGGGTTCATCAATAAATCCTGGCTGCGAATGGCCAAAGCGTCTCGTTACTACTAGATAGCGATCTAAGGGACGCGAGTTTGCTTTTACAACTGAAACTATATAAAAATAACTAAATTTAAAGAAATCTCAGCCATTATAGCTTTCAGGTTCTGTCTGGACCTGTTTGGACCGTTGAAAGCTAGAATTGGTGAGATTTGGATAAATCTAGTCCGCCTGCAAAAATGTTAGTGCAGATTCATATATACATGAATATTGAATGCAACAGTTGAATAAATTAAGTAAAGCAATATATATAATTTTATATATACAAAAGCTGTAAAAGGGCAATGGGTTTTCACTCGCAAGCCTGGACTGTAATTGAAATATATATATTTATATAAAAATTGTAAATAGCCACGAAATAATCCAGGCTGTGACATAAATGAAATATATATATATATATATATATATATATATATATATATAAAACAGTAATAAGGGCGATGGGTTTTCACGCCGGTGCCCGTACTGGAATTGAAATTGACAGAAAAGTAGTCAACCAGTGATTGGGGAGGGCACCCAGTATGGCGAAGTGTGCAAAAGCAGTAAAATAGCCACGAAGTAATCCAGGCCGGACTGAAAATATATAAATATATATATTGATAGAAATGCAGTCAACTAGGACTGATATGAGTACCTGTGATGGTGAAATTCGCTTATATATGCGTAGATATATATAAAAGTGGTAAACTAGCATGGATTTGACATCCGGACTTGACAGAATTGAAATATTAGTACATTTGCAGTTAAATATATACAATAAAGGGCTAAACCCGGACTAGGAAAACAACCCAGTCCGGCGGAGTTGCCAAAAATGTGTGTACTAGTGCATTGAAGCTGCTGGAGCTGACGGATCTTCAATCCGAGTTGTAGAAATGCAAAAAACTGCGTTTATGTACAGAAATATACCAAATTTTGACGAAAACGGCCACGGAACTAAGTTCCAGGGATATTTAGAAGATGAAACTTCGTGTGCAGGTGTAAAACAATGCAAAGTAGTAGTATTGACTTTCTGATCATAGAAATACTTACAATGGACTGCAATACTGTAAGACCCCAAATTTTATGAATAAGATTTAATTTTTTTTATATATTATTTTGAAATAGTAAGGTGTTGATTTGATAAATGTGATAAGTTATGGGTGAAATGTGCAAGGTTTACAAAGTAAGCAAGTGGTTATAAAATATTCGTTGTGTCGGAGAATATTCGTTTGGTTGAGGAATATTCTTTTTATCGGAGACTATTCGTACGACGGCGCAGTCATTGGTGGACCCCACAACGGAATGAATGTCGAATATAGAAAGTGACAGAAGTAACTTTTTTATAAAAATAACGGCAAAACTGTTACCGTTAGTACTGTTGAAATACCCGGTGGTTAAAATACAGTAATACGCGGTGTTGCACGGTAGCACACGGTATTGCATAGTATTTTGAATTATTGATTCTTACGTAGGAAGGCACTTACTCAATTATTGCTACAGTAATTACTGTTCAATATTTTATATTATTAATTCAATAATTGCATAATATTTTATTGGTTCAATATTTGCTACGTTGATATTTTATATCAATAAGAGCTACTTTGCTATTTTATATTATTGATTCAATAATTGTCATTGCACATTATTTCAAATTATCAAATCAATAATTCATATTATTTGAATAATATTATTAGATAGCAATATTGGCAATGTTTAAGGAAGTTCTGTCTAGAAAAGGGGTTGATTAATTGCGCGCCAGTAAGGAGAAATTCTTATCGGAAGGCCCCCTCTTTCCTGGGAACGACCTGGTTATCAATATTGTAGTTCTGTAATATTATTTATGAATAATTAATTTTTGATATATATGATAAGGAAATATTTATTCAATGTGGATTTAAACGGAGAAATTTTTAACATGTGACATTTGTTGAAAGTTGGTATTTTATCTTGTCCGATAAAATAATTCATTCAAATATATTATTATAATATTACATTATAGTAGTATGATGTGATTATATAATAGTATGATTTTTATAATTTGAATGGTAATATTATTATAGTAAAGTCATGGTATAAAAGTTAAACGAGATGGAAGAGTGCAAATTGAATTTGAACTCTTATGATGCAAACAATGATGTCATCGGAGCGATGAGGTAAGCAATGATGTCATCAGAGCGATGAGGTAAGCAATGATGTCATAGATCGATGATGTAAGCGATGATGTCATAAATTATGACGAAAAGACTATTTTACCCTTACTCTGCCGAGCCTATAAATAGAAGCTCATTTCTTCATTATTTCTCACCAATTCACTAAAGCTATAGAGAGAGAAAGTATAAAGAGAATAAGAGAGAAAGAATAAGAGTATTCTGCTATTAAGCTAGTACAGTCTCCAAATTTAAGGTAAGGAGTATTATTTCTTTTGTATTCATGAAGAGAGATATTTTCTTTCAATACTCGTAAGGGTTGTTATTCTATTCTTTATTATTCTGTAGGAATAACCTGTCTACGCAGACTACCGCATGCATAGTAAAATCCTGTTTTTATTCTATTCTTTATTATTCTATGGGAATAACCTGTCTACGCGGACTACCGCATGCCTGGTGAATAACCCTGCGTATTCAGTTGTTATTAAGTTATGGAAATAATCTGTCTGAGCGGACTACCGCCAGACGGGTGAAAATTCAATTGTAGTTTCGTATATTGTTTCATTTCAGATTCCTAACTCTAAACTTACTACGGTAAGTATTGCTTCTAATTCCTGAAATGATCAGATATTACTTGAGTTTTGCGCTTCATCTAATATTATTTCACTGGGATATTGGTTTGAACTTTCTTGTGAAATTTTTATCTTTTCATGTCGAATTACTATGCATGAATTACTATTCACGAGTTACTATTCACGGGGTACTATTCACGATAAAAAAAATATTTTTTTTCTTCTTCCAAATCATCTTTGATTGGATCCAGGTTTTGATCTTCATTCTTGAACTCTGGATAAATTCTCTAATATTTGTCATTTATCTCACTGGATCCGTTATTCGTATTATTTTTCATCATCCTCAGTTCTATATGGTGATATAACTGAATATCTTTGGCCTGTAGTGCAAAGATGAATAATTACGTGATGAATATCTTTGGCCTGTAGTGCAAAGATGAATGATTACCTGATGAATATTTTTGGCCCGTAGTGCAAAGATGGACAGGTGTTGAGATGAACATGACCAACTGATGATACAAATGAATATCTTTGGCCCGTAGTACAAAGATGAATATTTGATTCGAGATGTATATTGATTGATGTTACAGGGATAAAATATTGATGATGGAATTTTTATTCAAAGAAGATAGTAGACATCATTCTCTACTTAACTCTTCTAATGAATTGTTATTTTCGCTGCGAATATTGATTTAAAACTTGTTGTCCATAATATTTTATCTGATTTATTGAAGGCTAACGATAATTTATTTTTCATTATCTTAGTCATAATATTCTTTACTGTGCTAGTTGAGCTCACCATTTTCTTTCATTGTTCTCTTCAGGAAATGAGAATATCGCGGGTACTAGTCGGGAAATGGAGTGATGGTCCGAGTTAGAGCTGTAGAAGTCCTCACTATTTTTTTTATTTAAAATAGTGTGATAATAAATGTAATGATGACTTAGTTTGAATGTTAATATTTTCTACATGTCTGTATTGACACTCACAGTTGTGTGGTCGTATTTTACACGATCGTGTGATATGAAAGATTGTATTAGAATTTTGTTGAGTGTAATTGGCGACTCAAAATGGGTTGAGTATTGAACCTATTTTGGGGGCGTTACAGTTGGTATCAGAGCTTAGGGATATGATCTCTGGCGGAGATCTGGGGATAGAACTAGGAGGGGAGAGACGAGTAAAACCTTCGCTAGTGTGTCCTACCTAAGCTTAATTGTTATTTAATTGGTCGGTTGGAACATAGGGTATGTGATATGTTAAGTTGTTTGATTAACCCTTGTTTTGTGGCAGTATTTGAGAATGGCAGCTGAAAATTTAAACAATGGAATGAATGAGACCGTTGAGCCACCTTTAATCACCGACGAGGAGAACGTGCAACAGGAAGGCTATATTCCTCCTGTAAACAACCCTATCGAAGAAATGATAAATGACAGGATGTTTAGAAACTTTTTACAGTTCATGCAAAACCAGACGAGGGAGACTCGTGTTCATAATACTGGTGGAAATAACAACTCGCGGCTTGTCACTGCCAAGCAGTTTAAAGAGTTGGGACCACCAGAGTTTCAGGGAAAGCCAGATCCAATCAAGGCAGAAAATTGGATTAAGCAAATTACCAAGATATTTGATGTCATGGGATGCACGGAGGAACAGAAGGTTCCATTTGCCACCTTTATGTTCTGTGGAGAAGCAGATTACTAGTGGGAATCTGTGAAGCGTACCCAGCCTGCCGCACTCAAGATGACTTGGGGGGCGTTCCAGAAACTGTTCAATGATAAGTACTTTTTCCAGAAAGTATTCATCACATGAAAGAGGTAGAGTTCATCAGACTAGAACAGAACAACATGATTGTGTCCCAGTACGAGGCTAAATTCGCAGAGTTATCCCGGTTTGCACCTCATTTGGTGGAGAATGAGGAACGTATGACGCGGATGTTTCTGAGAGGTTTGAAACCCGAGATTAGTCAATACCTCATTTCTCACAAATTTTATCTATATTCGGATGTAGTGAATAGGGCCCAGTTATTTGAACGAGATAATGATTATGTTCAACCAAGGGACAGCAACCAAGGTCGTACGGTGGCAGCAGTCATCGAAACAATGACAACCAGCAGGGAGGAAAGTATCATGCCAGAAGCAGTAACCACTCCGGTGGTAATCGTGGCCATAATAATAGAAGAAGTGAGTCGGGGGGAGATTTCAAGAAGAGAACGTACAACAATGAGAACATGAAAGCATCGACAGTAGCACCAACATCAACTGTTTCTAGGGGAGGAGAACGACCGTCGGTCATATGCTATAAATGCGGGCAAGAGGGACACATCAACCCCAACTGCACACAACAATCCAAATTGTGTTATAAGTGTGGAAAGGAAGGGCACATAGCTCGAGTGTGTCCTGTAGCGAAACCAAGTTCAGCAGGGATGGCGACTCTAAAGGCTATCCCTGACAAGTCAAAGTCAGTGATTCCTGGAAGAGCTTTTGTCGTGACTGCCCAACAAGCAAGGAACCCAAACGAGGTTATTACGGGTAAGCTGATAATAAACTCTTGAGAAGTTTACACTTTATTAGATACTGGTGCTACCCATTCTTTTATTTCACCTACTTGTGCTCAACGTTTGAACTTGACACTTGAGAAATTAGACTTTGACTTATCTGTTGAAACTCCGTTGGGAGAAACGTTCGATACATCTATAGTTTACAAATCTTTCTCGATTCAAATTGGTACCCACACCCTACCTGTTGATCTTATATCGTTGAAAATACTTGTCTTTGATGTGATTTTAGAAATTGACTGGTTGACCACTTATCATGCCAAAATTGATTATTTTCGTAAGGTTGTTAGTTTTCATATTCCTAACCAACCTATTGTGCGAATTCAAACAACCAAACCACTAAAATCAATCAATGTTATTTCAAGTCATAAAGCTATTCGTTTATTAAAAAATGAATGTCAAGCTTTCTTAGCCCATGTCACTGATCTAAACCAGAATACGTCAGGTTTGAATGATATTTCTGTTGTTAATGAGTTTCCTGATGTATTTCCCGAAGAACTTCCCGGTCTACCCCCGGATCGTGAAGTTGAATTCTTTATTGACCTTGAACCCGGTACAAAACCCATTTCTAAAACCCCATATCGAATGACTCCTATTGAACTTCAGGAGTTACTACAGGAGTTGTTAGACATCGATTTTATACGTCCTAGTACATCTCCTTGGGGTGCTCTAGTTTTATTCGTAAAGAAGAAAGACGGGAGTATGCGACTTTGTATTGACTATCGGGAGTTGAACCATGTCACCATCAAGAATAGGTATCCGTTACCTCGTATTGATGACCTGTTCGACCAGTTGCAAGGTGCACAATTCTTTTCAAAGATCGATCTTCGTTCTGGATATCATCAGATGAAGATTAAAATTGAGGATATTCCGAAGACTGCTTTCAGAACTCAATACGGGCATTATGAATTCTTAGTCATGTCTTTTGGATTGACTAATGCTCCTGCTGCCTTCATGGATATGATGAACCGTGTATTCAAGGAATATTTAGATCAGTTCGTGGTTGTCTTTATTGATGACATCCTCATCTATTCCAAAAGCCGTGAAGATCATAAGCACCACTTGAAGCTAGTACTTCAAAGGCTTCGTGAAAACAAGCTATATGCCAAGCTGAAGAAATGCGAGTTCTGGCTTGAGGAGGTAGCATTCCTTGGGCACGTGGTATCAAAACGTGGAGTATTTGTTGACCCGACAAAGAGTGAAGCAATAAAAAGTTGGGAGGAACCGAAGTCAGTGACCGAAGTACGTAGCTTTCTGGGCTTAGCTGGTTATTATCGGAGATTCGTGGAAGGATTTTCTCGAATCGCTACTCCATTAACTCAGCTGACTCGGAAAGATACAAAATTCGTATGGAATGAGGAATGCGAGAAGAGCTTTCAAGAGCTCAAGAGGAGACTCATTTCGGTACCTGTTCTGACGATACCATCTGGTTCGGATGGATTTGTCATTTACAGCGATGCTTCAGGCAAAGGGTTAGGATGTGTTCTCATACAACATGGGAAAGTCATAGCCTATGCCTCGCGACAACTCAAGGAATATGAGAGGAATTATCCTACTCATGATCTAGAGTTGGCAGCAGTCATTTTTGCGTTGAAGATCTGGAGACACTACCTATATGGGGAAAAAGTGGAGATCTATACAGATCATAAGAGCCTCAAGTATTTCTTCACCCAGAAGGAACTCAACATGCATGCTGCACCGACGTTGGCTTGAGCTGTTGAAAGATTACGATCATACCATCCAATACCATCCTGGAAAAGCAAACGTGGTAGCTGACGCGTTGAGTAGAAGATTATATGCGGGAACGAATGCGATACTTTCAAGGCCTATTTTGTGTGATTTACAAAAGATGGAGATAGAGTTCAAGACTCCGGGGACCCATGCGATGATATCAAGTATACACGTAGAATCAGCTTTGATTGATAAAGTTAAAGCTGCTCAAGCTACAGACCCGGAGCTGATGAATATGAGAAAGAAGGTGCAAGAAGGTACTATTCCAGAAGTAAGGATTGATGAAGAAGGAATACTTTGAGTCAACTCCAGACTTTGTGTTCTTGACGATTCTGATTTGAAGTATAGAATCATGATGGAGGCACACAACACACCGTTTGCAATCCATCCTGGAAGTACCAAAATGTATCATGATCTTCGACATACATTTTGGTGGAGCAATATGAAGAGAGAGATCGCGGAGTTCATCTCGAAGTGTTTAACGTGTCAACGTGTCAAGGCGGAGCATCAAATGCCGAAGGGTCCATTGCAACCACTTAAGATTCCAAAGTGGAAGTGGGAACACATTACCATGGATTTCTTTACGGGTCTTCCCAAGGTTTCTCAAGGCATAAATGCAATTTGGGTTATTGTTGATAGATTAACCAAGTATGCTCATTTCTTGCCGATACGAGAGACTTATTGTGACACCCCCAAATCTGGGTACTTCGTTTCCACATGATTTGGTGTTCAGTTTCTAACTATAGCAAACATCTACCCAAATATCTCAAAATAAATTACAACCTTTATTCAAAATAATAAAATCTCCCTTAAAACAAGGGTTACAACCTTCTCAAAAATCAATCCTAGGATTACTCTAACCTTGACATAAACAATAAAATGCGGAATAAAAACATGACATAAAAGTCTTATTACAACCATTTTAAAATAATTAAACAAGTCTTCACTTGTTCATCTTTCCCTTGCCTTTACTCGTAGACGGGGCATCAACGTTATCAACCTTAACTGCAATTGTTATTTAATGCAAGAGTGAGCAGACAACAGCTCACTGGAGTTTAACAATAATATAGACATGAAATGATATCTTTAAAAGAATCTGAATAATATGATTCGCTTCAACAATAAAGAATTGAATAATAGTTCTTTCATCTCAATTATAATTCGAATATAGAATTTATCTGAGGGTCATAAGACCTTTGAACTCTTGTCCTAGGTTATAAATATTTCTATTTAAACCTTTAACAGTCAATAAGACTATGGACCTTAACTCGTACTTAGGGAGATCAGCCCTTCGTACCATGTATTGTGCACAAACATCTTAACGCTATACGTAATACTCTCCCCTAATAATTAGGGTTGTTCAACTCAGTAATTTGAATTCAAGTCCGCACCAAAGAAAGTTTGGCTTGGATAAGCTTACAAGGGTAATTTAGAATTCACGTTCATCAACTAAGGATTAGTTGAATCGACTTTCAATAATTCATAAATAAAAGAATGACTAATTGACACTTATGTCCCTCCAAGTTGTCACTCACTTTCAAAGTCGTTCCTAAAGTATCATTTTCGTCAGTTAGGTCCTTAAAGTGACATTTTATTGGCGTTTCTGTTCCGTCAACCCATTTTAACCTAAACCCGACTCAGTTTGACCAAGTTTAACCCAACCCGAACCAGTTAGACCCAACCCAAAATTTTAATATTTTAAAATATAATAGTATTTTTAAAATTAGTTTAAAATAATAATTATATTTAACATTTTAAAAAAATAATATTTAATTATCTATTTTAAATATAGTTATTTTTCATATTTAAATATAAAATATTAGTCTTTTATAAAAAAAATTAATAATTATATTTAATATTCTAAAATAAATATTTTTTATTTTTAATATTTTAAAAGTAAAAAATATTTTTGTAAATATAATTTTTAAAAATAATATTTACTTTTAAAATATTAAAAATAATATTTATTTTAGAATATTAAAAATAATAATTATTTTAGAATATTAAATATAATATTTATTTTAGAATATTAAAAATAATATTTTATTTAGAATATTAAAAATAAGAATTATCTTAGTTTTTTTATAAATTTTTTTTTGAATAATTATTATATTTATATTTATATTTATTTTAATTTTTTTAACATTTACTTTTAATATTCTAAATAATTATTATTTTTAATATTCAAAAATAAATATTTTTAATAATTATTGTTTTTGAAGGAAACATAATATTTAATATTATGAAATAATTATTAAAAAATTTATAATTTAATAATTATTAAAAAAAATTAAAATAATCTTAATAATTATTATTTTAAAAATTATTATTTTAAAAACTAAAATAAGCTTAATAATTATTATTTTAAAACTTAAAATAATCTTAATAATTATTATTATTAAATAATAATTTTTTTAATAAGTATTTCAGAATATTAAATATTATTTTTCCTTCAAAAACAATAATTATTAAAAATATTTATTTTAGAATATTAAAAATAATAATTATTTTATAATATTAAAAGTAAATATTAAAAAATTAAAATAAATCTAAATCTAACTATAATAATTATTTAAAAAAATTAAAAAAAATATTATTTTTAATATTCTAAAATAAATATTATATTTAATATTCTAAAATAATTATTATTTTTAATATTCTAAAATAACTATTATTTTTAATATTTTAAAAGTAAATATTATTTTTAAAAATAATATTTACAAAATTATTTTTTACTTTTAAAATACTAAAAATAAAAATATTTAAAAAAATATTTATTTTAGAATATTAAATATAATTTTTTTTTTAAAATCTAATATTTTATTTTTAAATATTAAAAATAACTATTTTTAAAATAATTATTTTATTTTAAAATAATTTTAAAAATAAATTATTATTTTAATAATAATAATTTATTTTAAAAATTATTTTTTTAAAATGTTAAATATAATTATTATTTTAAACTTATTTTAAAAATATTATTATATTTTAAAATATTAAAAATTTTGGTTGGGTCAAACTGGGTCGGGTTAGGTTAAACTTGGTCAAAATGGGTCGGGTTTAGGTTAAAATGGGTTGAAGGAACAGAAACGTCAATAAAATGCCACTTTAAGGACCTAACTGATGAAAATGGTACTTTAGGGACGACTTTGAAAATGAGTGGCAACTTGGAGGGACAGAAGTGTCAATCAGCCATAAAAGAATTATGAATTAACATATGCTTTAGAAGTAAACTTAAAGCATTTAAAATAATAAACTGGATCTTACTTGAACAATAAGTTAAGATCATTTCAATTAAATAAACAATTGTCCAATACAGAAATGGAAAGGATATTCTCAACAATGAATATATGAACTCAAAAAAATTGTATAGAATTAACAAGTTTAGGGTTAGAAGACTTGCCTCAAGCGCAAGCTACTTAACACAATTCACGTACTTTAATACTTCCTATACACATTCAATTATAATAATCTAAATCAGTTAACACATAACTAATTCACATAGGTGGTTAACCCTCAAGGTTAACTCACTCTAATTAAATAAATAATCAACTATCACATAGTTAATTACATCACACACATACTCACATAATTAAATTAATTATGTATTTAGCTAAATTATAATTAAACAATTATAATTTAAACACTTAATCTAATTATAATTACTCAATTATAATTACCTCTTAAATTATCACCAATTCATAATTAATAATTAATTAAACTATATCATGCATTATAATTACACAAATTATAATTAATCATGCAATTATAAACTTAAAATCCATAACTAAACATGCATTTATTAAATTATAATTACTTAAATTATAATTTAAATTAACATCTAATTGACTAAAATAAATTAATTTCTATACATTATAATTTAACCATATTATAATTTAAATTAAATATTTACTCTTAATTATAATTAATCAAATTATAATTAAGTAACTCATTTACAATAAAACATTTATAATCTAATTAAAGTTTTCAAAATTTCTTTTATTTTCCAAATATGAATTTGTCACAATCATATAACAACATGTTATATCATTTAAACATATGTTTACTATCAAGGAATAATTAAACTAAGGCTTTAAAATAAACTGCACAAGAAACTAAAGTCACTGCCCAAGCACTGTGCACGACGCAGCTGCGCAGCTAGCAGTCAGCAGCCTGGGCACCGGCGCAGCTGCGCAGGGAAAAGATCTTGGAAGGGCAAGCGGCGTAGCTGCGCTGCTCCTGGCCTTGCTGCCGGCGCAGCTGCGCAGCAACTCGGCCAGACGCAGACAGCCACAACTCTTTGCTTTACCGAATAACCCATACAAGCCAACAAACGAAAAATTACAGTAACGTAGCCACTGTAACTCTATACACATGCAATAATACATAACATAACATATTTCTACAACATAACAACCATCTAAATAATGATAATCACAAGTTTTAAAAATCCAATTTAGCCATTTTCATGAAAACTCATATTTTTCCAAAATAATCCACTGTAAAAAAATTTCTCCATCAATTCCACTTTATATACATACATTATATACGTAATTGAATATAATCATCATAACCAATTCTAATTAGGCATAATAACACATATAAATTCCTAAATTTTCCATTCTAAAACCAATCAATACATATAAAACCACATGAGCAAAACTTTTTCCATGAAACTTATTTTAATAGTAGTTTTAGTTTCTGAAAACAAATCATTGATAGCATACATGTAATGGATTGCAACATCTTTCAATTCGTATAGCATGTAAATAACCAATTCTTGCATATCCACACCAACATTACACTATATGAAGAAAATTCTTTTCGCAGAGAACTCATCATAAGGAAAACAACTACGTAAAGTTTTAAAAGTATTTGATATTGACTATACCTCTTATTAGATGATTTGAAGAAGAAAATGAAGATTAACTCTAGCCTTTCCCAAGCTTCCTTTACCTTCTCTTCTTCCTTTTTCTCTCAACTTCTCTGTTAGTTCTCTCCTTCTTCTTTAGTCTTAGGCTTAGAATACTAACATAAACACATATAATAAATATAATACAATATAACTTATACGATATAATAACTGATAAAATAATAATACCCTTATTAAGTATATCAGTTTCGTAAGTTTTAAAATTCAAAAAGCCTTAAGGCTTTGTTTGGTACACAGTTTATTTAAAAACAGATTATTAGCTAAGGCATTGTTTGTTTAAAATTATTTAAAATCCTTTTTTTTATTTTAACAAATCATTTAACACATATTTTAATGTCACCTTTTAATTAATTAAATAATTTAACATCCTTATTTAATCAACTAAAATCAATTAACCACATAAATATTTGTCACATAATTATAATTACTCGCTAATTATAATTCCCGTAACACTTAACACACATCTCATCTAATTTAATTCTCTCAATTAAATTAGAACTATAATATAAAATTAATATACATTAATTAAATAAATATTACACATTCATTTAATTAATATATAACACTTAATTAAATCACTCCATAAATCACATAATTTATTTATTTAACTCAATAAATAAATCACATAAAATATTTATTTAACTCAATAAATATTTAAAATTATTATATAAAATCACAATCGTTACACTTATTCCCTTGAACGTCTTGCTCGTATGTACGTGAATGAGATTGTGAGATTGCATGGCATGCCAGTATCCATAGTTTCGGATCGTGGCCCAAGATTCACTTCACGATTTTGGGTCAGCTTGCAGAAAGCTATGGGCACAGATTTACGATTTAGTTCGGCATATCATCCATAAACGGACGGGCAATCGGAAAGGACTATCCAAACTCTTGAAGATCTATTGAGACTCTGTGTTCTAGACTTCAAAGGGAGTTGGGATAAGTACCTGCTATTGGTGGAATTCTCCTATAACAACAGTTATCAGGCAAGTATAGGCATGGCTCTATTCGAGGCGTTGTATGGATGAAAATGTCGTTCTCCAGTATGCTGGGACGAGGTGGATGTAAGCAACATTGTTGGGACCGGAGTTAGTACGTATGACTACGGAAAAGATTCAAATGATCCGGCAATGTACACAAACTACACAAGATCGACAAAAGAGTTATGCTGATCTTCATCGAAAGGACGTAGAATTTAAAGTTGGGGATCATGTATTGTTACGTGTTACTCCGTGGAAAGGAATTACAAGATTTGGGAAGAGAGGAAAGCTCAATTCACGATTCATTAGTCCATTTAAAATCCTTGACCGAGTAGGAAATGTGGCCTATAGACTCGCCTTACCTCCAAGCATGTCTCGTATTCATAACGTTTTTCACATATCTGTACTTCGTAAATATGTGAAAGATCCAAATCACATTATTGAGTTAGAACCAGACGAGATAGCCGAAGATTTAACATATGAGGAGGTACCTGTTAAGATCTTGGATAGGAAGGAACATGTCATATGCTCAAAGGTTATACCTCAAGTTAAAGTTTTGTGGAGGAACTATGATATCGAGGAAATGACCTGAGAGTTAGAATCGGAAATGAAAACGAGGTATCCTCACCTTTTCGACATACCAGGTACGTCGTCAATTTCGAGGATGAAATTTCATAAGGAGGGGAGGTTGTAAGACCCCAAATTTTATGAATAAGATTTAATTTTTTTATATATTATTTTGAAATATTAAGGTGTTGATTTGATAAATGTGATAAGTTATGGGTGAAATGTGCAAAGTTTACAAAGTAAGCAAGCGGTTATAAAATATTCGTTGTGTCGGAGAATATTCGTTTGGTCGAGGAATATTCTTTTTATTGGAGAATATTCGTACGACGGCGCAGACATTGGTGGACCCCATAACGGAATGAATGTCTGATATAGAAAGCGACATAAGTAACCTTTTTATAAAAATAATGGCAAAACTGTTACCGTTAGTACTGTTGAAATACCCGGTGGTTAAAATACAGTAATACGCAGTGTTGCACGGTAGCACATGGTATTGTATAGTATTTTGAATTATTGATTCTTATGTAGGAAGGCACTTACTCAATTATTGTTACAGTAATTACTGTTCAATATTTTATATTATTGATTCAATAATTGCATAATATTTTATTGGTTCAATATTTGCTACGTTGATATTTTATATCAATAAGTGCTACTTTACTATTTTATAATATTGATTCAATAATTGTCATTGCACATTATTTCAAATTATCAAATCAATAATTCATATTATTTGAATAATATTATTAGATAGCATTATTGACAATGTCTAAGAAAGTTCTGTTTAGAAAACGGGTTGATTAATTGCGCGCCAGTAAGGAGAAATCCTTATCGGAAGGCCCCCTCTTTCCTAGGAACAACCTGGTTGTCAATATTGTAGTTCTGTAATATTATTTGTGAATAATTAATTTTTGATATATATGATAAGGAAATATTTATTCAATGTGAATTTAAACGGAAATTTTTTAACATGTGACATTTGTTGAAAGTTGGTATTTTATCTTGTCCGATAAAATAATTCATTCAAATATATTATTATAATATTACATTATAGTAGTATGATGTGATTATATAATAGTATGATTTTTATAATTTGAATGGTAACATTATTAAAGTAAATTCATGGTATAAAAGTTAAACGAGGTGGAAGAGTGCAAATTGAATTTGAACTCTTATGATGCAAACAATGATGTCATCGGAGCGATGAGGTAAGCAATGATGTTATCGGAGCGATGAGGTAAGCAATGATGTCATAGATCGATGATGTAAGCGATGATGTCATAAATTATGGCGAAAAAACTACTTTACCCTTACTCTGCCGAGCCTATAAATAGAAGCTCATTTCTTTATTATTTCTCACCAATTCACTAAAGCTATAGAGAGAGAAAGTATAGAGAGAATAAGAGAGAAAAAAGAAGAGTATTCTGCTATTACGCTAGTACAGTCTCCAAATTTTAAGGTAAGGGGTATTATTTCTTTCGTATTCATGAAGAGAGTTATTTTCTTTCAATACTCGTAAGGGTTGTTATTCCATTCTTTATTATTCTGTTGGAATAACTTATCTACGCGGACTACCGCATGCATGGTGAAATCTTGTTGTTATTCTATTCTTTATTATTCTGTGGGAATAACCTGTCTACGCGGACTACCGCATGCCTAGTGAATAACTCTTCGTATTCAGTTGTTATTAAATTATAAAAATAATCTGTCTGAGCGAACTACCGCCAGACGGGTGAAAATTTAATTGTAGTTTTGTATATTGTTTTATTTCAGATTCCTAACTCTAAACTTACTACGGTAAGTATTGCTTCTATAATTCCTGAAATGATCAGATATTACTTGAGTTTTGCTCTTCATCTAATATTATTTCACTGGGATATTGGTCTGAACTTTCTTCTAAAATTTTTATCTTTTCATGTCGAGTTACTCTTCATGAATTACTATTCACAAGTTACTATTCATGAGTTACTATTCACGGGGTACTATTGACGGTAAAAAATATATTTTTTTTCTTCTTCCAAATCATCTTTGATTGGATCCAGGTTTTGATCTTCATTCTTGAACTCTGGATAAATTTTCTAATATTTATCCTTTATCTCACTGGATCCGTTATTCGTATTATTTTTCATCATCTTCAGTTCTAAATGGTGATATAACTGAATATCTTTGGCCTGTAGTGCAAAGATGAATAATTATGTGATGAATATCTTTGGCCTGTAGTGCAAAGATGAATGACTACCTGATGAATATCTTTGGCCCGTAGTGCAAAGATGGACAGGTGTTGAGATGAACATGACCAACTGATGATACAAATGAATATCTTTGGTCCGTAATGCAAAGATGGATATTTGATTCGAGATGTATATTGATTGATGTTACAGGGATAAAATATTGATGATGGACTTTTTAATCAAAGAAGATAGTAGACATCATTCTCTACTTAACTCTTCTAATGAATTGTTATTTTTGTTGCGAATATTAATCTAAAACTTGTTGTCCATAATATTTTATCTAATTTATTGAAGGCTAACGATAATTTATTTTTCATTATCTTAGTCATAATATTCTTTACTGGGCTAGTTGAGCTCACTCTTTTCTTCCATTGTTCTCTTCAGGAAATGAGAATATCGCGGGTACTAGTCGGGAAATGGAGTGATGGTCCAAGTTAGAGCTGTAGAAGTCCTCACTATTTTTTTTATTTAAAATAGTGTGATAATAAATGTAATGAGGACTTAGTTTGAATGTTAATATTTTCTACATATCTGTATTGACACTCACAGTTGTGTGGTCTTATTTTGCACGACCGTGTGATATGAAAGATTGTATTTGAATTTTGTTGAGTGTATTTGGCGACTCAAAATGGGTTGAGTATTGAACCTATTTTGGGGGCGTCACAAATACGGGCTTTTTACTAAATCGTAGCTTTAAACGTCCAAATCTACTGGTGGTTTTTTGATATGTGGTAGTATATGGGTTTGTCTACGTGTTGGAGTAAAAATATTTGGGTTTGGAAGAGATGTAAAAGTCGGAAAATCAGACGAGCAGAGAGCTTCGCTGCGTTTCTGAATTATTGAAAATGAACGGTGGTGCACCTCTAAATATAGGCCAGGGAGCCGCAGCTCTACCTAGGGCAGCTGCAAGTAGAGGTGCGGCTCCCCTAAGTGGGGCCCACTTTCCCAGTTTGGTCGTCTCGAGGTGTGTGCATGTCGGGCGATACAATATCAGGTTCGCATCTTCATAACTTTTGATCGGGGCGTCCGTTTGAGGCATGCTATAGCTTTTCGAAAAGCCCTCGCTGAGAGTGTCATAATGAAATTTGTTTTAACCCTTCTTAAGTCCCCAAAGGTGAGTTCATGACCGGGTCTTTTTTCCCCGTAGTTTGTCCGTCGAGCCGTCTGGTGCTATTTTCACCCGGGATCACCGTTGTGGTTCTTTCTAACCTTGGCAGCATTAATTCAGCTTGAGTTTGATTGAATCGGATGAGATTTAGTGAAATGACCATCTTTCCCCTCCCGGGGTTTCCCTGGGTGTCGGCATTGCCTTTGGTTGACTTCCGGGAGCTATTTCTAAGACTTGGATCCCATTCGAGTCTGTTTATTCTTAGAGTTGCCTCTGTGGCTGACGTGGCTGTTCCAAGTTTTCTTCTGGAAGTGTTGTGATGCTTCAAGTTTATGTCTGAAGTCGACCTGACTTCTCGGACTGATGTCAGGGCACACCTGTACTTCCCGTGTTACTGCCGGGGCTGATTTATACCTCCTAGGTTACTGTCGAGACTGCGTTGTACCTTCTAGGTTACTGTTGGGGCTGTGTTGACATCCCAATATGGTTGATCGGTGCTGTGGTTATCCCAATATCCATGATCGGGTTTTAGCTGATGTCCGATATTGAGATCGGGGATGATCTGACGGTCCGATTGACGATCAAAATTGGATGAATGGTCTGATTGACGATTGGAGCTAGTTAGATGGTTCGATTGACTATCGGAGCTGGATTGACGGTCCGATTGACTATCGAAGCTGGATAGACGGTTCGATTGACTATCGGAGCTGGATTGACGGTCCGATTGACTATTAAAACTGGATTAACGGTCCGATTGACTATCGGAGTTGGCTGGAGTATCGATATTGGTGATCAGATTTAACTGGAGTTGACCAAAATTGGGGATTAAATTTAGGTTTACCGACATTGGGGATCGGATTTAGGCTGAAGGACCGACATTTAGATTGGATATCTGGTGTCGGGACCGGGGTTGGCTTGATTGATGGTTTTGCCCTCCTGCAATGTTAGTATTGGGGCAAGGAAAATTTTGAGTGTCTACAGATGTGCCTCGTTATCATGTTTATGTAATGTAATGGAATAAACAGGATAAAGATTGCTAGACACTTGAAATATGACAAGATATTATTGATGCAAATCGCAATGTAGTGAATGTTAACATGTTTTTGCAAATTGCATATCGCATTGCAAATCGCATTGTATCGCAAATCGCATCGCATATCGCATCGCAAATCGCAAATCACAAATTGCATCGCACATCGATTACCTTTATCGGTGCCTGTGTTGGGGCTGATTTCAACGGTTGACTTTCATCAGTGCTACTGATGTCTATGTTGGTATTGACTTGAACGGTTTGATTTCTATCGGTGTTACTGATGTTCTGTTTGATGAAGATAAACTGAAATGTTTCCCATATTTCTATTGGGGATGATGTCGTCGGTGATGGCCTTTTGCTGTTATCTTGGTTTTAAGACCAATGGTTTCCCCAATCTGTCGATACTATCAGGGGCAATTTTCTCTTGGTTGATGCCGTTGTACATTTCTGAAGGCTCCTCTGATGGGGATATATCTCTATTACCGAGTTACCTTAGTGGGTGCTCTCGATGCCTATCCTGATGATAACTTACATCGGTAGTTTGCAAAAGTGCCTACCTTGATGGTATGAGCAATGGTTGATCATTGGACTGTCCTGATGCTTACTCGAACAGTAGCAGACTTTTTCATCAGGTTTGTGTGTTAAATGCGTATGCATTTTTGAATCTATTGGGTATGTATGCCTAATGTTTTGATGGAGATGTGCGCTGATGTAGCGCTTGTTGCACATGTGCAGACCAGACATGATAAGATGATCTTAATTTATCCTAGGTTGATGCATATACTTAATTGAATTGATGTAGGACCATACCTCACCCTTTCTGAGGTGATTAGGAGTTTCTTTTTAGGCATGGATCGGAATTGATCTGACGGCCTAATTAGAGATCGGGTACCGATATTGGGGACCGAATTTGGGTTTAAAGAACCGATATTGGGAATCGAATTTGGGTTAAAGGACCGATATTGGGGATCAAGTTTCATATACTTTTTTCGTCCCTGGATCATTCCCCGATGCTTTGGTGGGGTTGTGCCAATGGCTGATACTTAAGTGCGAAAGGGGCCAGCTCTTTACTTGCAACCCTGCTGGGTTAGATGCTGGCTCGACCGATGACCCAGGTGTTGTTGACGTCCTGGAGGATGTAGCCCGTTCTTTCACTGCCTAGATTTGAACTTCAGTGTAGAGGCCTCGACTTGTGAGGACTTGGCGCAGGTTAACATGTTTGATGATGCAGATTTCCTTCGCTAGATCTTTTTATCATCGGGCATTTGCTCTTCCCGAGTTAAGGATTCTGTTGAGGATTTTTCCCTTTTTGTGAAGGGACAGCTGATGTCGCCTTGATTTCTTTCAGGAGTTCCTCCCCTTCCTTTTGATGAGAGGTTTGGTCCCGTCGTAGACTCCTTCTATTTTATTGAATGGCAAAATGCCCCAGTCCTCTTGCGTGTTGTTACTGGGGTTCATAGAAGAAACTCGCTTTGTTAACCATGTCCATGGTGAGTAATATCCTACACATTCAGACAAACAACAATATGTGCCGAAAGCTTGATGGCTCGGGCCGTTGGGATTAGTATGATGAGGCATTTGTAGTTAAAGTTTAGGAAATGAATGCTTGTATTTAATGCACTCTTATCTTATCGCTAAAGATTTTGAAAGGGAGTATGAAAATTAATTTTTCCTAAGGAAATCAAAATTTTCATTTGACAAGTTATGAAATCGCAAAAAAACTTTTAAGCGTCCATGGTCATTTTTCATGGGTAGGATTAGATTCAAAAGACTTATCTCCCTTCATCAGAGATACCTCATCTTCGCTCTAGACACTGCTCTTCACAAGATTAAGATCATATGACATGTGCACTATGTGTGACGCAACCCTTAGCAGGCGTTTCTCTTTTATGACTCTAGACGACCTCATTTTCTTGCAAAATTTTTCTGCTTTCCTCGCTTAACTCTGTCTCATTTTCTTAGGCTTTTCAGAGTTACCCATGTAACGAGTTTTGGACCAATGACTCCTAAACCAGATAGCTTTAGAGCATTAGGTGTTAAGACACCCCTTAGGGTTTATTGGCTCGAGTAACAAAGGCCACACTTAGAGATAAGTTAGGCGGTCTACTCTTTTGATCTTCAGCTGAGCCTGTACAAGATTCATTTTCTTAGGCTCTAAATTACCCGTGTAGCGAGTGTTGGGGTGGTGATTCCCAAACCAGACGGCTTTAGGGCACCAGGTGTAGAGACACCCCTCGGGCTTAATTACTCGAGTAACCTAGGCCACGATTCGGATCTGATCAGGTTTTAATTTCTTGTAATGCTCATTTTCTTAGGCACTGAGTTACCCATGTAACGAGCGTTGGGCCGGTGGCTCCTAAACCAGATGGCTTTAGGGCACCAGGTGTAGAGACACCCCTCGGGCTTAATTACTCGAGTAACCCAGACCACGATTCGAGACATTAGATTGGCTACAAATCATCATCCTTGTCGTCATAGTTTCATACCCCACAACTAAGAGTCAGGTTAATCGCAAAGTGCAGACATGCATATGAGGTCAAGTTTGCTTTAAAAAGTGCTTTGAACTAGGACGTCGTGCCTAATCAAAAGGTTGAATAGTCTTAATTCTCTAATCGCTTTCATGATTCTTGCTCCATGGATGCTTATCAGAATTAATCCAATTCATAACAAGTTAAGCAAAAATCTTTTTTCTCTTTTTCTGAGACCCTAATGCAGGACTGATGTGTATTATCACTAATGCATGGAATTTGAAAGCACATAAAGAGACGAAAGAGTTATACCTTATCAGCGGATCGCAGTATTCCAAGAAAATTATGATTGGCAAAGGTCGATTAGTCATACCGGATCGCCAATGATGGAAGCTTGGATGATGATGGACCATGCTGATGGTGCCAACTAGTGCATGTTGATTGGGTGGTTGATAAATGCCTCAGTGTTGAGTTTCGCCATTTCCAAAATTCGTCTAGTTTTGTTGTAACGGTCCCGACATTGGGTTGTTGTTAACTTTGAACTTGCCCCAGTCTTGCTTGTCATCTGGGAGGATTGCTTGGTTGTATATTTGACCGATGGGCTGATAAGATGCCGAGATCGCAAGAGTCTTTAATCTCATGATCCCCATGGTGAACAGGTAGTGGATTTTGGCTTTAATGCTTGGATGCCCCAGTCATTGTTTTTGATTTGTAGGAGCAATTGGCTTTGATGACCTTTCTTCTGGTTTGATGAAGGTTTCAGATTAAGGCTTCAGCTCTTCGAAGGACCTTGCGGATGTCTATGCTTGAAATATCAGTTGTGTTGTTGTTCCAACTTTGACGATTGATGTCGAAATGCCTTCAAACTCCAATGAATTGGACTCAAGGGCTTGTGATAGTTGGTGGTGATGGCTTTGACCACGACTTTGGTTGGTGACCTAGCAAGTGTCCCTGTCAGAACAGATCTGGCTATGGCAGATTTGATAGCTCGAATGACCTTCGAGAGAGATTAGGCCAGGGCGTTGATGTTGACGACTCATTCTAGTAAAGATATGACTTCTGTTGATAGAGGCGAGGCTCGAGTCACTCTGGAGGCTGCCTTTGCTGAGAAGGACGAGGCCACAATATGCAGATGGCAGTGGATGTTCTGGTTCGTATGGAGACCGAGGGTTAGGAGCTTGCAACTGCTCCTCTATCTTCAGAGAGATGCTATGTTGGCACTGTTATCCCGCTTATCCATGGGTTCAGAGACTAGCTTTGATTTTCCTCAGCAAGGCCTGTTGACTAGATGGTTTGATAGGATTTGGCTTTTATTTGTCTTCGGTGTCTTGGAACTGGTCTTTCCTTTTTTTTTCTTTTTTTTTTCTTGAAGGTCAAACCGCGCCGCAGATAGCTGCCTATGTACTCCCGGGTTGAGGGAGATCAGGTCATTCGTAGTTCCTGCTAGTTTGGTTGGAGAGGCTTGAAAGGAGTTTATCTTGGATTTTGAGTTTGGTTTGATATGTTTTTGAATTTTTGTGTTTGGATTCGAGGGTTTTTGAATTTTTTATTTGGTTTGACCGCACCAAGATGGTTGCCTACGTACTCCCGGGCTGAGGGAGATCAGGTCTTTCGTAGTTCACGGTTGCATGAAAGGCTCAATTTTTGATTTTTGATTTTTGATTTTTGATTTTTTTTGATTGATTTTTTTTTATCATCTACATGCATGGAAAATAAAAGGCATAAGGCTTAAGAAAGTGATAACGTTCCAACAACTCTTGGAACTCGCAACTTTCCTCTTGATCTACGTCCTCCTGACTAACTGAGGCCTGATAGTCCAGTCTTCAGTGGTTATGTCGCCTTCAAGGTTTGTGATAGAGGTTTACTCTTGACTCTAAATATCTTCAATCTCTGCCATAAATTGATCGCCTCCTAAATCAGCATATCCCTTAAGGAGGCTTAAACTGGACTCGTCGCAGAAAGGTATGAACTCCAGATTCCTCGAGGGGTTGGTTTTCGCCACCTTTTTCTTCGTCTGCTTCTTCACCTTTCTCATAACCTTGAGAGGATTTGAGTATGAAATCCTCCTCGCACTGATGTTGTATCTCTCGCAAGGAACTTTCTTTTTGGGCTTTTTCCATACGGGGAAGGATCAGTATCTCCTCCTCATCTTCCAGAATGATATGATCAGGCATGTAGTTGTTGGCTTTGGGCAACAAGATATTTGATGATGGTTGATGAACTTCATTGGGAGATTCTTTTGTATCCTCGACCGCTCCCAGTATTAGGATCGGTCCACCTTGTGTTCTGCCAGGATTGATGCTCATAGCCGTCACATCCTTTGAACAGCCCGTTTCGAGTGGACATCTTGAGCTCTTTTTCTCCCTCTCGCCTTTCCTGGTTATGGGGAATTCTTTCTTCAGTTCTCTATTTTCAATGAGATCTTGGATTTTATGTTGCAGAGCCCAACATTTCTCGGTCGCATGTCCTGGTGCTCAGGAATGATAAGCACATCTCTTGTTGAGATTATATTGCCTTCCTTTGGGATCCATAGGTGGAGCGAGCTCAACGATCTTTTTCTGCTAAATCAACAGGGCTAATACATTTTCCGACGAGTCCCCCAAAGGTATGAATACCCTTCTTTGCCTACTCTCCCTGACTTTTGGTGCCGTAGGATTTCGAGGGTTTGCCAGTGTTTGGCATGTTAATTCATGTTTCTTATTTGGGAATTTGCATTTCTCTGGATGATTTTTCCTTTGTTGAGATCTTTTGGTAGTTTTATCATTCCATCTTTCTCGTTCATTCAACA
Organism: Panax stipuleanatus; assembly: GCA_020205555.1. Classification (NCBI taxonomy): domain Eukaryota; kingdom Viridiplantae; phylum Streptophyta; class Magnoliopsida; order Apiales; family Araliaceae; genus Panax; species Panax stipuleanatus. Next base: position 104,748,593 of record CM035126.1, read on the forward strand.
TGCTTTGATCCTCTTCATTTAGCCAGTGGATCTTGGAGGGAGATAGGCTTACATTCTGAAGAACCTTATCTTTCTCTTGGTTTTCTGATAGTTAAGTGAAAAGCTGCCTCGTATCCTGATGTTGGCGTACTACCAGATTAGCCAGCAGAGTTACTTGGTGTTGGATCGTATCTAATTTTTGCATTATTGTCATACCCTCCTCTGTATTTTCCAACTTGAGGACATTTGTTATGTTCCTTTGGGGGTATTCCTCTATCCATCATATGTATTTATGATTTGGATAAATTTCATCGCTTCCTGACCCAATCATGTTTACTTCCTCTGTATCATGCGGCATCATAAGGTTGGGGTGGTCATTGGGATGGTCATGTTGTTGGACCACAATATCGCCGTTTTTGATCAGGTTTTGGATTTTATGATTCAAGGACCAACAATCTTGTGTATTGTGTCCTTGAGATCCTGAATGGTAAGAACATCTCTGGCTAGGATTGTATCTTTTGCTTTTTGGATCCAGAGGTGGAGCCAGTTCTATAATTTTCTTGTGATCTATTAACATCACCAATATGTTTTCAAGGGAATCGCCTAGTGGAGTGAACACCCGATTTTCTATTCTTTCAAATTTTCTCTTTATCTCCTGGCAATTGTTGAATGCTGTCTATTGTGACGGTAGATTGCTTTCCCTCTTCCAAATGAGGGGACTATGGTTAGGTCTCCTAGACTGCCCCTGTACAACGAGGGATACATCTTCATCGCCTTCCTTAGGTACCCTTATGGGATCATTCGTATAGTTGCCAGACTGTATATGATAGGCGACTACTTTCAAGGTTGTGAGATCTTTGATCTTGCCTTCTTTCAGGCCCATCTCTGTCATTTCACCATGTTTGATCATCTTTGAGAATGGATTTCCAATTCCGGCCAGGATCCTCTCATAGTAAGGTGCTTCTTGGATGTCTATGAAAGTTATCACCATTTCAGCTTCGGTCATAGGCGGGCTGACTTGTGCTGCCAGACGTCTCCATCTTTGGTCATATTCACAGAAAGACTCGTTGCTCTGCTTTTTGACTTTGGTCAATTGATATCGATCTGGAGCCATCTAAAACTGGAAGCTGTATTGAGTTAGGAAGGCATGAGCTAGCTCTTCCCAACTGTGAATTTTTGCATTATCAAGTCGGGCATACCATGTCCTGGCCTCTCCAGTGAGACTCTTTTGGTAAAGCTGCATTCGGAGGCTTTCATCTTCAGCATAAGACCCTAGCTTGCCAATGTAAACTTTCAAGTGCGTATAAGGATCGCCTGCCCCATTTTACTTTTCAAACTCTAGGACTTGGAATTTGTCAGGATATCTAGCCCCTGGGAATATGCATAGATCTGAATATGTGACACTTCCAAGGTTTCCAGTCCCTTTGATTACCCGGATGGTTTCTTCCATTTGTTGGACTTTCCTTCGAATATCGCCAGTTTCTCGATCTTCCCTGAGATTTATAATTTCAGGGGTTTTGTTGGTTCTTTCACTGTATCGCGGATCAGGGATCTGCATTTCCCCCTTTTTGTAAGCACTTTGATTACCACTCTGTGAGGAGGTATCTGTTTGATTGAGTGTTGGCTGGCCCTGAGTGTTTTTGCTTTGTTCTCTTAGAAGGATAGCCAACTCTGCTATTTGATTCTTAAGTCCCTCAAACTCTTTTCGAGATATGGAACCCGACTCGTATTGGCTACTTTCAGCCATGTCGAAGGATAGGCTTCGTGCCTTTTCAGATTATGATCTAGTAGTGAGACCACTTTTTTATACCTACAACAAAACGTAGGCTTGCCAATTTCCTGAGGTAGGTAAGGACAGGATGCATGATGTGTTTTTTAGATTTTATCCTGCAAAACTGAGGTTAGTTGCTTTGATGGCAGGATGACAGGATATTTATCTAACAGGAAAGTAAATCTTTCATTATGTCATTTACATTATGCTCCTCAGTAATTGGAAACTTGACATGGAATTGAAAGAGGAAGGCATGAAGAAGCTTTTCTTCGGATTTGGTTAATCAGAAGATGACCTATCTTAGGTTCCTCTCGCGGCTTTTGTTTCGGCATGAAGGCTTCCAGATCATCGCAATCTACTAGAAGGGAAGTTAATCCGATCGTTCAACTGGAGCGAATCTGAGTGGTGTATTTTCATGAGGCACCCCCAGAGACTTAATCGTCCCAGAGTCATTACTTAACACCGACCGGGTTTTCCTCCTTGTGAGAGGGACACACAACATACATTCTCATACATCGTACCTTACCGTTTATGCATGCAATGACAGTTCGTGCGAAGCACTAAAGCAGGAAAGCATTCATTCACATTCATTCAATGTAAAGACGCAGCATTTACTCATCCATTGACTGTGGAGACGCAGGATTTCACGTATTCAATAGTTTTGAAAGGGAAATGTTTGAAAAGATTAGAAAGCGGCCTAAGCCCTCTACTGTCCCCAACAGAGTCGTCGCCTGTCGACGTTGGAAAATTTAAGAACCCCGTGGACCCAGGTTTCCTCAAATCGATCTTCCTAAGTTCTCTCTACCCCCACTCTTTTTAGTTAGGAAAAAGGTTTTGAAGGGTTTTTTAGGAAAGAGGCCAACATGTTTTATGTCGACGATTTGAATGTTTAGAGTCGCCAGTTGGTAGATTAGAAAATGGTTGTACCAACTCAACCGAGTTTGATTTGAAAAGAGGCCCAATTGTTGGACACTGTTGAAACTTGATCTTTGAAATTGGAGTTTTGAGTTTGGGGGCTTGGTTAAGTGTGGGGAAGGTGTTAGGCACCCCACGACTCCCGTGTAAACACGGTACTGCATCTTTTCAATATTTCCCTTAAAACTGTGAATGCGTGAGTGAATGCTGTTTGAAAATTGGGCCTATTGATTTGATTGATTGAAAGCTTTGACAGACTTCGTTGAGCCTATATACGAAGGGTTTGATTTGATTTGAAAATCAGTCTTTGATTTGATTTGAAAAAGCATTTAATTTGATTTACACAAGCTTTTCTTTTGATTGAAAATGATATTTTGAAAGCTGGTTTATCAAACCCTTATGATGCCATAGGAATTGAAGCGTATCACTACTTTCAATTTTTTTTATCTTTATAGCCTTGAGGCTGCATGTGAATGGTGATTTGCCGGGCTGCGAAGCATCCTCGAACACATAAATAGACAAGTGTCGGTCTCCTCATGGGTATGAAAACCATCAGAGGGACGCTGACACGACAATTGACATTTCACTATGATGAGACCTTAAATCCGGATAACCGTTTTAAGGTCTGTATATGTACATTTTACAGAAAAACTGGCAGGGTACATCTGTAAACTAGAGTTTGTCCATCATGGGAATCAGATCCCGATAGATTTGATCATGAATCCCATGATTCCTAGGCTCACATATGAGTAGCCCATAAACCTGCACAGTTCAAATTTGCACAGAAATGGATATATATACATCCTCACGTCGCAATGGAACCAAGGATTCATCAATAAATCCTGGCTGCGAATGGCCAAAGCGTCTCGTTCCCACTAGATAGCGATCTAAGGGATGCGAGTTTACTTTTAAAGCTGAAACTATATAAAAACAACTAGATTTAAAGAAATCTCAGCCATTATAGCTTCCAGGTTCTGTCGGGACATGTTTGGACCGTTGAAAGCTAGAATTGGCGAGATTTGGATAAATCTAGTCCGCCCGCAGATATGTTAGAGCAGATTCACACATGAATATTGAATGCAACAGTTGAATAAATTAAGTAAAGCAATATATATAATTATATATATACAAAATCTGTAAAAGGGCGATGAGTTTTCGCTCGCAAGCCCGGACTGGAATTGAAATATATATATTTATATAAAAATGGTAAATAGCCACGAAATAATCCAGGCTGTGACAGAAATGAAATATATATATATATAGAAAAACAGTAATAAGGGCGATGGGTTTTCACGCCGGTGCCCGTACTGGAATTAAAATTGACAGAAAAGTAGTCAACCAGTGACTGAGGAGAGCACCCAGTATGGCGAAGTGTGCAAAAGCAGTAAAATAGCCACGAAGTAATTCAGGTCGAACTGAAAATATATAAATATATATATATATAGACAAAAATATAGTCAACCAGGACTGATATGAGTACCAGTGATGGTGAAATTCGCTTATATATGCGTATATATATATATAAAAGCGGTAAACTACCACGGATTTGACATCCGGGCTTGACAGAATTGAAATGTTAGTACATTTGCAGTTAAATATATACAATAAAGGGCTAAACCCGGACTAGGAAAACAACCCAGTCCTGCGGAGTTGCCAAAAATGTGTGTGCTAGTGCATTGAAGCTGCTGGAGCTGACGGATCGTCAATCTGAGTTGTAGAAATGCAAAAAACTGCGTTTATGTATAGAAATGTACCAAATTTTGACTAAAACGGCCATGGAACTAAGTTCCGGGGATATTTAGAAGTTGAAACTTCGTGTGCAGGTGTAAAACAGTGCAAAGTAGTAGTATTGACTTTCTGATCGTAAAAATACTTACAATGGACTGCAATACGAGCTTTAGCCAAATCATAGGCTTTAAATGTCCAAATCTACCAGTGGTTTTTTGATATGTGGTAGTATATGGGTTTGTCTATGTGTTGGAGAAAAAAATATTTGGGTTTGGAAGAGATGTAAAAATCAAAAAATCAGACAGGCAGAGCTTTGCTGCGTTTCTGAATTGTCTAAAATGAACGGGGGTGCACCTCTATATATAGGCCACAGAGCCATAGCTCTACCTAGGGTAGCCACAGGTAGAGGTGCGGCACCCCTAAGTGGGGCCCATTTTCCCGATTTTGCCACCTCGAGGTGCGTGCATGCCAGGCGATGCGATGTCAGGTTTGTATCTTCATAACTTTTGATCGGAGCGTCCGTTTGAGACGTGCTATAGCTTTTCGGAAATCCCTCGCTGAGAGTGTCACAATGACATTGGTTTTATCCCTTCTTAAGTCCCCAAAGGTGGGTTCATGACCGGGTCTTCATTTCCCCGTAGTTTATCCGTCGAGACGTCTGGTGCTGTTTTCACCCGGGATCACCATTGTGGTTCTTTCTAACCTTGGGGACATCAATTCGGCTTGAGTTTGACTGAATCGGATGAGAGTTGGTGAAATGACCATTTTTCCCCTTCCGGGATTGCCTTGGGTGTCGGCATGGCCTCGGTTGACTTCCGGGAGCTGTTTCCAAGACTTGGATCCCATTCGAGTCTGTTTGTTCTTAGAGTTGCCTCTGTGGCTGACGTGGCCATTCCAGGTTTTGAGGAGTCCTTTAGAGAAGCCATCATCTTCTTCTTCCTCACAATCAAAGGGTAAAATTTCTAAGTTTCACTTTCTTCTTATTGTGTTTTATATATTCTATGTTTTTCAAAAAGAACTTCTCTGTAATAATCTTTTTGTGTAAATTTCTTGATTATGATGTGTATGGGATGTGTATATATATATATATATATATATATATATATGCTTACATATGATTTTTATAGTTGTTTAAGTGATTCAATTCATGTAGATACAATGAACATGAAGAAATCATGTTCATAGTAATTTATTGTGAGCTTATTTTGAAAATAGTCTTTAAGTCATCAAAATTGGTATGTGTTTGTCAATTGTTATTTAAATTAATCATGGATTATGTTAATATGTTAAGAATTAGAGTTAGTACAATTGGAATTTTATGAATTGGTTTAAAAACGAATTCGCAATAGCAATTTTCGTCAAGAACGATTGATATTGTGTTTTTTTTTCAAAAATCATAAAAACTGTGTTTTGATTATGTGTTGTAACAATTTTGTATGTTATAATCATGTTAAGAGTCTAAAATTTTGTTTTCATTAAGTTTCATGTACATCTTGTTGAGAAAAATCGGACTTTGGTGTGCAAAAACAAGCCAAATTGGCTTATTTCTCCGTCGTTCGTGAGCTGGGGGAACCCACCAGTAGTGAGCCCTGCCCCAGTGGGGCTTTTAGCCTGAGAGGACCTCCCCCAAAGGGGCAACCTGCTGTCCGGGAATTTTATTTGTGCTTCGTTAAGTTTTTGTGCAGTGTTTGTTTAGCTAACTTATATTGATGACTTGTTAAGTGTAATAGACAATGAAATAACATACTTTTGATATGTTTAAGATGACTTGAAGTCTTATATGAATATATTATATGTGTACGTGTGTATTACTTTCATAAGGTACGCCTGATAGTTTAAAGCGTTATAAGCTTGTGAAGTGAATGTTGTGAGTATAGACTCACGTATGTGGCTAGTTAGCAACTTATGTTGTAAACCATGTTATGAGTTGAACTTAAGTAAGAAGTTCAACGATGTTAACATAACAATCGTGTACTAATTGATATTATAAAAACAATGTAATATGTAGGGTAATTGTGTTAGTGGTTTGTACTTATAAAGTGTAGCTTGCGCTTGAGGCAAGTTTTCTAATCCTTATTCTTTTACGTTAAGCAAGTTTCCTAAGACCTTTCTTATACGTTTATGTGAGCTTTCTCATTGAATTTTTTCATTGTGCAAGTTCTCTATCCCTTGCTCATTATATTATACAAGTTTATTTCTGATTCTTAACTTGTTATATATTGTACAAGTTATATTGTATTCTAATGTTCATAATTCACAAGTATTGAAGTTATTATCATAATGATGTGATCTTGACTTAATTGTTCAAGCGAGATCCACCAATCTTTCGAATGCTTTAAGTTATTCCAAAGCATGTCTAGTTATTATGAAATCTATTGTTGTATCTTACATTTGGTTCAGGATTCTTTTATTATCGAACTGTTAAAGTATTGTGAGACGATTCAACTACTCCTTAGTTGATGATAGTTGAAACTCCAATTTCCTTTTAGCTATCCAAACCAAACTTTCTTTGGTGCGGACTTGTATTCAAATACTGAGATGACCAACCCTATTTATTAGGAGAGGTTACTACGCGAAAGCGTTGAATGTTTGTGCACAATACATGGTACGAAGGGCTGATCCCCCTAAGTACGAGTTAAAGGTCCATATTCTCACTGACTGTTAAAGGTTTTATATAGAAATATTTATAACCTAGGACATAATTCAAGGTCGTATGACCCTCAGATAAATTCTATATTCGAATTTTAAATATGATGAAAGAATTATTATTCAATTCTTTATTTTGACGAAAGTAAAGTTATTCAAACCCTTTTTGAAGTTATTCAGTTATGTCATATCATTGTTATATTTCAACTGAGCTTTTGTTTGCTTACTCTTGCACATTTTATAACCCCTTGCAGTTAAAACCGAGAATGTTAACGATCGTCAACCAGTAAAGAGAAAGGAAAGATGAGCAAGTGAAGACTTGTTGTCTTCAATCTTGATTGTAATAAGACTAGTTTATGATATTTTATTTCCACACTTAATTGTTATGTTAAGGTTAGATAAACCTGGGATTTATTTTGGACAAGGTTGTAATCCTTTTATAAGGAAGATGATTTTTATTTAAGTAATTATGAAGGTTGTAATCTACTTTGCAATTCTTTATTATTGGGTAGATACATGTTTTATTTAGAAAGTGAACACCAAATCTTGTGGAAACAAAGTACTCGAATTTGGGGGTGTCACATAATCTGATGTTGGCGCACTACCATCTTGTCTAACAGAGTTACTTGATGCTGGATCGTCTCTAATTTTTGTCTTACTGTCACACAATCCTCCGGACTTATCCACCCTAAGACATTTGCTCCGCTCCTTTGGGGGTATTCCTCCATCCTCCGTATGTACTTACGATTTGGATTAATTTCGGCGCTTCCTGACCCGATCATGTTCACTCCCTCTGTATTTTACTACCACAGAAGGCTGGTGTTGACATCTGGTTGGTCAGGTTGTTTGATCACAATATTGCCACTTTCGATCAGATTTTAGATTTTATGCTTTAAGGACCAACAGTCTTGTGTATCGTGTCCCGGAGAATCTGAGTGGTAAACACATCTCTTGCTTAGATCATATCGGTTACTCTTTGGATCTAGAGGTGGAGCAAAATCAGTAATTTTCTTATGGTCGATCAATAAGGCCAATACGTTCTCGAGGGAATCGCCTAGTGGAGTAAAAACTCTATTTTTTGTTCTTTCAAATTTTCTCTGTCTATCCTAGCTTTGGTTGAATGTGGCCTGTTGTTGCTGTGGAAGATCGCTTCCCTTCATCCAGGTAAAGGGACTATTATCGGGTCTCATAGATTGCCCCTGTGAAACGAAGGATACATCTTCATCGCTCTCCTTGTGTATCATCTTGGGAGCGCTCGCATAGTTGCCAAACTATATATGTTCGGTGACTGCTTCCAAGGCTATGAGGTCTTTGATTTTTCTGGACTTTAGGCCCATTTCTGCCATCTCCCCATGTTTTATCATTTTGGAGAAGGGTTTGCCTATTCCTGCTAGGACTCTTTCTTAATAAGGCGCTTCTTGGATGTCGATGAAAGTCATCACCATCTCAGCTTTATCTATTAGAGGGTTAACCTGGGCTTCCATGCGCCTCCACCTTTGCGCGTAATCCCTGAACGATTCATTGCTCAGTTTCTTAACCTTGGTCACTTGGTAGCGATCAGGGGCCATTTGGGATTGGAAGCTATACTGGTTGAGGAAAGCATGGGCTAAATCTTTCCAACCATGGACCTTGGAGTTATCAATCTGGGCGTACCAAGTTTAGGCTTCACCAGTAAGGCTTTTCTGGAATAGCTGCAGTCTGAGGTTTTCATCCTTGGCATAGGATTCTAACTCGCCTATGTATACCTTTAGATAGGTGTAAGGGTCGCCTAAACCATTGTATTTCTCAAATTTTGGGACTTAAAATTTATCAGGGTATCTAACTTTGGGGAAGATACATAAATCAGAATAAGTAACACTTTCGTGGGACCCTGTCCCCTTCATAGATCGGATAACATCCTCCATCTGTTGCATCTTCTTCATGATGTCTCCTGTTTCTCTGTCCTCTCAAAGGTCTACTATTTCCCTTGTCATCTTTTGAACCGGGGCTTCCTTGGCTATTTCGATGTCGAGTGGGGACACTAGGATAGATGCCCGAGTATCACTATCCTTTCCTAGTGTTTGGACTTCTCCCTGAGCAGAGGTTTTAGTCTGATTCTTCAGTTTGGGTTCTTGAGATACTTTACACTGCTCTCTTAATAGGGTGGTCATCTCTGCAATCTGTTTCTTAAACTCCTCGAGTTCTTCTCGAGATACCGGGATGGGTTCTGATGAACTTCCTTCAGCCATTTTGACTGGCGGTGAACGGGCCTTTTTGGCTCGAAATCTAGTTCTAGGACCAATCTGCACAAAATCGATATCTAGTTTAGACTAGATATTGATGGACAGAGATGCATGATATGCTATGCATCAGTTTAATGGTTTTTTAATCTTTTCTTACGAAACAAGGGTTAGTGTTACAGGATAAGAAGGATGTACAAATGGTAGTTCAAGATGATTGCCATTTATATACGAGGAAGAGTAAATAGGACATGAAGAGACACATTGCGTGTTTGGTTTATCAGAGGCTGACCTATCTTAGGGTTACTCTCACGGGCTTTTTGAAATTGGTTCCCAGATCTTCGCAATTTACTTGATGAAAACATCCATTTTTTAATTGGAGCGGATATGAGTGGTGCCTTTCCTGAGCCTCACAATGGAAACACCCAGAGGAGTCCATTAATAAACAACCAACGGGATTGCCTCCTAATGGAGGTACCACACAACATACATTCACATACATTCACGTCCTCACCGTATACAATATGATGACATTGTGCAAAACACTAATATATTGTGCGAGGCACTAATATAAAAAATGCTTAAAGATCGAGACAATTATCACACACACAAAGATAATTCACACAAGATGCATATGCAAAATGAAAATCAAAAAGATTGAACGCGGCCTAAGCCCTCTTTAATCCCCAGCAGAGTCGCCACTTGTCGACGCCGAAAAAATTCTTCGATTGAGTCCGTCTTTCCTAAGTTTGTTTTGTTTGTTTTACCCTTTTTTGATTCGCTATGTCTATGTGTTTTATTTAAAGGGTGAAGTTTTAGGAAAGCGGTACTGATATAAGTGTCGACGACTTTGAAAAGAATGATTTTATTTATTTATGATTGGACCGAATGAGACAGAGCCGCCAGTTGGTATGGTTTAAATGGATGTACCAACTCATCCGAGATTTAATAGTTTTTGCAATATGGTCCAATATATAACTTCGAAAGATTGGTCTGAAACCCAAGATTCGTGGAATCCGAGGGCTAGGTTAAGCGGGGGGAAAGTGTTAGGCACACCCCGACTTCTGTGAAAACACGGTATCGCATCTTAATTAATTTTTTATTTATAAAGTGTGTGTGTGTGTGTGTGAGAGAGAGAGTGAGCGTGTGTGTGTGTGTGTTCTTTATTTTAAGTTTACTTATTTTAATCTAAGTCTTTATTTTGGGTTATTTGAAAGTAGTGATATACCTCTTTCGCGCCTGTCGACGTCAAGAAAAAATTTGCGGGTTCACACCCGATTTTTCTCTCTTCCTAAGTTATCTTTACCCTTACTTTTTTTATTGTAAAAAAGGTTTTGAAGGGTTTTTTTAGGAAAAGGCCAACATGTATCATGTCGACGATTTGAATGTTTTGCAGAGTCGCCAGTTGGTAGATTTGAAATGGTTGTACCAACTCAACCAAGTTTTGTTTGAAAGAGGCCCAATTGCTGGACACTGTCGAAACTTGATCTTTGAAAATAAAGTTTGAGTTCGGGGGCTTGGTTAAGTGTGGGGAAGGTTTTAGGCACCCCACAACTCCCATGAAAACACGGTACCGCATTTTTTTAATATTTCCCTTAAAAAACTAAAATGTGTGTATGCTGTTTGAGAATTGGGCCTATGTTTGATTGAAAGTATAGTCTTATGCATCGTTGAACCTATATACGAAGGGTTTGATTTGATTTGCAAAAAGTCTTTTGATTTGATTTGCAAAAGTGTTTGATTTGATTTTTTTGCAAAAGCTTTTCTTTTCGATAAGATTATTGAAATGGCGTTTTGAAAGAAAGGTTTTTCAAACCCTTACGCTAACATAGGAATTGAAGCATATCGTTACTTCAGTTTTATCTTTTCAACCTTAAGGCTCAATTTGAATGGTGATTGTCGGGCTGCGAAGCATCCTCGACCACAACATATATACAAGTGTCAGTCTCCTCATGGGCATAATAGCCATCGGAAGGACTCTGACACGACAAACTATATTTTCACTATGTTGAGACCTTAAATCTGGATAACCATTTTAAGGTCTTTTATATTTACATTTTTACAGAAAAATTGGCAGGTTACATTTGTAAAGTGGAATTTGTCCATCGTGGGATTCAGATTCTGATCGGTTTGATCATGAATCCCACGATTCCTAGGCTCACATAGGGAGGCCAATAAACCTGCATAGCTCAAATTTGTACAGAAATATATCCAAATATCGCCAGAACTAAGGATTCATCAGTAAATCTTGGCTCGCACATGACCGAAGCATCTTGTTCCCACTAGATAGCGATCTAAGGGCCGTGAGGTTACTTTTATAACTGAAACTAGAAAAATAATAGATTTAGATAAATTTCAGCCATTCTAGCTTCCTGGTTCTGTCTGGGCCCCTTTTAAACCATTTGAAAGCTAGAGTTGGCGAGATTTATATAAATCTAGTTCACCCACAGAGATATCATTGCCGATTCATATGAAATGAATATTTAAAGCAACAATTTAATAAAAATGAGCAAAGCAATATATATATATATATATATATATATATGATTATATATACGAATGCTTGTAAAGGGCGATGGGTTCTCACGTTGGTGCCCGGACTAAAATTGGAATATATATATATATATATATATATATATATATTCCAATATATGAAGTTGATTTTTAAACTTTTTCTTAAACTTAAATTCTTAAGAGGAAATAATTATATAGAAATCTCCACCAGTCTTAGGGTTTTGTTTTCTAATAATCTGCAGATTTATATCCAGCCAGCTCAATCTCTAATTATTATCAGCTTCATTAAAAAAAAGTAACTAGGAGTTGCATATCGGTTGCGATTTTAATTACCAAATTACAAGTCAACTAAGTATTAGTCAAACCTATGTTTTAACTAGCTTGGTTCCAAGGTTTGGCATTAAGACCTTCTTGATACTTCATCAGTTATGAATTATGATTAGGTTGATACGAACAATCAAATGAAGAAACAAGGAAACTTACCCGTGGCCACATACTCAGGAGCAGCATAACCATAGGTGCTCTTGCTCATGATACGTGCCTTGGGTTTCGTAGAATCATAGATGATGTCAATGATACTTGTTGAGACGTGTGTGTCATTATTTACTGGACCCATCTTTGCCAGTCTAAGATCAAAAAGCTTAGCATTAAATTCCTGAAATTTATTCCAAAACATAAAGATATCAAACTAGTAGCGAACTATAATAAGTTAATGATCATAATAGAATCAACTATATAATATTTCAAAATTACTCAACAGAAATCCACTTATCTCCTTCTCTGTTCGAGGTACCGGAATGAATCGGCTTATGAAGTTGATTCTTCCCAGAAATCCATGTATCTCCTTCTCTGTTCGAGGTACTGGCATCTCAGTGATGGCTTTGATCTTGGCAGGGTCTAGCTCGATGCCTCGATTACTCACCAAGAATCCTAACAACTTGCCTGATTTGACGCCAAAAGCACATTTGGCGGGATTTAGCTTGAGGTTGTACTTACGCAACCTGTTGAACAGCTTCCTGAGATGGTCAATGTGCTCATCCTACCTCCAGGATTTGATGATGATGCCGTCCACATAAACATCTATCTCTTTGTACATCATGTGAAATAGGGACATCATGGCCCGCTAATATGTAGCTTTGGCATTGATGAGGCCGAAGAATAGTCGCCTATAACAGAAGGTTCCCCAGGGAGTGATGAAAGCTGTTTTCTCCCGATCCTCTTTAGCAACCATGATCTGATGGTAACCAGCAAAGCAATATTTGAAGGAATACATGTCGTACTGCGCCGTGTTATCGATCAGGATGTGGATAAAAGGTACTGGGAAATTATCCTTGAGGCAGGCTTTGTTCAAATTTCGATAATCCACACATACTCGTACCTTCCCTCCGGGCTTAGGCACGGGGACTGTGTTTGACAGCCACTCCGGGTAGGTTGATACCATGATGATTCTGTCTTTGAATTGTTTAACGACTTCTTCTTTGACTTCCAGACTCCATTCAGGTTTCAATCACCTGAGCTTCTGTTTGACTGGCTTGAATCCATCTTTAATGGGCATTTGATAGATGACAATGTCAGTAGACAGGCCAATCATATCTTTATGTGACCATGTAAATACGTCCTGGAACTGTGTTAGGAGTTTGATCAGGTCGGTTTTTTGGTTTTGGGTGAGGTCTATGCCTATCTAGATTTCTTTGATGTTTTTGGAGGTTCCTATGTTGATAGTGGTGGTTTGGTCGAGATTTGGTTTGGGTTTGCCTTCGACCCATTCTTTGATCCCCTCGGGCACCTCATAGTCATCTTCCTCCTCTTGATCAATATCCATCAAGTCGAAGTTCAGTTCTACATCAAAGTTATAGTCACTTTGACAGGTTGGCATCTCATCAGTAGAGACAAACACATCCAATACTTGAGTCCTGAAAACAAAATGCTTTCATTTTAATCTATACAACTGCTTAAATATACAGAGCATTTGGCAAAGCATGACAAAAGTTACTGATATAGTTGTGCAATCAAAAGTAAGCAGTAAATAAAAGCATGTTTAAAGGGAAGACAAACTATCTGCCCCTTTACCCTTTTTGACTAAGGCAAAGGACACTGCTCCAGTTATCCAGGGTTAGATCCTCATGAACAGGGAGGATCAAGGATTTGTGATCATCTGTCTCTTCTCGGATAATGACTGAGACATCCTTTATAATAAGGTAGGGGGTTTTCTTTGAACTGCCCCTTTTTTCCTTCTTGATGCGAGGAATTTGAATCTGATCCTCATCGTCGATGTCTGGGATCTCATCATTCATACCCTCGTAGCTTATGATAACCCGCATGTTAGCAAATGGGTCTCGTCCTTCGTACAGGATCTTTTCTTTTCCCTTTTTTTCTATCCCCTTCAGGCTTTGGGGTCTTCCTTTCATATACTGGTATGATTAGAGGAAACACCATGGCTGATACCACAGTAGGGATCTTCCTTATTGGCTTTATGAAACCGGCATCAGTGAGATTTATCAGCAGTATGATGGAAGCCTAAGCCTTAAGATGCTTATGTGGGTTCCTGTAATTTGACCAAGATGAATATCCCAATCCGTCTTTCCCAGTCTGGCTCGGGAGTTGAACTGGACTTGTGATACCTTGTTGGTTCTTTCCTAACCCTTCTCCAAGTTGGAAACCCAAAGATACCATCTCTTGGCACACTGTCCTCACCTCGGTGGAGACTTTAGGCTTTAAGGCTGGTGCTCTGATAGGTAGATAGTGAATATCACCCACCTCCAGGGCTTGAAAACTTACAGGTTCAATCCCTGCATCCAGGCTAATCACTGGCATGTCTCCCTGTATATAGACAGGGTATTCTGGTTTGGCGTTGACCGCGATGCGGTTGCCGTTGATAATGTATTTGAGCTGTTAATGGAGGGTGGATGGCACTGCCCCTGCCATGTGGATCCATGGCCTTCCCAGCAACAAGTTATATCCAGTGGCGATGTTGAGCACCTGAAAAGACACATAGAAAGTGTGTGGGCCAATCTCTAATGGTAGCTCTATTTCTCCCATAGCTTATTGGCGAGATCTATCGAAGGCTCGGATGACCACATGACTGGTTTTAATCCGTTTCGGGTTGATCTTCATTCTCTCCAAGGTATTATAGGGACAGATGTTGAGGGATGATCCTCCATCTATAAGCACACCTCCGATCACATACTCGGATGATATTGTAGCTATATGTAGGGACTTGCGATGGCCCGTCCCTTCTGCAGGGATATCATCGTCAGTGAAAGATATCGCATTGCTGTTAAAAATGTGTTCTACCATGTGATGGAATTTCTCGGCATCCACTGTCTTTGGCTGATGGGCTTCTTCCAGTACTTTCACCAGAATGTTGCGATGATCCACTGATGATAAGACCAAATCTAGGATGGACATCTGATTGGGTGCATCTTTCAAGATTTGCACTATTTTTATTTCATTGTGTCCCATTTTGTTGAGGAACTCTTCGATTTTCTCATTAGCAACCTTTTCTTTGGCTCTGATGACTGGTTTGATCACCCGCTGAGGCAGGTACAATGGATTATCCTTTGGTACTATGGCAATGTTGTTTGAGGTGGAACCTTCGTCATTCTCGTAGTTCCATGGGGCCCTCTTCAGATTAATAATTGGATACAGAGGTCTGAAGGGCAAGATTAAAGGCTCGGGTGCGGCCACCTTCACAGGATTTTGTGTTTCTTGGACCCCTTTCCCTGGTAGTACTAAGGGTGTGAGGGATGGCTCCTTGTCACAGGAAACAATAGCCACTGTATCCTAATTGCATGCTGTGAGAATAAAGAGAGTGTCTTCATCTAGGAGGCCATAATCCCGATTCCCTCTTATCAATTCACCTTTTTCAATCATGTTCTGAATTAGGGTACGAAGTGCCCAACAATCTTCAGCATCATGGCCGGGTGGATTGGAGTGGTACTAACAGATTTGGGCAGGCTAGAATTTCTTGGATCGAGGCAATGGAGGTAATAAATCTACAACCATTCCCTCGTTGATTAACATCTGGAGAATTTCCTCCATTGGCTGGTTCAGGTTAGTGAAATTCCTTTGAAAGGCGAATTTCCTACAAGCTTGGAGATTGTCATCTTTGGCCATCTTATCGGCCCAGGGTTCATGCTCATGAGGTTGGTAGTGATCCCTCATAGGAATGGGACTGATCTCCGGTGTGGGAGGACGATCGGCATCAGACAGGTTGGCTTATTTCATTATCTGTCTGGTGATCTGAAGCTGGTAGACGACCAGTTCTGCTAATTGTTCAATTTGTTCCTTGATAGACCTTATCTCCTGCTCTATCAGGAATTTCCTTTCTGAAACTTTCGAACTATTTGGGCTATTGTTGCTGGATTGAGTTAATTCTCTGACATATCTGAGGTATTTAGATCCTCCTCCATTTTCTATACTGATCATGTTGACACTCTCCTATTTGTACTGAGGGAGGGGATTGTCTTGTACGTGTGGTTGTTCTGGTTTGGTCACCACAATCTCTCCATTGTCAATCAAGTCTTGGATTTTGTGCTTGAGAGACCAACAATTTTGAGTGTCATGGCTCGGGGATCCAGAATGATAAGCACACTTCTTGCTTGGGTCGAAATTCCGTCCACCAGTGTTGGTTGGTGGAAGGAGTTGGACAATCTTCTTCTATGCCGTCAATAGTTTTTGCACATTTTCCAGTGATTCCCCTAGAGGGGTGAAAGTTCTTCGACGCCTGACCTCCATATTTTTTTGAAATGGAGGGTTTGAAGGCTGTGCAGCAGTTTGGAAAGGGGTATAGTTCCTCCTTTGAATGGGTATACTGTTTGACTCGCCTCTTTGATTCTGTCCTTGCAATACTAAGGACACTTCTTCATATTTCTTTTTGTGTACCCTCCGGGGATTACTCCCGTAATTTTCGGACTGGATATGCTCAGCAATAGCTTCGAGGGCGGTTAGATCCTTTATCTTCCTGAACTTGAGCCCCATTTCGGCCATTTCACCGTGCTTGATCATTTCAGAGAATGGTTTTCCTATGCCTGTTAGGACCCTCTCGTAATATGGAGCTTCTTAGATATCGATGAAGGTCATGACTATCTCAGTCTCATTCATAGGTAGAATGACTTGTGCTGCAACTCGTCTCTATCGTTGAGCATATTCTCTGAATGATTCAGTGTTTTGTTTCTTGATTTTGGTTATCTAGTATCTGACCTGAGCCAGCTGAGATTGGAAGCTGTATTGACTGAGGAAGGCATGGGCCAATTCTTCCCAACTATGAATCTTAGAGTTGTCAAGACGAGCATACCAAGCTCTGGCCTCTCCACTTAAACTTTTCTGGAATAACTACTTTTGAAGTTTCTCGACCTCTACATAGGATTCGAGTTCTCCAATGAATACCTTCAGGTGGGTGTAGGGGTTTCCCAATCCGTCGTATTTCTCAAAATCAGGAGTTCTAAATTTTTTGGGGTAACGAGCCCCGGGGAATATACAGAGGTCAGAGTAATTAACACTTCCAAAGGTCCCAGTCCCTTTGATAGACCGGATGGTTTCTTCCATCTGTTGTACTTTCTTCACAATATCACCAACTTCCTGCTCTTTGTTGAGGATGTTGATTTCAGGAGTTTTGTTGGATGGGTCCTGGTTTTGTGGTCCAGGAATCCGAGTCTGTATCTTTTCGGTCTCTTGACTGCAACCACTACCACCAGGTGTTCCTGGTTTTGTGTGAGCTTGGGCTTCCTTCCTTTTAAGAGCTTTGCTTTGTTCTCTTAAGAAACTGGCCAATTCAGCTATCTGATTCTTTAGTCCTTCAAACTATTCCCTAGATACACTAGAAGTCATGTCCGTGGATAGACTTAGTACTTTCTTAGACTTAGATCTAGTGACAGGACCAATTTTTCACCTACAACAAAGCGTAGGCACGTCAATTTCCTGATGTAGGTAGGGATAGGATGCATGCCATGATGTATTTTTTGTGGTTTTTTAATCTTATCCTGCAAAATAGAGGTCAGTTGTTTTGATGACAGAATGACAAGAAATGTAAATCTTTCATTATGATATTTACATTGTGCTCCTTTACATTTGGAATTGAAAACTTGACATTGAATTGAAAGAGGAAGGCATGAAGAAGCTTTCCATCGAATTTGGTTAATCAGAGGCTGACCTGTCTTAGGCTACTCTCGCGGCATTTTGGCATGAAGGTCCCCAGATCATCACAATCTACTAAAGGGGAAATTAATCCGATCTTTCAACTAGAGCGAGTCTGGGTGGTGCATTTTCATGAGCCCCCAGAGACTTAGCCGTCCCCAGAGTCATTACTTATCACCGATGGGTTTTGCCTCCCGAAGGAGGAATCACACAATATACATTCACATACATCGTGTCTCACCGTTATGCATATGATGACATGGGTGCGAAGCACTAATATGGGTGCGAAGCACTAAAAGTAGGAAAGTATTTATTCACATTCATTTAATGTAAATACACAGCATTCACACATACGTAGTTTTGAAAGGGAAATGTTTGCAAAATATTTGAATGCGGCCTAAGCCCTCTACTGATCCCCAGCAGAGTCGCCACCTGTCGATGTCTAGAAAAAATTCGTGGGTCGGGTCACAACCCGGATCTCTTTCTCTCTTCCTAAGTTATCTCTATCCTTACTCTTTTTATTGTAAAAAAGGTTTTGAAGGATTTTTTAGGAAAAGGCCAACATGTATCATGTCGATAATTTGAACGTTTTACAGAGTTGCCAATTGGTAGATTTGAAATGGTTGTACCAACTCAATCTAGTTTTGTTTGAAAGAGGCCCAATTACTGGACACTATTGAAACTTGATCTTTGAAAACAAAGTTTGAGTTCGGGGGCTTGGTTAAGTGTGGGAAAGGAGTTAGGCACCCCACAACTCCCGTGAAAACACGGTTCCACATCTTTTCAATATTTTTCTTAAAAAACTGAAATGTGTGTGTATGCTGTTTGAGAATTGGGCCTATGTTTGATTGAAAGTATGTCTTATGCATCGTTGAACCTATATACGAAGGGTTTGATTTGATTTGCAAAAAGTCTTTTGATTTGATTTGCAAAAGTGTTTGATTTGATTTTTTTGCAAAAGCATTTCTTTTCAATAAGATTATTGAAATGACGTTTTGAAAGAAAGGTTTTTTCAAACCCTTACACTAACATAGGTATTGAAGCATATCGATACTTCAGTTTTATCTTTTCAGCCTTCAGGCTCAATTTGAATGGTGATTGTCGGGCTGCAAAGCATCCTCGACCACAACATATATACAAGTGTCGGTCTCCTCATAGGCATGATAGCTATCAGAGGGACTCTGACATGACAAACTATATTTTCACTATGTTGAGACCTTAAATCCGGATAACTGTTTTAAGGTCTTTTATATGTACATTTTTACAGAAAAATTGGCAGGGTACATTTGTAAAGTAGAGTTTATCCATCGTGGGAATCAGATTTTGATCGGTTTGATCATGAATCCCACAATTCCTAGGCTCACATAGGGAGGCCAATAAACCTGTACAGCTCAAATTTGTACAGAAATATATCCAAATATCGCCAGAACCAAGGATTCATCAGTAAATCTTGGCTCGCACATGGCCGAAGCATCTCGTTCCCACTAGATAGCGATCTAAGGGCCGCGAGGTTGCTTTTATAACTGAAACTAGAAAAATGCTATATTTAGATAAATCTCAGCTATTCTAGCTTCCCGATTTTGTCCGGACCCCTTTTGAACCGTTTGAAAGCTAGAGTTGGCGAGATTTATATAAATCTAGTTCACCCGCAGAGATATCAGTGCCGATTCATATGAAATGAATATTTAAAGCAGCAATTTAATAAAAATGAGCAAAGCAATATATATATGATTATATATACGAAAGCTTGCAAAGGGCGATGGGTTTTCACGCCGGTGCCCGGACTGAAATTGAAATATATATATATATATATAAACTGTATAAAAGCCACGGAATGATCTAGGCTGGACAAAAATGAAATATATGCATAAAAATTGTAAAAAGGGTGATGGATTTTCACGCCTGTGCCCGGAATGGAATTGAAATATAGACAGCAAAAATAGTCAAACCAGGACTAGGAAGATAACCCAATAATGGTGAATGGTGCCAAAAGCAGTAAAAAGGCCACAGAATGATCCAGGCCGAACTGGAATGTAAATGTATAGAAAAGTAGTCAACCAAGACTGGGAAGATAACCAAGTGTGGTGAATGTTGCTTATATATGCATAAATATATATATAATCAGTAAAAAGGCCACAGAATGATCTAGGTCGAACTGGAATGTAAATGTACAGAAAAGTAGTCAGCCAAGACTGGGAAGATAATCCAATGTGGTGAATGCTACTTATATATGCATAAATATATATAAAAGCAGTAAACTACAGCGGATTTGATATTCGGGCTTGACAGAATTGAGAAGTTAGTATATATACAGTTATATATATACAAAATAAGCCAAACCCGGACTGGAAAGATAACCCAATTCGGCGAAGTTGCTTAACACGAAGGTGCAAGTATATAAAAGCTGCTGGAAGCGACGGATCGTCAATCCGAGTTGTAGAAATGCTAGAAAAAGCGTTTATGCACAAAAATGTACCAAAAGTTGACAAAAAGGCCACGGAACTGAGTTCCGGGCATATTTAGAAAACGAAACTTAATGTGCAAGTGTATAAAAGTGCGAAGAAGTAATACAAACTTGTTGATCATAAAAATACTCACAATAGACTGCTACACGGGCTTTTTGCCAAATTGTTGGGCCGTTTCGGTGTTAACAAAACGGGCACAAAACGCGTGCAAGCATACACGATCGACAAGTAATAAATTTGATAAGTAAAGTTCGTTCCCACGGAGAAAAGGAGTTAGGCTTAAACTATCATGCAACAATCCTATAGTTATTTTCGTCTGCTCAAACGAGTATCAAAGTGTGCTTTAATAACTATATTGATTTTAAACTAAACTTAACTAATTAACAGACAAGGGATTCAAATTGGAGAAATATGGGATCCTAACTTCACCTATTGCATTGTCTAGATTACACACCTCATGTCAAGCATAATTGATTATTTAGAAGTGCTAGTCGGGAGCACGAATGTGAGACATGGCTATTTGTCAATATACCAAGTCCATATCATATAATATCCACAAAAGAGATAGAAATCACATGAACACCAATAAAACCTAAATCACTATATGCCTATGTGATTTACAAGCTATATCAGTCTAAGTGCAAGCCCCCAATAGACTATATATGGCAATAAGGTATATTTGTATCCGGATTACGAATCACAAAACTCATCGAATGCAAGTTTTACGAACATATGCTAGCATGGCAAAATCTTAGTTTACACTTCTTCTTTCAATTCCATATAAACTATTACAGTAGATGTTGATCAAGCATCTAAACATACAATACAACCATGCTAGGCAAACCATCGAAACCCATATAAAAATAAATACTATCAAGCCTCCCTGGTCAACAGGCCCTGCTGAGGTGCTCTCTGACACCTCAATGTTAATCCATCAAGGAAAAGCCATGATACATCAAAAATAGCAAGTCATGAAAGAAGTGGTAATCACTTAGCAATAACAATACATATCCAACAGGGAAGTGAATCAAAATATATTTCTCAGCTATATAATACTGTTTGATATATACAATATATCCTGTATATGACAAAAATGGCTGATCAAGTATATGCAGAAAAATCAAAGCTAGTCTATAAACCCTTGGATAAACGGGATAGCAAGGCCAACATGGCATCCCTCTCAGAAGGTGGAGGAGCATCTATAAGCTAATGTCCCACGACCTCTATACGAGCAAGAAGATCCATAGCCATCTATATAGTGCTGCTATGACCATCTATGAAGGCACTCATATCTTCAATGTGGTTGTGTGTATATGACCTGAGTGCAGTGCTATCATCAATATAAACATCCTGGGTAGCTAAGGCCTCATCCCTCTCAATATAAGCAGCATCTCGGGCGACTAAAGCCTCCTCAATCTCAACAAAAGCTGCATCCCGAGTAGCTCGAGCCTCATCTCTATCAGCAAAAGCTGCATCCCTGCTAGAAAGAGCTGTCAATACCAGCGCTCTAGCCTGATCCCTCTCAATGGTCATCAGAGCTAATGAATCGATCAAAGCTAGATCTATCCAAGTAAGAATGCTCGGGGGGTCACTGACTAAAGCTGCTGTCAAACCATCAAATAGGTCATCCTCGGTGTGAGAATCAGGATCCTCTATAGGCTCCTCCTCATCAGAATCAATGCTCGGAGTTGAATGGATAACCGCAGCCAGTGCATATCTGCCTCCAACCATACAAAATACTCTGAAGAACGGTCCAGATGGCTAGTAGAAAAATCAGCCCTCTCCCTACGAGTCCAATAATTATAAGTCCTGGTGAGGTCAGCTGAAGACAAAGATAAAGCTGATATCCGCTGATCTATAGCCCCCTCAAAGTGGTGGATGCTCTGAAACTGATCAAAATATCCCATGACAGCGAGCGGATGATATGTGGTCACCCCTCTTAAACCCGCCAGGGGAAGATAATCCATGCTAACTGCATGAGTGATGAAGTTGTAAGGGGAGCTAAGCCCTGAGAAAGGCAAGATCAAAAAGGGATGCTCGATCGTCGATAAAAAGGCCAACCATAATGCCGTATCTATACACTCCGCTAGCCGAAAGGAGTAGGACATGACTATCTCATGAGTAAAGCAATACCCATGATGTCTGAAGGTGCCGATGGGTCTCAAGTGTGTCATGAACCACACGTATAGCAAAACGGTGCTACCCCTGAAAAACCCCTCTGGATGGGTACAACAGAATGTAGCCGACCTCAAGGCATCGGCTAATATCATCAGTAGGATAGTATAACCCTGTCTAAGAGCACAAACCACTACCATCAAGCCAATGTCCAAGTGGTCCATATAAAGTGGCATGTACAAATAGGCTATGACACACATCAACAGAATGTCCGCGTATGCAAATTGCCACTCATCTGAAGGGATGATAAAGTCTCCTGAATACCGCTCATAGCTGTCCAATCGGCCAAAGCGATTGATCAAGAAGTTCGGGGACACCACATGCCCCACAGTAATCTCATCAGCGACGACTCTGCGTCTCAGACCAGTCATGGTCATAAATGATCGTCTCATGTCACTAATAGCCATTCTAGCGCAAGGCAGATCTAATGCCAAACCCGTGAGGTGCTCATACTCCTCCAACGTAGGAGTCAGCTCATGAAGACTGTGAGAACCCAGAATTTCACATAATTCAAAATTTGCTAAATTTTTTTATTTATTTAATATTGATATTGATTATCAATATTGTGCTGAGTATCTGTGATACGAGTTTAGAGAAGTGGTCAATTTGTGTATTGACTGAGAAAAATGAGTATAATTTGGTTTAAAAGAGAATAAAAACCCTAACCCAAGTTATGGATAGGGATTCGGTAGAAAATACAGTTATAATAATTGTATTGATGGATATGTGTTTGTGTTGTCTAGAATTTATGATCAATGATTGATCGGATAGGGTATAAACTTAGTAAACCCTAATGAGGGATTAAAAACCCTAATTTGTGATTGAAAAACCCTAACTAAATGATTAGGGTAAGATAAAAATTAATAAGTGTGGGACTAAGTTGATTTTGGGCCTAAAGAATTAAATTGTAGCCCAATTAATTATTTGAGCATGAGGCTTGTAGATAATATTTAATAACAATTAAATTATTGAGCTAGCCCAATATTTGATATAAAGGGCAAGTATACAAGTGACCTAATTAATTAGAGATGGAAGGGCCCAAGTGTATTTTAGTAGTAGCTAAAAGAATTGATAGTGCAAGTCCAAAAGAATTAAATTGGGAGCCCAAGTTATTTTAATTAGTAGCCCAAAATAGGAAAGGAGTGAAAGGAATGGCCCAAATGTTTTAATTTGGAGCCCAAGACTTTAGCACAATAGAAGAGAGACTTGTTGGACATTAGCTAAGCTTAATGAAGCATTAAAATAAAATAAATTGTGCTAAGACAAGGCCATATGGCCGGCCCATTAGGAGAAGGAAGAGAAAGGGGAATGGAGCATGTGAATAAATCTAGTGGATAGACTTTGTAAAGATTTGGAGAAATATTCCAAGATTTGCTAAGATATGAGATATATTTGATAAGATATAGGTAAGATTTGAAAAGATATGATTTGGATAAATAAGGGCCACATGGCCGGCCCATTTAGAGAGAGAAGGAGCAAGATATCTTGGTTAGATTTGTTGAGATATGGCAAGATATTGGTTAGATTTGGCTAGATATTGGGAGAAAAATGGCACATGGCCGGTCAAGGAAGCAAGGATGTGGGAGATTAGTGTAGATACACCAAATACATCTATACAAATATTACATACACCAAAATTCATTTCTCTCTCATCTTTTAATTCATTTCATCTTCCACTTCCAAGCTATCAAAGCATAAGCTAGAGAGAGAGAAAGAGAAGGACTTCGGTCACTAAGTAGAGGAGAGAAAGGGAGAAATTTTGATGATTAATAGCTCCATATCTATCTTAGAAAGAAGAAGAAGGAAGAACTTGAGCAAAGGTATAAAGGTTTCTATTTTATATAGTTTAATTTCCTTTGTGATTTGATTTGAGTTTGATTTTTGTAAGGTTTTGATTTGGTAGTTCAAAAATCTTGAATTTATAGGTATATAAGTGTTATGTGTAAATCTAACCAGTTGGTATGTCAAAAATTTGATCAAAAGCAAGAGAAGAATGAAACTATGTTTCAAAAGGATGAAAACTATGATTTTCTTAGTATAAAATATGTTTTGTTTGTGTTTGGTGGGTTTTGATGTAATAGATTATGGATCATGGTAGATCCATGAGTTTATGATATATGGGTATATATTATGATGGTTTATGATGGCCAAAGTTTGATTTCTCAAGAGATCATGCAAGATTTCTTAGAAAACACAAAGTTAAAAAAATCAGATTTTTGAGAAAACGCAACGGGAAATGGAAACAACCATATCTCTCATTCAACTTTGAATTTTTGAGTGTGGTCAAATTCTGGAGTTAGATATATGAGTCTTCTAACTTTTCCAAGTAGAATCACTAAAAAAAGAGTTGTAGATTTTCGTGTGGACTGATTTTGGCAAAGTAGAAAAAATCTAAAAAATGACAAAAGTAGGCTGTCCGGGATTTTGAAGGGCAGTTTCGGCCACTTATTTTATGAAATAAATTCCGGCCTTTTGGGACATGAAAATATATGGAATAAAGTATCTTTTGTCCAAAAATGAGCTCATTCCGACTTAAATTGAGCAAGTTATGGCCATTTTAATTTTTGAGATTTCCCGACGAAAAACGCTATAATCGGAGTTGTATAACTCCGATGACCACGAAATTTAAACTGGAGACTCACGATAACTTGTGTAAGATCCCGCAAAGAATTGAAAATTTTTGGAGTTAAGTGTGAGGTAGTTATTTTCTTAAGGAATTAAATAAAAATGAATTTTTGAAAAATACTAAAGGAAATTGAAAAATTCCTGAAAAATTATTTTTATGTATGAAATACATGTATTTATGTGTGAACAAAAGATAAAAAAAAATAAAAAGATGATTTGGTTAAAAAAAGGGAATCCAGCTTGCTGTATTGGCCATCAGGTTGCTGGATTGCAATCTGGTTTGCTGAATTGACCATCAAGTTGCTGAAGTGGAAATTGAAATTATATATGACTTATCTAAAATAATATTGAAGCTTTGAGACCGAGTTTAATTAGCAATAAAGGTGTTAATTTTCGGATAGGGTGACCAGGACACCGAATTGAGACTGAAGTCCAACTAGACCAAAATAGTTAGACTTAATAAGTGTTTATACAGGTTATAAACACTGATGTGGCTACGTGATGATGTGTCTAGGAGATATATTAACTGTAAATTACATTGCTATGTGTTGTGATTTGTTGTGCTAATTGTGAGACTAATATTGTTAATTATAGGTCTTTCAAATGAAGATAGAATATATTGTGTAGCAGTAATCAATCAAGAAGGCAAGTTTCCTAACTCAATTTGAGTTATTATGTTTCAAGCATGATAGTGAATAATTATTATTAGTTATTCACGTCTATAATGATTATTGTTGTTAGCACATAGTGTAATTGATTCTTGTTCTAGTATCTGAACTGTTTATACGTCATGTCTCAGCTAATTGTTTTGGCGAGACTAATATTTGTTAAAGCATGAAACGTTCTATATCTTATGAACTGACTTATTGGAAGATCTATGCCATTGATTTTGGCTAGATCAATATTAATTTTATTTATTGAAATCATAGTATTTCTTTAAAAGCAAATCTAAACCATATTGTTATGGTACAGACTCGTGATGTAAGACTGAGATGAACAAACTTTATTGTCGTAAATCGACCTGTGCACTATTATTGAGTATTATGCATAATATAGGGTACAAAGGAGTTGGCCGCTCCAGGTACTTGCAGAAGAATATAATTAATTTTTATAACTACCTTATATTCTTGTGGTAATTTAGTTTTAATAACTAATGAATCCTCTATTAGTTCATGATCCTTTTGTGATCACTCAGCATGAAATCTGGGTATATCCCACTTTATTGAATATTGTTGCAGTATTGTTAATTCTTCTTATTCAATTGAATATTATTGAATCTTTGAAAGAATTTTACTCTTTCATCCCTGATATGTTATTCAGTATGAAATTTGAGAAAGTTTTATTATTGAAATTGAATTATTATTCAGCTACTTCAAAATCCTTTGATTATTGCTGAAGTTCTATAGAAGATAGACTCTTCTATTCGTGATATATATATATATATATATCATTTATTGTATACTTTAACTTGTCGAGCAAACTCGTTGCTCACCTTTGCTTAAATAAAATATTTCAGCTAATGCCGAGGTAGCAGAAGGTTCTAACAGGGATAAAGGCAAAGGCAATGCTCAGGAGTAGTTAGTGGCAACTTTTAATGATTATGTTTTATTATGTAAATTAATTATGTAAACCTTTTGGTTATATAAGGGTATGTAAGTTATGTCAAGGTTAGTTAGCCTGGGATAATGTTATAAGTTATATTAAGTAATATTATGAATGATGTTTTTCATTAATGAATGGGTAGTTAGATGTGATATATATGATGGATCGTGAGCACTAATCCCGAGGTTAGGAAACCCGGATTTGGGGGCGTCACAAGACTGAATATTAAAACCTGGCACTCAGGTATCCAACAGGATATCATGTTGTCCACAAAGCCCGGTGGAACCTGAAAAGCTAAAATGGCCAAAGAATGCCCCAGCATCTGATCAACTGTCCCTCTGGCTGTGGGGGATAGACTTTAATACCAAGATCTCAATGAAGATGTTATCAAAGAAGGTGGCAAGTGCTCGATACGGCTGACGATAGATGAAGACATCTGTATAATCATATCATGAGACCTTCCAGGGGTCAAATCTAAACTCACCTTTCTAAATGCATATCTATGACATAATACATATATAATGGCAATGATAAATGACAACAGGATGCAATAGATAGGAAATATCATGCATTTCTAAAATAGACTATCTACTAAAAGCATCATCTCTGTCTGCTCATAAAATGCAAAAAAAAAGTACAGGGAAATGGGGCACAACCGCCGAATGACTAACAAAGGCCTATCAAAAGAGATAACGAGAAAAGGGGCACATCTGCCCAATATCTAACAGAGCTTATCAAAAGATATAGCGAGAAAACTATCCAAAGAAATCTATAATATCTGCATCAAGGCGATCAACCTGCTGAAGCTCCTCCTGAGTCACCG
The DNA here is from genome assembly GCA_020205555.1 of Panax stipuleanatus. NCBI lineage: Eukaryota > Viridiplantae > Streptophyta > Magnoliopsida > Apiales > Araliaceae > Panax > Panax stipuleanatus. The sequence continues at coordinate 104,776,190 of CM035126.1, forward strand.
ATTCTCGGCTAGTAGGAATGTCTAGTTGATACAAAGAAGGATCGACACCTGCATAGATGCTAGAATATGGACTTGCTGAGGGGCCAACTCCAGAGCTGGAAGGATCAAAAGAATCTGCCTCTGAAGGATCCCTGCTAAGGTGCCTGATAAAAAAATAAGCCCGTTCCAACCGCTGGGTCAATCCTGAAATTTGCTCTAAATGAGTGGGCTCTCTGAGGCAAGCTATACAGTCTATCATCATAACAGTCCCTGGCACCATATCTGCCATACACTGGGTAGCACGAGTCTGAGCCCCAATAGTGCAGGAACTCCACCTATTATAAAATGCCTCCTGGATATAAGGACCCTCTGACAGGGTAAAGCCATCTATGTCCGCCAGGGGAATATCTTTGAGTGGCTAAGCTAATGGCCAATGATGCCAAGCAGGAGGAACAAAGAGAATGTGGACCTCTTCCGTGATGCTCCGGATAGCACACTCTCCCAAATAGAGCTCCCAACCTCCGTCGGTCAAAAAGGGAATTCGACGAGTGGACAATGTAAACTCCATCCCAGTAGGAAAGCTATCCTTGAACCCGACTGTCAGATAGTCCAGGGTGTAAGGAACCCACGTGATATAGTCGGTAGTCAAAAGCTCTAGCTGCAAGTGGGAGTGGGTATATCCCTCTGCTACAGGGACCTCCGTTAAAGTGGAGTGATGCCAATGTCGTCCCCAGCAGATAGGTCTCTAGGCCTAAAGTAGTGGCAGGACGTAGGTAAGGGAGCCTCTCATATGCCCAAAACTGGCAGTACAAAGATCAAATGTCCTCAGTGGTAAAATTGATAAACATAAATGAGGAAAATCAAAAGGTGAAAGAGAAATTACTCACCAACAGAAAGGGATAAAAACCTAGCCAAGCCTCTGTCACGCCCTCAGAGCATAGGCGCATCCCATGAAGAAAATAGGCGAAGGTATACGTGCCCCAATCAAAATCCTTGAGGCGCTCCACGAATCGAATAGCGAAAGAGACTGTCGAGGAGTTGTCTGCAATAAAACAACCCCTGATGATCACCAAGAACAGTCGCTAAAGGATGCAATCTCTAACCCTCTGATCATCAAGCAGAGGCTCGGTCAAAGCCCCGCTCTGGGCATCTACACTCAAGGGACCAAAATGGACAGTCCGACCCTTGATGGCCAGTCGTAGGAACTCCTAAAAGGGATCTAATGGCAGCTGGTGAAATGTCAGCCACCAAAGGCACTGGCTCCCCTACAAACTCTATCCCTGTGATGAACCACCAGTCCATCGGTGTCATCATCAGCTCACAGTCTAACAGATGGAGAGACTGGGTCTGGTGGAACCAGCTCTTGTTGGGTTTGTACGAAATCATGGCGCAATCAAATTGAAAAAAGTAGCGGAAGCATGGTATATCAGAGTTTAAAAATTTCTACAAAACCATTACCCGGATCGTCCTTTATGGAAATTATTAATTTAAAATGATAAATAAGGAGTTATGGAATCATACCCTTGTAGAACGAAGCTTCCACAGGTACAAGTTCAACTCCTTGTTCTTCGTGATCTTCTTGAATTTTCAGGTTAGATTCCTTCCTTTGATCAACGATAGCCACCCAAGTGTTTGGCCTCTAGAGGTGATCCACCAAGGAAGAGGAATTATTCAAGAAGGAGGGTGGTTGGTTAAACTTTAGTTTTCTATCCTCTATAGAAAAGGAGTACTCTCCAACAATTGAAATTACATCAATTGATATCTAACAAAAGACTCCTCTTATATAGATATTGGTCAACCCTTCTAATCATATTACAAATATGTTTTTCATTTAATTAATTAAACTCCTTTAATTAATTAGGCTTCCCAATCATATTGGGATTAATTAATTGAACTCATTTAATTAATTTACCTCCTAATCTTATTAGGAATAAGCGAGAGTACTAATATTAAATTAATTCCTAAACCCCTTTAGAAATTAAAATAATAATAATTATAATAATATTAATAAGACTCCTCTTATTAATTTATATTTAATATTTTCAAAATATTAAATAATAAACATTAAGCTATTTTGTCAACGTCGCGAAAAAATCCGCGGGTCGGGTCACAACCCGGTTCTTTCTCTCTTCCTAAGTTATCTCTACCCTTACTCTTTTTATTGTGAAAAAAGGTTTTGAAGGGTTTTTTAGGAAAAGACCAACATGTATCATGTCGACGATTTGAACGTTTTTGATAAGTGATTTTTATGACCACTTATTCAGATATGATCTAACTTGTTTTGTTGCTTAAACTCTGGTATCTTTGTGCTTTTCATATGTTTTTGCTTTGTTTTGTAGTTTTCTTATTTTGGAACTCTCTTAGTGCATAAGTGGCTCAAAAGGATGAAATAGTGCAAAAAGCTTAGTAATGGAATGATGGCAGCCAAGTGCAGTAGCAGAAGTAAGCAGCAGCTAAAAATAGAATTCAGCAGAGTTGCAGGTGTCGCGCGGCAGCGCCGAGTTTACTAAGGCAGCACACGCGCTCGCGCCAATATCCAAGCTAGAACTCTCAGTTTTGCACCCGCGCGGCCGTGCCAGGACCAAAGCTTAATGCCGCACAGTCGCGCCAGCTCGAAACTTGACCAGCATTTGACTTTCACTTAGGCAGATCGGGGATTGGCTTGGAGGCTTATAAATGAGGGCTTTTACCCATTTTATCAGACATCTTCCTTTGCCCTAGCCTAGTTTAGCTCTCTCTTCTCTTCTCTTTATAGTTTGTCTAGATTAGGTTAGGAGTAGATTAATTCTAGGCTTAATTAGTTTTTTTCTAGGATTTAATTAGAGAAGAAGATTGAAGCAAGTGGATTTCATTGGAGATTCAACTAAGGAGCTTGAGCACTCAGATTTGTATTCTCTATCTTTATAATCTCTTTGCTTTCTATTTGTAATCTTATGATGTGTATTCAACTTGTGGATGATAGATATTCTTCGTTTATGATATCTTAAACTTTATTTTGAGATTTCAATGGAACCTTTTGAGTAGTTTATATTGATATGCTTCCATGTTGGTCTTATTGATTGCTATGTGATTGTTTATTACGATTTGTGCCTTCACTGCTTAATTGCTTAGCTACTAATTACTGTGATAACCTATATGGACTTGAAAGACAAAATGTGGGTTTAGATCTAATCGTAGTAGCGGGCGATTGTATGTCTACATGGCGTTGGATGTATGATTTGTGCTTAGGATAGATATATACCGAAGCGCCGCTCGTAGTCAATTGAGAACTTGGACTTAAACCCTATTTATTTGTAAATCATATAGACATATAGGGGTTTAGATAATGTGGGTGTTCATGTACGTTCTATCATCTATGGATTATATGTGATATAGATTAGGTGCATTGAAAGATGGCCTTATCTCACTTTCGTGTTCTCGGCTAACTATCTGTGTCTAGCAATTTGACCTAACTGCGAGTATGTTGATTTAGATGAATCATTAGGGGAAGTTGAGATCTCATGTCTTCATTATCTAATTTTACCCTAGGTTTATTTAGTTTTAGTTTAATTACTTGTCTAGTTTTAATTCAAACAATTTAATCGATCGTTTATATAAGACTGAAATGGTTATGGGCTAGTGGTTTGGTGACTTTTATTAGTTAATTCTCCGTGGGAACGATATCTGTACTTATTCTTTATTACTTGTTGACCGTATATACTTGCACACATATATTGATCGGTAAAATGACCAACAGTTTTACAGAGTCGCCAGTTGGTAGATTTGAAATGGTTGTACCAACTCAACCGAGTTTTGTTTGAAAGAGGCCCAATTTGCTGGACACTGTCGAAACTTGATCTTTGAAACTGAAGTTTTGAGTTCGGGAGCTTGGATAAGTGTGGGGAAGGTGTTAGGCACCCCACAACTCCCGTGTAAACACTGTACCACATCTTTTCAATATTTCCCTTTTATATCTGCAATGTGTGTGTGAATGCTGGAAGAAATTGGACCTATGCTTGATTAGAAGTATGTTTATGCATCGTTGAACCTATATACGAAGGGTTTGATTTGATTTGCAAAAAGTCTTTGATTTGATTTGCAAAAGTGTTTGATTTGATTTACAAAAGCTTTTCTTATCGATAAGATTAAAAAATAATGTTTTTGAAAGCAGGTTTTCAAACCCTTACGCTAACATATGAATTGAAGCATATCAATACTTCAGTTTTATCTTTTCAAACTTATGGCACAATTTGAATGGAGATTATCGCGAAGCATCCTCGACCACAAAATATCTACAAGTGTCGGTCTTCTCATGGGCATGACAGTCATCGGAGGGACTCTGACACGATAAACCATATTTTCACTATATTGAGACCTTAAATCCGGATAACCGTTTTAAGGTCTTTTGTATGTACATTTTTATAAAAAAAATTGGCAGGGTGCATTTGTAAAGTGGAGTTTGTCCATCATGAAAATAAAATTCTAATCATTTTGATCATGAATCCCATGATTCCTAGGCTCACATAGGGAGGCCGATAAACCTGGACATCTAAAATTTGTACAGAAATATATCCAAATATTTCCAGAACCAAGGATTCATCAATAAATCCTGACTCGCACATGGCCGAAGCATCTCGCTCTCACTAGATAGCGATCTAAGGGCAGCGAAGTAGCTTTTACAATTAAAACTAGAAAAATGCTAGATTTAAATAAATCTCAGTCATTCTAGCTTCCCGGTTCCGTCTGGACCTATTTTGAACCGTTTGAAAGCTAGAGTTGGCGAGATTTAAATAAATCTAGTTCGCCCGCAGAAATGTCAGTGTTGATTCATATCAAATGAATATTTAAAGCAATAATTTAATAAAAATGAGAAAAGCAATATATATATATATATATATATATAATTATATCTATATAAGCTGTAAAGGGCGATGGGTTTTCACTCCGGTGCCCAGACTGAAATGTAAATATATATATATATATATATATATATATATATATATATATATATAAAAGTTGTATAAAAGCCACGAAATGATCCAGGCTGAACAAAATGTAAATATATATAGAAAAGAAATAAAAGATAGTGGATTTTCACTCCGAGGCCCGGACTGGAATGTAAATATATATATATATAAACAGTAAAAAGGCCACAGAATGATCCAGGCCTAACTGGAATGTAACTATATATTTATATAGACAGAAAAGTAGTCAACCAAGACTGGAAAGATAACCTATTGTGGTGAATGTCGCTTATATATGCATATATATATATATACACACATATATATATATATATATATATAAAAAAGCAGTAAAAAGGCCACAGAATGATCCAGGCCAAAATGGAATGTAAATATATATATATATATATATATATATATATATATAAAAGCAATAAAAAGGCCACAGAATAATCCAAGCCGAATTAGAATGTAAATATATATATATATAGACAGAAAAGTAGTCAACCAAGACTGGGAAGATAACCCAGTGTGGTGAATGTTGCTTATATATATATATATATATATATATATATATATATATATATATAAGCCGTAAACTACCGCAGATTTGACATCCGGGCTTGACAGAATTGAAAAGTTAGTATATATACAGTTAAATATATACAAAAAAAGTCAAACCCAGACTGGGAAGATAACCCAGTCCGGTGAAGTTGCTCAATACGAAGATGCAAGTATATAAAAGCTAATGGAAGCGACGGATCGTCAATTCAAGTTGTAGAAATGCCAAAAAATTCGTTTAGGTACTAAAATATACCAAAAGTTAACAAAACGGCCACGGAACTAAGTTTCAGGCATATTAAAAAAACTAAACTTGATATGCAAGTGTATAAAAGTGCGAAGAAGTAATAATAACTTTCTGATCGTAAAAATACTCATAATAGACTGCTACACGGGCTTTTTGCCAAATCGTAGGCTTTAAACATCCAAATCTACTGGTTATTTTTTGATATGTGGTAGTATGTGGGTATATATACGTGTTAGAGTGAAAAAAATTGGGTTTGGAAGACAAGAAAATGGCTGGAAAACCAAACGGGCAGGGGTTCAGAGCGTTTTTATTTTTTTTAAATGAGCTGGGGGTCACCACTTATTTATAGACCCAGGAGCCTCCACTCTACCTACTGCTGCCGCGGGTAGAGGTGCGGCTCCATGTGGCAGGGCCCACAAGGTGGATCCCGTTGCATCGAAGTACGTGCACTCTGAACAACGTGAGGTCTGATTTGAATCTTTCTAACTTTTGATCGGAGCTGTCCGTTTGAGGCGTGTTGTACCTTTTCGGAAAGCCCTCACTGAGAGTGTTACAATGACATGGGATAAAAAAAAATTTGGGTCTAGGAAGATGGATTCATAACCAGGTCTTCGATTTCCCACAGTTTGTCCGTTGAGCTGTCTTGCGTTATTTGCACTCGGGATCATTGTTATGGTTCGTGCTGACCTTGGTGGCATCAATTCAGCTTGAGTTTGATCGAATCGGCTTATAGTTGGTAAAATGACCATTTTTCCCCTCCTGGGGTTGCCTTCAGTGTCAGCATGGCCTTCGGCTGACTTCCTGGGGTTGTTTCCAAGATTTGGATCCCATTCGAGTCTGTTTGTCCTTAGTGTTATCTCTGAGGCTAACTTGGTCCCTCCAGGTTTTCCTATGGAGATGTTGTGATGCTTCAGGATTGTTTTCGAAGTTGACCTAACCTCCCGGGTTGAGACTGGGGCTGATCTGTACCTCCTGGGGTTGTGACCAGGGTTGACCTATACTTTCTAGGTTTAGACCGGGGCTGGCCTGTACTTCCTGAGTTGAGATCGGGGCTGACCTGTACTTTCTAGTTTGAGACTAAGGCTGACCTGTACCTCCCGGGTTGAGACCGGGGCTGACCTGTACCTCTCGGGTTGAGACAGGGGCTGACTTGTACTTCCTAGGTTGAGATCGGGGCTGACCTGTACCTCCTGGGTTAAGACCGGGGCTGACCTGTACCTCCTTAATTGAGACCAGGGCTGACTTAATGGCCAAGTATTGAGATCGGAGTTGATTTGACGGCCCGATATTGATATCGGGGTTGAGTTGACAACCCGGTAATGAGACCGGGGTTGATTTAATTGCCCGATATTGAGACCAGGATTGATTTAATTGCCCGGTATTGAGACCGAGGTTGAGTTGACGACCCGGTATTGAGATCGAGGTTGAGTTAATGGCCCGATATTGAGATCGGGGTTGATTTGATGGCCCGGTATTGAGATCGAGGTTGATTTAACTGCCCGATATTAAGACCAGGGTTAAGTTGATGGCCCGGTATTGAGATCGAGATTGATTTGATTACCCGGTATTGAGATTGGGGTTGAGTTGACGGCCCGATATTGAGATCGGGGTTAATTTGATGGCCCGATATTGAGATTGAGGTTGATTTGATGGCCCAGTATTGAGACCGGGGTTGATTTGATTGCCCGGTATTGAGACCGAAGTTGATTTAACGACCCGATATTGAGACCGGGGTTGAGTTGATGGCCCGGTATTGAGACCGGGGTTGAGTGATGGCCCGGTATTGAGACCGGGGTTGAGTTGATGGCCCAGTATTGAGATCGAGGTTGAGTTGAAGTCCCGGTATTGAGGCCGGGGTTGAGTTGATGGCCCGATATTGAAACCGGGGTTGAGTTGACGACCCGGTATTGAGATCAGGGTTGATTTGATTGTCTGGTATTAAGACTGGGGTTGATTTAATTACCCGATATTGAGACCGAAGTTTAGTTGACGGCCCGGTATTGAGACTGGGGTTGAGTTGATGGCCCGGTATTGAGATCGGGGTTGATTTGATGTCCCAGTATTGAGACCGGGGTTGATTTGATGGCCCGATATTGAGACCGAGGTTGATTTGACTGCCCAGTATTGAGACCGACGTTGAGTTGATGGCCCGATATTGAGACCGGGGTTGGTTTGATTGCCCAATATTGAGACCGGGGTTAATTTGATGGCCCGGTATTGAGAACGAGGTTGAGTTGACGACACGATATTGAGACCGGGGTTGATTTGATTGCCCGATATTGAGATTGGGGTTGATTTGATGGCCCGATATTTAGACCGGAGTTGATTTGACGGCCCGGTATTAAGATCGGGGTTGAGTTGACGGCCCGGTATTGAGACCGGGGTTGATTTAATGGCCTGGTATTGAGACTGGGTTGATTTGACTACCCGATATTAAGACCGGGGTTGATTTGATTGCCCGGTATTGAGATCGGGGTTAAGTTGACGGCCCGGTATTGAGACCGGGGTTGATTTGATTGCCCGGTATTGAGAGCGGGGTTGAGTTAATGGCCCGGTATTAAGACCGAGGTTCTTTTGATGGCCCGGTATTGAGACAGGGTTGAGTTAATGGCCCGGTATTGAGACTGGGGTTGATTTAATGGCCCGGTATTGAGACCGGAGTTGATTCGATGAGACAATTTTACCCTCCTACAGTGTTAGTAATAGGGAAAGAAAATTTTGAGTGTCTACAGATGCCCCTGTTTATCTTGTTCATGCAATATAGTGGAATGAATAGGATAAAGATTAGTAGACACAGGAAATTCACATGCAAAGGGGAGGCAATGTATGGCATGATTTGCGGTGAATGTTAGATACCTTCAAAGGGGTAGGGCTATCACTGATTGATTGCGTTAGTTTCTGCTGGGGATGACGTTATTCATGATATCCCTTGGGGCGGCATTGTCAAATGATTATTGGTAGGATAACCACTGACAGGTTATCAGAGTTAGGATATCACAGATTGTTCTCGTCGCGTTCTGCTGGAGATGACGTTATTCGTGATGAGTCTACCAACTCTGATGAAGAGGATATTATTGATGCTACCCTGGTTTGAGACCAATGGTTTCCCATGTCTGTTGATACTTTTCATAAGGCATATTTTCCTCCCCCGCTGATGTCGTCGTATCTTTCTGCCGGTTTTTCCTCCGGGGATATATCTCGGTTATCGAGTACCTCAGTGTGTGCTTCTGATGCCTATCTTGCAGATAATTTACACCGATATTTTGAAACAGGGGGTTTGAATCACCAATCCTTCTCGATGCTCCCTTTGAGGATGTATATAAAAGATTCCATTATTGGGGATGGATTATTATATTGCTTCCGTCACCGGATCACTTCAAATGCTTCGTGGGGGTTGTGCCAACGACTGAGACGTCGCTGGTGTTGAGCCAATGGCTGATACTTTGTTGGGGTTGAGCCAACGACAAAACAATCCTCGGTCTGTACCCGACGCTTTGCTGGGGTTGTGCCAACGGCTAAAATTTTAGCGGTCTGTACCCGACGCTTGCCTGGGGTTGTGCCAACGGCTGAACTGTCATCGGTTAAAACCTGACTCTTTGCTGGGGTTGAGCCAACGGCTGAGACATCGCTGGGGTTGAGTCAACGACTGATACTTTGTTGGGGTTGAGCCAACGGCTGAACTGTCACCGGTCTGCACCCGACGCTTTGCTGGGGTTATGCCAACGACTGAACTGTCACCTGTCTATACCAGACGCTTCACTGGGGTTGAGCCAACGGCTGATCTGTCACCGGTCTGTACCCGACGCTTTGTTGGGATTGTGCCAATGGTTGAACTGTCACCGATTTGTACCCGACGCTTCGTTGAGGTTGAGCCAACAACTGAACTGTCACGGTATGTACTCGAAGCTTCGCTGGGGTTGTGCCAACGGTTGAACTTTCATCAGTCTATACCCGATGCTTCGTTGGGGTTGTGCCAACTATTGAACTGTCACCGATCTGTACCCGACGCTTCGCTGGGGTTGAGCCAACGGCTGAACTATCATGGGTCTGTACCCAACGCTTCGCTGGGGTTGTTCCAACGGCTGAACAGTCACTGGTAGGACCCGGCGCTTTGCTGGGGTTGTGCCAATGGTTGAACTGTCACCGATCTGTACCCGATGCTTCGTTGGGGTTGAGCCAACGGCTGAACTGTCACCGATCTGTACCCGACGCTTCACTGGGGTTGTGCCAACGGCTGAACTGTCACCGGTCTGTACCTGATGCTTCACTGGGGTTATGTCAATGGTTGAACTGTCACCGGTCTGTACCCGACGCTTCGCTGGGGTTGTCCCAACAACTGAACTTTTATCGGTCTGTACCCGATGCTTCAGTGGGATTGTGCCAACGGCTGAATTTTTATCGGTCTATACCCGAAGCTTCGCTGGGGTTGTGCAACGGCTGAATTGTCATCGGTCAAGACCCGACGCTTCGTTGGGGTTGAGCCAACGGCTGAGACATCGCTGGGGTTGAGCCAACGGCTGATACTTCATCGGGGTAAAGCCAACAGCTTAACTGTCACTGGTCTGTACCCGACGCTTCGCTGGGGTTGTGCCAACTGCTGAACTGTCACCGGTCTGTACCCAATGCTTCGCTGGGGTTGAGCCAATGGCTGATCTGTCGCCGGTCTGTACCCGACGCTTTGTTGGGGTTGTGCCAACGGCTAAACTGTCATCGGTCAGTACCTGATGCTTCGCTGGGGTTCTGCCAACGGCTGAACTGTCACCGGTCTGTACCTAATGCTTCGAAAGTGGCAGTTTTCGGCATTTTTGCGCAGTTTTTCAGGCAGTTTTTTAGCATTCTTCATCATTGATCCCCCGACATTGCTTCGGGTTGAATACCAAGGGTTTTCAGGGTGTTCCCCTTTCTGTCAGGATTACGCTGCTTAAACGCAAGATTTCAGGATAAACCGCTTAATCGCAGCGATTGTTTCTCAGATTTGACTTGGTAGCTCATATAAACTCTGTTTTAACTCAAACCAAACCAAGCCGGTGGGAGCTGGGCCCACCTTGGGGAGCCGCAGGTAGAGGTGCGGCAGCTGTAGGTGGACCCACTTCTACCTGTGGCTTTATATTGGCTGCGGGAGTTCATTTGAAATCAGTTTTATTTTGAGTTTTAAATGGAATTCGATTTTCTTTTTCAGATCTACGGAGTTCGGGCAGCCTTTTTTAGATCCTGTCAGTTCCCACGCGCTCAGCGCATCGCAGGTAACGTTTTACGCCCTTTTTTCGCAAGTTTTGACCATTAAAAGCATGTAAACCACGTAAAGTTCTTTTTGATGCAATGTATGAAAAATGTATGCTTATATGAACTGCTAAAAATTTTCTTACTTCATAAGTATGCATATCTTACTGTAATGCACGTTTTGATGTAAAAAAAATTTAGATTCTGAGACAGTCATATTTTGCTCTTTTTGATCAGTTTACTCATCCTTTTTGAGGCCTAGCGAGCTTAGATTTTCAACTAAAAATGTCCATGGTAATTTGGCTACTATGTGAAGTTTATTTTTTATTTTTTTATAAATATGAACTGTTCCTGTTTTGGGAAGGTGTGCTCCTGAATGGCCACCTAGACATACCTATGTGCATGCGGACAGTCCATTTTACAAAGAAGACTCTGGCAAAAAAAAATTTAAAAGCCCGAGCATTTAATAAATACATAACTTTAACTCTACTGGAGATTTTTGACTGACCCGTGCATATTTTTTAGGATTTATCTTTTGAAAAACATGCAGTTTTGACTATACGAGGGATTTTTAACTGACCCATGCATGTTTTAGGACTTAGAAATGCATAAAGTACTTATTTAAATTAATAAGCCATAGGTTTTAGGCTTACCACACTATTTTTGAGGTGATTTGGAGACTTTGTCTAGGTGATGGATCGGGACAGACCCGGCAGTGCTAGCAGGGTAGTTTCAGGCGTTAGACTGAAGCGAGCTTCTGATGTTCCTCAGCCACGTCCAGCTCGGCTGCCTCGCAGATTAGCAGAGTCGGTGATCCGTCCAGCCTAGGACGAGCACCCGATTAATATTAATGATGAGCAGGCTCCTTTTGCTGCTCCTGCCCTGGCTCAGGCCCCACGTGCGAATCTTCTTGACATTGTTGTGCCGACCTAGGAGTTGCTAGGAGACTTGATTCGTCATCCATTGTGATTTCTCCATGCCAACGAGGTGACTTGAAGTTTTTTCTCTCTGGATTTTCTTTCTTTCTTTTGCCATTCGAGGCACAGGTTTTTTGATATGGGTTGGCTTTTGATGCAGGTTCTCGACTTTACGCAGCCCAGAGGGAACTGGTTCAACGTGCACTCCCTTTACCATACTTTGCACCAGGAGTATAGGGATATCGTTGACGGCTAGGGGGTTTCAGGCCTTCTTCTTTATTCTTCCCCGCCGTTGCCCCTGGGTTTATATGAGAGCTTTGTCTGAGCGCTGGTTCCACTATACTCAGTCTCTTCATTTGTTGAACTGTGAGGTGATGCTGACCCCTATGGACTGCAGGTTCATCACCGGCATTGAGTTCGAGGGTGAGCCAGTGCCTGTCGTGGCTGACATCACACCCACTGTCGTTCGGTCCCTACTGGGAGTTCCTGCGACGGCGATCAAGGGTCGGACGATCCGATCGGGTCCCTTGAGCATAGATGCCCAGAGTGGGGCTTTACTTGAGCCTCTGCCTGATGATCAGAGGGTTAAGGATCGCATTTTGAGGCGATTATTTCTGGTGATCATCAGGGGTTGTTTTGTGGCGGACAACTCATCGATTGTGTCCTTCGCCCTGGTCAGTGCTACCTGACATATAGAGCGCCTCAGTGACTTTTATTGGGGTTCTTACACCTTTGCCTATTTTCTCCGGGGCATGCGCATGCTTTTGGAGGGTTTGACGGAGGCTTGGTTAGGGTTCTAACCATTTCTGCTGGTGAGTACATCTTTCTTGTACCTTTTTGATTTCTGTATTTAATTTGTCAGTCTTGGTCATTGAGGACTTTTGATATTTATATGGCCAGTTCTAGGCGTATGAGAGGCTTCCTTGCCTATGGCCTGCCACTGCTTTAGGTCTGGAGACCTATCCTCGGGGACGGCGTTGGCATCACTCCACTCTGATGGAGGTCCCTATTGCTGAGGGTTTTACTTATTCCCGCCTGTAGTTGGAGTTTTTGATAGCTGAAGCGATCTCGTAGATCCCATATACCTTTGAGTTTTTGACTATTAGATTTGAGTGAGGCTTCCCCACTGGTCGAGAGTTTGCATTGTCGACCCGTAGAGTCCCGCTTTTGACAGAGGGAGGTTGGGAGCTCTATCTAAGAGAGCGTGCTATCCGGAGTATCACGGGTCAGATCCGTATTCCCTTTGTTCCTCCGACTTGGCATCATTGGCCATTGGTTCAGCCACTGATAGATATCCCTATGGAGGGCGTAGACGGCTATACCCTATCAAAGGGCCCTTACAACAGGAGGGATTTAGCAGCTGGTGGAGTCCTCGCACGATTGGAGCTCAGACTCGGGCTACCCAGTTTATGGCAGACATGGTGCCTGGGTCTGTGATGATGATAGACTGGATAGCTTGCCTCAGGGAGCCGACTCATTTGGACCAGATCACAGGGCTGGCCCAGCAGTTGGAGAGAGCTCATTTATTCATCAGGCATCTTGGCAAAGATCCGTCAGAGGCATCTTATTTTGACCTTTCTAGCTCAGGAGCGGGCCCCTCATCATATCCATTTTCTTGCAGTTTTACAAGAGCTGATCCTCCCTTGTACCGCCCAAACATACCTGTTGACCGTGACTTTGTGTCCACGGAGGAGATGGGGCAAGTTAACCACCTGAGCATAGATGTTTTGGATCTTTTTGGATAGCTATTGTAGCTATATTTTTTGGTCAGCCACTGTTTTGGCTATTGGGCGACTGTACCCTATTTTGATAGACCACTGTTAGTAGTTGGGTGGTGGTGCCCCATATTCCTGTACTTTTTATTTTATTTTGTATTATCAGACAGGGATGATGCTTGCAGTATATAGTTTATTTTAGATATGCATGATATTTCCTATCTATTGCATTATGTTTATTATTGTCATTATGCATGTATTATATCATGTGTATGTATTTTAGACAGATGAGTTTAGATTTGACCCCTAGATGGTCTTGTGATACGGTGATACATATGTCGTCATCTACCGTTAGTTGTATCGAGCACTCGCCACCATCTATTGTGGCATCATCCTTGAGATCGTGGTACAACAACCTGCACTTCCCAGCCAGAGGGACAATGGATCAAATGTTAGGGCATTCGTTGGCCCTCGTAGACTTTCAGGTGCCATACGGGTTCATAGATGGCATCTTATCCTGTTGGATACCCGATAGACTGGTCTTTTTCTTTGGGCATCATGAGCTGACTCCGACCCTTGAGGAGTACCAGCGGTTTACTGGCTTAGCTTTAGAGGTGCCCTTCGCTCGTACGACGATCAGTGATATGAGGAGACCGTTTATACGGATGTTAGGTCTTCGCCAGAGCCTAGTTATGGATGAGATCATCTCTTGACGTGTGATCTCCATCGACTTTTTGATCGATCGGTTTGGTGAGCTTGACAGTTACGATCAACATGCCGGGGATTTTATTATATCAGCAGAGGCGTGGCGTTTGGCCAGGATAGATTTTTTGCTGATGTGCATTGTAGCCTACGTCTATATGACGCTACGCTTGGACCATTTGGATGTGGGATTGATAGTTGTGGTTTGGGCCCTTAAGCAGGGTAGCACCATCATATCGATGATATTGGCCGAGACGCTGAGAGCAGCCACCCACTGCAGTACCCACCCGGAGGGGTTTTTTAGAGGCAGTTCAGTCTTATTGTATGTATGGCTCATGTCCCATCTACGATCGATTGGATTTTTCATACCCCAGGGATATTATTTCACCCATGAGATAGCCATGTCACTCTCCTTCCAGCCTATGGAGTGTACCGATGCCAAGACATAGTCATCATATCTGTCTGATATTGTGCATCCGTTCTTGATTCTGCCCTGCGCAGGATTAGTTTCTCCCTATAACTTTATTACCCATGCATCAGGCATGGACTATTTGCCCCTAGCGGGATTGAGGGGAGTGACTACTTATCATCCTTTGACTGTTATGGGCCAGTTCGATTAGTTTTAAAGTCTGCATTAGTTTGAGGGGGGCTGTTGATCAGAGGATGTCAGCTTCGTCTATGTCATCTGCTGATTTGATTAGGGTGTATGAGTGTTGGACTCATAGGGAGAGGGCTTATTTCTCTAGTAGCCATCCGGATCGTTCTCCAGAGTACTCAGCGTGGTTGGAGGCAGATATAGAATCAGCTACATTCATTCAGTCAGCTCCGATAGTGGACTCTGACGAGGAGGAGCCTGTGGAGGATCCTGATTCTCTTACTGAGGATGAGTTGTTCATGGTTCTGACAGCAGCACTAGTTAGTGACCCGCCGATCATTCCTGCAGGGACCGATCCAGCTTTGGCAGACTCACTAGCTAGGATGACCTTTGAGAGAGATCAGGCTAGAGCGCTGATGTTGACTGCCCTGTCTGGCAGGGACATAGCTTTTGCTGAGAGGGATGCGGCTCTAGCCGCTCAGGATATGACATTGATTGAGAGAGATGAGGCTCAATCTTCTTGCGACGCTGCTTTTGTCGATATTGAGGAGACTTTGATCACCAGAGACGCAGCTTTTGCGTAGAGGGATGAGATTCGATCTGCCACAGATGCAGCCTTTGAGGAGATTGAGGAGGCTTTGATTGCCAGGGATGCTGCTTTTGTGGAGAGGGATGAGACTATAGCTACCCGGGATTTCCACATTACCGACAGTACTGCTCTTCGATCTTATACTCATGGTCTGGTTACCGAGATGAGTGCATACATTGATGATAACAGTGTCACACTGCAAATGACTGTGGATATTTTGACCCATATGGAGGCTGAGGGTATTGCACTTACAGCTGCTCCTCCATCTTCAGAGAGAGATGCCATGTTGGCACTGTTGTCCCGCTTATCCATGGGTCCATAGACTAGCTTTATTTTTCCTGCACATACTAGATCAGTTATTTTTGTCATATACAGGACACTATGTATATATCAAACAGTATTATATATCAGAGTAATATATTTTGATTCACTTCCCTGTTTGGATATGTATTTTCATTGTTGAGTAATTACCACTTCTTTCATGACTTGCTATTGTTGATATATCTTGAGCTTTTCCTTGATGGACTGACAATGAGATGTCAGGGAGTATCTCAGGTCGGCTTGCTGACCAAGGAGGCTTGATAGTTTTTAGGTTCCATATGGGTTTAATGTTTTGGAACTGGTTTTTTATTAGTTTTTATTTTTTCTTGAAGGTCAAACCGCACCGTAAATAGTTGCCTACGTACTCCCGGGTGGAGGGAGATCAGGTCATTCGTAGTTCATTTTTTTGTGAGAGAGGTTTGAAAAGTATTTATCTTGGGTTTTGAGTTTGGTTTGATAAGTTTTGGAGTTTTTTGTTTAGTTGGACCGCGTCGTGAATAGCTGCCTACCTACTCCCGGGCTGAGGGAGATCAGGTCATTAGTAGTTCAGGCTTCTAGTGAAAATCGAACCTGAATTGATTTGTAGGACCCGGATGCGGGTATATATGTGCTTTAGATAGAGTGCCTTTTTATGGTGTCTGAGTTAATGAGTTGGGGATCGCTCCCATCCATCTCTTGTAGTCTGATAGCTCCTCCTGTCAACACTTCCCTGACAATGAAAGACCCTTCCCAATTTGTGGCAAACTTTCCTTTGGCTTCATCTCGATTGGCCAAAACTTTCTTCAGCACCAAGTCATTTTCTTTGAATTGCCGTATTCGGACTTTTTTGTTGTAGGATCGAGCAATCTTTTGATGATATAACTGCCCTTGGAAAATGGTTGTAGCCCTCTTCTCATCTATCAGGGACAATTGGTGGTGCCGGTATTGCAACCACTGATCTTCGTCCATCTGAGCGTCGATTAACACTCGCAAGAACTCCATCTCTACTTCTATGGGAAGGACTGCTTCCATGCCAAAGACCAATGAATAGGGGGTAGCCCCAGTAGAGGTGCGCATGAATGTCCTGTATGCTAACAGGATTAGAGGCAGCAGGTCAGGCCATTCTTTGTGATTAGCGACATGATCTTCTTGATATTTTTGTTGGCCACTTCGACAGCACCATTCATCTTGGGCCGATAGATGACGGAATTAAGATGCTTGATGTGGAACTTATTGCACAGTTCTTTCATCATTTGATTGTTCAGGTTCTTGGCGTTGTCTGATACGATCACCTTTGGTTGTCCATATCGACATATGACAATATTTTTGATGAAACCAATGATGATCTCTTTGGTGACTTTGGGAAAGAAGGCAGCTTCAACCCATTTGGTGAAGTAATCAATCATGGTGAAGATGAAGTGATGACCATTGCTGGCTTTTGGTTCTACTGGACCGATCACATCCATTCCCCACATAGAGAAAGGCCATGGTGAACTCATATTGTGTAGCTCATTTAGAGGAGCGTGTATGGCATTTCCGTGTACTTGGCATTGAAAGCATCTCCTGACATGATCATCACAGTCAGCTTTGAGAGAGATCCAATAATGTCATGTTCTTAATATCTTCTTGGCCATCAGATGACCGCTCATGTGTGGACCACAGACTCCACCGTGGACTTCATCCATCAATCTTTGGGATTGCTCTTTATCAAGGCATCTTAACAAGCCTATTCCAGTATCCCTTTTGTATAGTGCATCTCCTCTCAGATAGAACTTTATAGCCATTTTGTGAATCCGCTTTCGTTTGGATTGGCTTGCCCAAGTGGGTGTAGATCCATCACGGAGATATTCCTTGATGTCTTGATATCAAGGCTGTTTGATAGGAGGTATTTCATCTGATATGTCTCCAAAGTAATTCCCGTATGTGGGGGCCTTTTGACATGTGAATTTGATGCAGGGAATCCCATTTTTATCGGATATGTGGATCAAGGAAGCTAACGTCGCCAATGCATCAATGAAGTCATTCCTACCCCGAGGTATATGGATGAAGGTTATGTCTTCAAATCCCATGGATATTTTGACAACCTGCTGATGATAAAGCAGAAAATGCAGCTCTTTGGTGTGATATCCCCCAGTGGTTTGTCTGATAACCAACTCAGAGTCTCCGAAGACTAGTAAATGT
Organism: Panax stipuleanatus; assembly: GCA_020205555.1. Lineage (NCBI taxonomy): Eukaryota > Viridiplantae > Streptophyta > Magnoliopsida > Apiales > Araliaceae > Panax > Panax stipuleanatus. Next base: position 104,794,139 of record CM035126.1, read on the forward strand.
TTGATACCCATAGATTGGGCTAACTACAACCCCATTATGCATCCTTCATACTTGGCTGTGTTGTTGGTGTTGCCAAATTACAGTTTGGTAGCCACATGATATTGTTCTCCTGTACCAGAGATAAGGACTGCCCCAGCTCCGGCACCTTCCATGTTTATCGCTCCATCAAAATACATTTTCTATGGTTGGACTGTATTATCTTATTGGAGTTGTTGAATTGTCATGATCCCATCATCCGGGAAATAAGTCTCCAGGGGCTTGAACCCTCCTGATGGTGCTTCGGCTAATTGATCTGCAATGCCTTGACCTTTGATGGACTTCTGAGTCACGTAGACAATGTCGAACTGTTGTAGGATTAACTGCCATTTGGACAGACGATAATTGCAACATTGGCTTATTGAATTCGTATTTTAGCGGATCCATACGGGATATGAGGTAGGTCGTGTACCCATGGAGGTAATGTTGTAACCTCATTGCGACCCATGCTAACACACAACACGTTTTCTCGATCAGGGTGTATTTTTGTTCACCACTACTGAATCTTTTGCTGATGTAGTAGATGGCTCTCTCCTTGCTACTATCATCTTTCTGTCCTAGCATACAGCCCATTGCATTGGCATTGACGGGCAAGTACATAAACAAAGGAACTCCATCCCTCGGGGGTACCAAGACAGGTGCTTCAATCAGCAGCCTTTTGATGGCAAGGAAGGCTTGTTGACAATTCTTATTCCATTTGGTGGAGGAATTCTTCCTTAGCAGCTTGAATATGGGTTCACAGGTTGCTGTGAGCTGGGAAATGAATCGGCTTATTAAGTTGATTCTCCCCAGGAACCCACGTATCTCCTTCTCTGTCTGAGGTACTGGCATCTCAGTGATGGCCTTGATCTTGGCAGGGTCTTGTTTGATGCCTCGATTGCTCACCAGGAATCCCAACAACTTACCTGATTTGACACAACAAGCATATTTGGCAGGATTCAGCTTGAGGTTGTGTAAGAACCCGAATTTTTCAGAAATTATTAAATAAGGATTTAATAAATAAAATTCTTAAACTGTGAGATGGGTTCGAATAATAATATATATATATATATGTGATATGAGGTATGTGGTATTATATTACATAGGATAATATGGACTATGAAAAATGTGTTTTTGTGATTTATAAATATATTATTAATATATATTTGTTACTTATCGTAGAGACGATCCAGTTGAGATAAAGGAGGTAGATAAATTCCTATCGATATTAAATAATTTATAGAATTATTTTATCATAGTAAGTTGGTGACATTAAATATCCTTAATGTATAATCACCATATTCTTGAGTATGTGTATTAATAACTAGTATGTTTATAATATAGGTTATTAATAGCACTTAAGCTATCCGTGAATAGGTTTGGATAGTGAAGCATGAGTTAGTTAAGGAATTAACTAATAAGAATAAATATTAGTTAATTTAAGTTGGGAGTTATATTATGGAATAATATAATGAGAGTATTGAACCTTAATTAATTATGATGATATAGTACAGTGTTTAATTTACTTAAGTAAAAGGAGTGAATTAATATGTGTGTTGAATATGTAATTATAGTTGGTACTTTTATATATATAATACTTAGAATAGTAATATGTGAGAAAGTCTAATGTACGAATAACGTTAAATATATATATATATACACGTTATTAAAGGGAGATGGAAATCATTATATCTTTAAATGAATATTTGAAGAAATTATTTTGGGAACAATATATAGAAAAGAAAGAGATATGATTTTTTTAATAAAGGATATTAAAATAGTTTCTAATGTTGAATTATTTTAATAAAAGGAGGAAATGTTATTTTTGAATAGTAGCATTACCTTATATATTTTGTATAAGGTGTGATTGATTAATATGATAGATATATTACATATTTGCTATATGTAAATAAATTGATAGAAATAATTTCTTATAATAGAAAATAAACTTATTATCTATTTTCTATATATAATATATGTACATGTGTCGTACATATAGTTATTTGATATTATATTAAAAATAATATCATGAGACAATAAGTAAAGTATTTTCTAATAATGGATAAATACATAATGTATTTTCAAGGGAGTTTATTAATGAAAGGAAACTAAGTTATTTTAATATATTAAATAACTTAAGTTATTATTTGATCGTGAATATTATTAGTTAAATATTTAATAGAGTATATATATTAATTATTATAAGCGTAAAGGTTATACTTATTATAAGTATAATTAATTGAAGTAATTTAACATTTTAATAGCTTGAGTTATTATATTTCCGTAAAGGTTATATATAATATTTGAATATTCAATTTGTAAAATATTTATATGTGAACCTTGTGATTTAATAGCTCTAATTATATTGAACATGTTATAAGTAGTAAGTGATGGGAATAATAATAAGCTTGAGATTAAGCTTGTGAGAAATGCCTTGTGTGGCACGATAATAGATTCGGTAATGAATTGATTAATTCAAGGATGAAAGAATTGATAATTAAACAATAATTAAACAATTAATCTATATTAATTGTTATTATAATAATATGTTGAATTATTATTATTGCGAGTGATAGCATGATAATAAGTATATTTGTTATAAATATAATAAGATTTATATTTATTGTGAAAATTAACTATATAAATGTTAATTAATTGTTATGAAAATTTTAATTCCATTGATTAATGAGAAATAGATTAATTAATATTATTATTAATTAATAAAATAAGTAATTTATTAATGTGCAAGCATGCGATATTAAAATATATAAAGTATGATAGTTAACTATATGTTATACGAAGTGTAAAGTGCGACGTGACTATATAAGCTATATAGTAAGGTGATAGAGTTATATGAAATATGTATATAATGTAGTGTGACGCTTTAATATAGCTATATTATATGTATATATTATATAGTATGATTGGTTGCATTAAGAGAGTTACATAATATTATTGCTTATGTAACATGATAGGTGCGGGTAGACGTTAAGGAATACCCTATTAACATATAGCAATTGTTAATTGATAATGGTTTCTATAGGATATTATAACTGTAGTAATAACCGTTATAATAATAAGTAATACCCGATAGAATTATATCCGGTAGGATAAAATGTACATGAATTTATATATGCGCAAGTTAAAATTTACTACACGATAGTATTATTGGGACTACATTGTGACACATTAATTTATAAATTAAGTTATATAAAATGGAATGTGTACAACTTAAATATATATGGAATAAATATATATAGCTTAAGTATTAATATTAGGTATTTATATGTTGGTAATGCTGAGTTATAAATTTCTTGTCCCATAATTTTAGTGCCCAACTTCTCCTTCACGTGAATAGCTAGGAGCTATGCCTATTTCTCTCAAACTCAGCAACAAAACTAGCTAATGATTGCAAGGAGTGAGGAGTTCATGATGGATTTCACCCACTCTCAACCACTATCCATGAACCATCATGTAATCCTTTATTCCATTTGTTTGATTTGGGAGGCAGTAACATTGTCTGTGTATTCAAAACTCTATAAATAAGGCTTCCTCCTCCTTCATTTCATTTGCTGAGAAATTCTAATAAGTATAAAATATAGAGGTAATGCATTATATTAGCAATGAGTCTGTGAATAGAGGAAGTTTGATATAGCAGTAAACTCATTTCAAGATTTACTGAGGTATAACACTTAATTTCTTGTTCTTCATCTTTGTTTTCTGAGAATTTCTAAAGTAGCACACGATATTACACAGTATTTTATATTATTGTTGTTTCAATAATTGTCACTGCACAACATTTTACATTATCAAATCAATAATTCATATTATTTGAATAATATTATTAGACAGCATTATTGGCAATGTCTAGTAAGTTTTGTCTAGGAAAGGGGTTAGTTAATCTAATTGTGCGCCAGTAAGAAAAAATCCTTATCGGAAAATCCCCTCTTTCCTGAGAACGACCGGGTTGTCATTATTGTGATTCTGTAATATTATTTGTGAATAATTAATTATTGATAAAAATGATAAGGAAATATTTATTTAATGAAGGAATTTTTAAAGAGACAATTATTGAGAGTTGATATTTTATCTTCTTCGATAAAATAATTCATTCAAATATATTATTGTAATATTACATTATAAGTGTATGATGTAATAATATAATAATATAATAATGGTGATATTTTTACAATGAATGCACGATATGTGAATAAAATGAGGAGAAAGAGAGCAAATTGGGTTCGGAGTATTTTTGTTACAAAAAACATGTTAAATATGTTGGTGGGCCCCGTTTTTGACTAAAGTTTGATTATAGCCTACAAATTCATCCGTATGTAAATTTGGGTCATTTTTCGTTTGGAATTTGAAAAATCTTTCTTCTACAAAGTTGTAGATAATTAAATTTCCTATAGAATAGACATAAACTTCGTATTTTTCTGATAAAAGGGCTATTTATTATGAATTATTGAAGTTTCGAAATATTGGGTCTGAATTAATTTTTGGGGTTATAAATATTTTTTTTAAGAAAAACATTTTTTCTGGGTGGAACCCACTTGTGGAGTGCTGAGATTGTGATGTGGTGTGCGTAAGAAAAAAAAATTTAATAATATTTTATTAAATTTTCTGCTTTGGCGTCCTAAGTATTTTCCTATAAATAGCGTGCTTAGTTAGAATTTGAAAATTACACCAGAATCATAAGTTTTCTCTCTCTCTATAATATCGATTGTATTTTTGTGAGTATTTAGATACTTTGAGAGTGGATAAGCAGTGCAAGTTTTCTTCAGAATTATATCCGATATTCCAGTCAGAAGTACTTGTCTTTTTGAGGTAAGGGATATTATTTTTTCAAAAATGATGTTATTTCTTTCAATATCATGACACCGAAATATTGGTATGAATTTTATTGTAAAATTTTTACCTTTTTATATTAGGAGTTACTATTCACGTATACGGCACTATTCACGTATACGGCACTATTCATGAATAAGGTACTATTCACAGAAAAATTAAAAAAAATTTCTTTGTCCAAGTTGGCTATTATGGTTTCTATCTTTGATTGGATCCAAGTTTTGATCTTCATTCTTGAATTTTGCTCCATAATTGATTATTATGGAGTATTCTTGAACTTGGATAAACTAAATTACGAATCCCTAAGTTTTGTCCTTTATCTCACTGGATTCATTCTTTAAAATATTTTTCATCATCCTCAGTCTTAAATGGTGATACAAAAGAATATCTTTGGCCTGTAGTGCAAAGATAGATGATTATTTGATGAATATCTTTGGCCTGTAGTGCAAAGATGGATGATTACCTGATGAATATCTTTGGCCCGTAGTGCAAAGATGGACAGGTGTTGAGATAAGCATGACCAACTGTTGATACAAATGAAAATCTTTGGCCCGTAGTGCAAAGATGAATATTTGATTCAAGATATATATTGATTGATGTTACATGGATAAAATATTGATTATGGACTTTTAAATGATAGAAGATAGTAGACATTATTTCCTACTTAACTCTTCTGATGCATTGTTAATTTCGCTGCAGTTATTGATCTAAAACTTGTTGTCCATAATATTTTATCTGATTTGTTAAAAACTAACGATAAATTATTCTGCATTATCTTAGTCATAATATTCTTTACTGGGCTAGTTGAGCTCACCCTTTTCATCTATTGTCCTCTTCAGGAAATGAGAATGTTGCATGGACTAGTCGGGGAACAGAGTGATGGGCAGAGTTAGAGTAGTAGTAGTCCTTACTATTTTTGTATAATAGTGTGAAAATAATTGTAACTATTGAGGACTGAATTTGAGTGTTTATATTTTGTATTATATATGATTTGTATTGACACTCACAGCTTGTATGGTCGTCCTGCTCACGACCTTTTGATATAAAAATTTGTATTTGGATTCTGTACTATGTGTTTGGTGACTCAGAATGGGTTGGGTTGATTGGACCTATTCTGGGGGAGTCACAGTTAGTATCAGAGCTTAAGGATATGGTCTCTGGAGGAGATCGGGGAATAGAACTAGGAAGGGAGAGACGAGTAAATCCTTCGCTAGTATGTCCTACCTAAGCTTATGTGGTGTTTAATTTGTCGGTCGGAGTATAGGGTTAATATGTGATATGTTAATTTGATTAATTAACCCTTGTTTTATGGCAGTATTTGAGAATGGCAGCTGAGAATGTTAACAATATTGTGAATGACACCGTTGACACACCTTTAATCACCAACTAAGAGAACGTGCAACAAGAAGGCAATATTCGTACTGTAAACAACCCCACCGATCAAATGATTAATGATGGGATGTTTAGAAGCTTTTTGCAGTTCATGAAAAACCAGACGATGGACACTCGTGTGCAAAATACGGATGGAAATAATAGCAACTCGCAGCTTGTCACTGCCAAGCAGTTCAAAGAGTTGGAACCACCAGAGTTTTTGGGAAAGCCGGATCCGTTCAAGGCTAAAACGTGGGTTAAACAAATTACCAAGATATTTGATGTCTTGGGATGCACGGAGGAACAGAAGGTTCCATTCGCCACCTTTATGTTCCGTGGAGAGGCAGATTACTGGTGGGAATCTGTGAAGCGTACCCAGCCTGCCGCACTCAAGATGTCTTGGGAAGCATTCCAAAAATTGTTCAATAAAAAGCACTTTCTTAAAAGTATTCGTCATATAAAAGAGGTAGAGTTTATCAGACTGGAACAGAACAATATGACTGTGTCCCAGTACGAGGCTAAATTCGCAAAGTTATCCCGGTTTGCATCTCATTTGGTAGATAATGAGGAGCGTATGACGCGGATGTTTCTGAGAGGTTTGAAACCCAAAATTCGTCAATACCTCATTTCTCACAAATTTTCTCTATATTCTAATGTTGTGAACAGGGCTCAATTATTAGAACGAGATAATGATTCTGTTCAACCAAGGGACCACAACCAGAGTCGTACCGGTAGCAGCAGTCATCTGAGCAATGACAACCAACGGGGAGGAAAATATCATGACAGAAGCGGTAACCACTCTGGTGGTAATCGTGGCCATGATAATAGAAGAAGTGAGTCGGGGGGAGATTTCAAAAAGAGAAGGTACAACAATGATAATGTGAAGACGTCAGCACCAGCATCAACTGTTTCTAGGGGAGGAGAACGACCACCGGTCGTATGTTATAAATGCGGGAAAGAGGGACACATCAGCCCAAACTGCCCACAATAATTCAACGTGTGCTATAACTGTGGAAATGAATGTCATATATCTCGGGAGTGTCCTGTAGCGAAACCAAGTTCAGTGGGGATGGTGCCTTCAAAGGCTGTCCCGGACAAGTCGAAGTCGGTGGTTCCTAGAAGAGCGTTTGTCGTGACTGCCCAAAACGCAAGGAACCCGAACGAGGTGATCACGGGTAAGCTAATCATAAACTCTTGCGAAGTTTATACCTTATTAGATACCGGTGCTACCCATTCTTTTATTTCACCTGCTTGTGCTCAACATTTGAACTTGACATCTGAGAAATTAGACTTTGACTTATCTGTTGAAACTCCGTTGGGAGAAACCTTTGTTACATCTACAGTTTACAAATCCTGCTTGATTCAAATTGGTACCCTCACCTTACCTGTTGATCTTATATCTTTGAAAATACTTGCATTTGATGTGATTTTAGGAATTGACTGGTTAACCACTTATCATGCCAAAATTAATTATTTTTGTAAAGTTGTTAGTTTTCATATTCCTAACCAACCTGTTGTGCGAATCCAAACAACCAAACCACTAAAATCAATCAATGTCATTTCAAGTCATAAAGCTATTCGTTTATTAAAAAATGGATGTCAAGCTTTCTTTGCCCATGTCACTAATCTAAACCAGAATACATCAGATTTGAATAATATTTCTGTTGTTAATGAGTTTCCTGATATATTTCCCGAAGAACTTCCCGGTCTACCCCCACAACGTGAAGTTGAACTCTTTATTGATCTTGAACCCGGTACAAAACCTATTTCTAAAACCCCATATCGAATGGCTCCTATTAAACTTCAGGAGTTAAAGGCCCAACTACAGGAGTTGTTAAACATCGGTTTTATTCAGTCCTAGTACGTCTCCATAGGGTGCTCCAGTTTTATTCGTAAAGAAGAAAGACGGGAGTATGAGACTTTGTATTGACTATCGGGAGTTGAACCATGTCACCATCAAGAATAGGTATCCACTACCTCGTATTGATGACATGTTCGATCAGTTGTAAGGTGCACAATTCTTTTCAAAGATCGATCTTCGTTCTGGATATCATCAGCTGAAGATTAAAACTGAGGATATTCCGAAGACTGCCTTCAAAACTCGATACGGGAATTATGAATTCTTAGTCATGTCTTTTGGATTGACTAATGCTCCTGCTACTTTCATGGATATGATGAACCGTGTGTTCAAGGAATATTTGGATCAGTTCGTTGTTGTCTTTATTGATGACATCCTCATCTATTCCAAAAGCCATGAAGATCATGAGCACATCTTGAAACTGGTACTTCAAAGACTTCGTGATAACAAGCTCTATACCAAGTTGAAGAAATGTGAGTTCTGGCTTGAGGAGGTAGCATTCCTTGGGCACGTGGTGTCAAAACATGGAGTATCTGTTGACCCAGCGAAGATTGAAGCAATACAAAGTTGGGAGCAATCGAAGTCGGTGACCGAAGTACGTAGCTTTATGGGCTTAGCTGGTTATTATCGGAGATTCGTGGAAGGATTTTCTTGAATCGCTACTCCATTAACTCAGCTGACTCGAAAAGATACAAAATTCATATGGAGCGAGGAATGCGAGAAGAGCTTCCAAGAGCTCAAGAGGAGACTTATCTCGGCACCTGTTCTGACAATACCATCTGGTTCGGATGGATTTGTTATCTACAGTGATGCTTCAGGCAAAGGGTTAGGATGTGTTCTCATGCAACATGGAAAAGTCATAGCCTATGCCTCGCAACAACTCAAGGAATATGAGAGGAATTATCCTACACATGATCTAGAGTTGGCAGCAGTTGTTTTCGAGTTAAAAATCTGGAGACACTACCTGTATAGAAAGAAAGTGGAGATCAATACGGATCATAAGAGCTTTAAATATTTCTTCACTCAAAAGGAACTCAACATGAGGCAACGACGTTGGCTTGAGCTGTTGAAAGATTATGACCATACCATCCTGGTAAAGCGAACGTGGTAGCTGACGCGTTAAGTAGAAAATTATATGCGGGAACGAGTGCGATGCTGTCAACACAAAGGCCTATTCTGTGTGACTTACAAAAGATAGAGATAGAGTTCAAGACTCCGGGGACCCACATAATGATGTCAAGTATACGCGTAGAACCAGCTTTGATTGATAAAGTTAAAGCTGCTCAAGCTACAGACCCGGAGCTGATGAAGATGAGGAAAAAGGTGCAAGAAGATGCTATTCCAGAAGCATGAATCGATGAAGAAAGAATACTTCGAGTCAACTCCAGACTTTGTGTTCCTAACGATTCTGACTTGAAGCATAGAATCATGATGAAGGCACACAACACACCGTTTGCAATCCATCCTGGGAGTACCAAAATGTATCGTGATCTTCGACATACATTTTGGTAGAGCAATATGAAGAGAGAGATCATGGAGTTTATCTCGAGGTGTTTAACGTGTCAACGTATCAAGGCGGAGCATCAAGTGCTAAAGGGTCCATTGCAACCACTTGAGATTCCAAAGTTGAAGTGAGAACACATTACCATGGATTTCGTTACGGGTCTTCCCAAGGTTTCTCAATGCATAGATGCGATTTGGGTTATTGTTGATAGATTAACCAAGTCTGCTCATTTCTTGCCAATACAGGAGACTTATTCCCTTGAGCGTCTTGCTCGTATGTATGTGAATGATATTGTGAGGTTGCATGGCATGCCAATATCCATAGTTTCGAATCGTGACCCAAGATTCACTTCACGATTTTGGGTCAGTTTGCAGAAAGCTATATGCACGGATTTACGATTCGGTTTGGCATATCATCCTCAAACGGACAGGCAATCGAAATGGACTATTCAAACTCTTGATGATCTATTGAGACTCTGTGTTCTAGACTTCAAAGGGAGTTGGGATAAGTACCTACCATTGGTGGAATTCTCCTACAACAACAGTTATCAGGCAAGTATAGGCGTGGCTCCATTCGAGACGCTGTATAGGCGAAAGTGTCGTTCTTCAGTATGTTGAGATGAGGTGGGTGAAGCAATATTGTTGGGACCGGTGTTAGTACGTATGACCACGAAAAAGATCCAAATGATCCGACAACGTATACAAACGGCACAGGATTGACAAAAAAGTTATGCGGATCTTCATCAAAAGGACTTGGAATTTAACGTTGGGGATCATGTACTGTTACGTGTTGCTCCGTGGAAAGGAGTTACAAGATTCGGGAAGAGGGAAAAGCTCAACTCACGATTTATTGGTCCATTTGAGATTCTTGAACGAGTAGGAAATGTGGCCAATATACTCGCTTTACCTCCAAGCATGTCTCGTGTTCATAATGTGTTTCACATATTCGTGCTACGTAAATATGTGAAAGACCCAAACCACATTATTGAGTTAGAAGCATACGAGATAGCTGAAGAGTTAACGTATGAGGAGGTACCTGTCAAGATCTTGGATAGAAAGGAGCATGTCCTATGCACAAAGGTTATATCACAAGTCAAAGTTTTGTGGAGAAATCATGCTATTGAGGAAATGACATGGGAGTTGGAATCAGAAATGAAAGCGAGGTATCCTCACCTTTTCAAAACACTAGGTACGCACGTCAATTTCGAGGACGAAATTTCATAAGGAGGGGAGGTTGTAAGACCCCAACTTTTTATGAATAAAATTGAATTTCCTCTATATTATTTTGAATAATAAGGGGTTGATTTGATAGATGTGGTAAGTTATGGGTAAAATGCGCAAATATTTCAAAATAAGCAAGTGGTTATAAAATATTCATTGTTATCGGGGAATATTCGTTTGGTCGTGAAATATTCTTGTTGTCGGGGAATATTCGTATGACGGCGCAGTCATTTGTGAGCCCCATAACAAAAAACTGTCGGATGAAGAAAACGACAAGAATAAGTTTTCTATAAATAACGGTGTAACAGTTACCGTTAACACTGTTGAAATACCCGGTGGTTAAAATAAAGTAATACACGTTGTCGCACAGTAGCACACGGTATTACACAGTATTTTATATTATTGTTGTTTCAATAATTGTCATTGCACAATATTTTACATTATCAAATCAATAATTTATATTATTTGAATAATATTATTAGACAGCATTATTGGCAATGTCTAGGAAGTTCTGTCTAGAAAAGGGGTTAGTTAATCTAATTGCACGCCAGTAAGGAGAAATCCTTATCGGAAAGCCCCCTCTTTCCTGAGAACGACCGGGTTGTCATTATTGTGATTCTGTAATATTATTTGTGAATAATTAATTATTGATAAAAATGATAAGGAAATATTTATTTAATGAAGGAATTTTTAAAGAGACAATTATTGAGAGTAGATATTTTATCTTTTTTGATAAAATAATTCATTCAAATATATTATTGTAATATTACATTATAAGTGTATGATGTAATAATATAATAATATAATAATGGCGATATTTTTACAATGAATGCACGATATGTGAATAAAATGAGGAGAAAGAGAGCAAATTGGGTCCGAAGTATTTTTGTTACAAAAAATATGTTAAATATGTTGGTGGATCCCGTTTTTGACTGAAGTTTGATTATAGCCTGCAAATTCATCCGTATGTAAATTTGGGTCATTTTTCGTTCGGAATTTGGAAAAACTTTTTCTACAAAGTTGTAGAGAATTAAATTTTCCTATGGAATGGACATAAAATTCATATTTTTCTGATAAAAGGGATATTTATTATGAATTATTGAAGTTCTGGAATATTAGGTCTGAATTAATTTTTGGGGTTATAAATATTTTTTTAAGAAAAATGTTTTTTGTGGGTGGGACCCACTTGTGGAGTGCTGAGATTATGATGTGGTGTGCTTAAGAAAAAAAAATTAATAATATTTTTATTAAATTTTCTGCTTTAGCGTCCTAAGCATTTTCTTATAAATAGGGTGCTTAGTTAGAATTTGAAAATCACACCAGAATCAGAAGTTTTCTCTCTCTATAATATCGAGCGTATTTTTATGAGTATTTAGATACTTTGAGAGTTGATAAGCAGTGCAAGTTTTCTTCAGCATTATATCCGATATTCTAGTCAGAATTACTTGTCTTTTGAGGTAAGGGATGTAATTTTTTTCAAAAATGATGTTATTTCTTTCAATATCATGACACCGAAATATTGGTATGAATTTTATTGTGAAATTTTTATCTTTTTATATTAGAGTTACTATTTACGTATACGACACTATTCACGTATATGGCACTATTCACGAATACGGTACTATTCACAAAAAAATTAAATTTTCATTTTTTTGTCCAAGTTGGCTATTATGGTTCATATCTTTGATTGGATCCAAGTTTTGATCTTCATTCTTGAATTTTGCTCCATTATTGATTATTATGGAGTATTCTTGAACTTGGATAAACTAAATTATGAATCCCTAAGTTTTGTCCTTTATCTCATTGGATTCGTTCTTTAAAATATTTTTCATCATCTTCAGTCTTAAATGGTGATACAGAAGAATATCTTTGGTCTGTAGTGAAAAGATGGATGATTATTTGATGAATATCTTTGGCTTGTAGTGCAAAGATGGATGATTATTTGATGAATATCTTTGGCCTGTAGTGCAAAGATGAATGATTACCTGATGAATATCTTTGGCCCGTAGTGCAAAGATGGACAGGTGTTGAGATGAACATGACCAACTGGTGATACAAATGAATATCTTTGGCCTGTAGTGCAAAGATGAATATTTGATTCAAGATATATATTGATTGATGTTACAGGGATAAAATATTGATTATAGACTTTTAAATCATAGAAGATAGTAGACATTATTTCCTACTTAACTCTTTTGATGCATTGTTAATTTCGCTGCAGTTGTTGATCTAAAACTTGTTGTCCATAATATTTTATCTGATTTGTTGAAGACTAACGATAAATTATTCTGCATTATCTTAGTTATAATATTTTTTACTGGGCTAGTTGAGCTCACCTTTTTCATCTATTGTCCTCTTTAGGAAATGAGAATGTTGCAGGGACTAGTCGGGGAATAGAGTGATGGGCAGAGTTAGAGCAATAGTAGTCCTCACTATTTTTGTATAATAGTGTAAAAATAATTGTAACTATTGAGGACTGAATTTAAGTGTTTATATTTCGTATTATATACAATTTGTATTGACACTCACAACTTTTATGGTCGGCCTGCTCACGACCTTTTGATATAAAAGTTTGTATTTGGATTCTGTACCATATGTTTGGTGACTTAAAATGGGTTGGGTTGATTGGACCTATTCTGGGGTCGTCACACAACTACTTAAATATACAAAGCATTTGGCAAAGCATGACAAAAGTTACTGCTATAGCTGTGTAATCAAAAGTAAGCAGTAAATGAAAGCATATTATAGGGCAGACGGACTCTCTGCCCCTTTACCATTTTTGACTGAGGCAAGATACGCTGCTCCAGTTATCCAGGGTTAGATCCTCATGAATAGGGAGAATTGAGGAATTGTGCTAGTTTGACTTGTCTCGGATAATGACTGAGACATCCTTTACAATAAGGTCGGGGTTTTTCTTTGAACTGCCCCCTTTTCATTTCTTGATGCAAGGAATTTGAATCTGATCCTCGTCGTCACTATCTGGAATCTCATCATTCATACCCACGTAGTTTATCTTAACTCGTATGTTAGCAAATGGGTCTCGTCCTTCGTACATGATCTTTTCTTTTCCCTTTTTGCTATCACCTTCAGGCTTTGGGGTCTTTCTTTCCCCAACTGGTATGATTGGAGGAAACAGCATGGCTGATACAAGAGTGGGGATCTTCCTTATTGGCTTTATGAAACCAGCATCAGTGAGATTTGGTAGCAATATGGTGGAAGCATGAGCCTTAGGGTGCTTATGTGGATTCTGACGGCTTGACCCGGATGAATAACCCAATCCGATTCTCCCTGTTTGGCTTGGGATTTGGACTGGACTTCTGATACCTTATTGGTTCTTTCCTAACCCTTCTCCAGGTTGGAAACCCAAAGATACCATCTCCTGGCCCACTGTCATCACTTCAGGGGAGACCTTTGGCTTTAAGGCTGGTGCTTCGATAGGTAAATACTGAGTATCACTCACCTCCAGGGCTTGAAAACTTGCAAGTTCGATCCCTGCTTCCAGGCTGATCACCGGCATGTCTCCCTGTATGCAGAAAGGATATTCCGGTTCGGCATTCACCGTGATGAGGTTGCCATTGATAATGTATTTGAGTTGTTGATAGAGGGTGGATGGCACTGCCCCTGCCATATGGATCCATGGTTTTCCCAGTAACAAGTTGTATCCAGTGGCGATGTTGAGCACCTGAAAGGACACATAGAAAGTGTGCGGACCAATCTCTAGTGGAAGCTCTATTTCTCCCATAATTGTGGGCGAGATCCATCGAAAGCCCAGATGACCACATGACTGGTTCTGATCCGGTTCGGGTTAATCTTCATTCTTTCCAAGGTATTGTAGGGACAGATGTTGAGGGATGATCCTCCATCTATGAGCACACCTCTGATCACATAGCCGGAAGATATCACTGCTATGTGTAATGACTTGCGATGACCCATCCCTTCTGCAAGTATATCATCGTCATTGAAAGATATCATATTGCTGTTGAAAATGTATTTTACCACATGACGGAATTTCTCGGCATCCACTGTATGTGGCAGATGAGCTTCTTCCTGTACTTTCACCAGAATGTTGCGATGATCTAACGATGATAAGACCAAGTCTAGGATAGACATTTGCTTGGGTGCGTCTTTTAAGATTTGCACCACCTTGATTTCATTATGTCCCATTTTGGTGAGGAACTCTTCAATTTTCTCTTTTGCAACCTTTTCTTTTTCTTTGATGACTGGTTTTATCACCCGCTAAGGCAGGTACAATGGATTATCCTTTGGTACAATGGCAATGTTGTTTGAGGTGGACCCTTCGTCATTCCCGTAGCTCCATGGGACCCTCTTCAGACTGATAACTGGATACTGAGGTCTGAAGGGAAAAATTAAAGGCTCGGGTGCGGCAACCTTCACAGGATTTTATGTTTCTTGGACCCCTTTCCCTAGTAGTACTAAGGGTGTGAAGACTGGCTCCTTATCATAGGAAACGACAGCCATTGTATCCTAATTCCACGTAGTGGGAATAAAGAGAGTGTCTTCATCTAGGAGGCCACAATCCCGATTCCCTCTTATCAATTCACCGCTTTCAATTATATTCTGAATCAGGTTACGAAGTGCCCAGCAATCCTCAGTATCATGGCCGGGTGCATTGGAGTGGTACTAACAAGTTTGGTCAGGTTTGAATTTCCTGGATCGTGGGTTCAATGGAGGTAATAAATCTACAACCATTCCCTCGTTGATTAACATCTGGGGGATTTCCTCTATTGGCTGGTTCAGGTTAATAAAATTTCTTTGAATTAAGAATTTCCTACCAGCTTGGAAATTCTCATCTTTGGCCATCTTGTCTGCCCAGGGTTTATGCTCATGAGACCGGTAGTGATCCCTCATATGGATAGGACTGATCTCCGGTGTGGGAGGACTTGCATCAGACTGATTGGTGTGGTTTATCAGCTGCCTGGTAATTTGATGTTGGTATACAACCAAATCTTCTAACTGTTCAATTTGTTCCTTGATAGACTTAATCTCTTGTTCTATCAGGAATCGCCTTTCTGAATACTCCCAACTGTTTGGGTTGTTGTTGCTGGATGGAGTTGATTCTCCCACATAACGAAGGTACTTGGATCCTTCTCCATTTTTTGTGTTGATCATTTTGACATTTTCCTCTTTGTGCTGAGGTAAGGGATTATCCTATACGTGCGGTTGCTTGGGCTTTGTCACCACAATCTTTCCATTGTCAATCAAGTCTTGAATTTTATGCTTGAGAGACCAACAGTCTTGGGTGTCATGGCCAGGAGATCCAGAATGGTAGGCACACTTCTTGCTTGGGTCGAAATTCCGTCCACCGGTGTTGGTTGGTGGAAGGAGTTGCACAATCTTTTTCTGTGCGGTTAATAGTTTCAGCACATTCTCGAGTGAATCCCCTAATGAGGTGAATGTTCTCCGATGTTTGGCCTCCATAGTCCTCTAAAATGGAGGGTTTGAAGGTTGTGCAGGGGCTTGAAAAGGGGTATAATTCCTCCTTTGAATGGGCATATTGCTTGACTCGTCCCTTGGATTCTGTCCTTGCAATACTAAGGATACTTCTTCATCTTTCTGTTGGGTTTGTACGAAATCGTGACGCAATCAAATTGTAAAAATTAGCGGAAGCATGGTATATCAGAGTTTAAAAAAAATTCTACAAAACCATTACCCGGATCATCCTTTATGTAAATTATTAATTTAAAACGATAAATAATAAGTTATGGAATCATACCCTTGTAAAACGAAGCTTCCACAGGTACTAGTTCAACTCCTTGTTCTTCGTGATCTCCTTGAATTTTCGGGTTAGATTCCTTCCCTTGATCAACGTTAGCCACCCAAGTGTTTGGCCTCTTGAGGTGATCCACCAAGGAAAATGAATTATCAAGAAGGAGGGTGGTTGGCTTAGTTTTCTATCCTCTATAGAAAAAGAGTACTCTCCAACAATTGGAATTGCCTCATTCAATATCTATTATAAGACTCCTCTTATATAGATATTGGTCAACCCTTCTAATCCTATTAGACATGGGATTTCTTTTAATTAATTAAACTCCTTTAATTAATTTAGGCTTCCCACCACATTGGGAATAATTAATTAAATTTATTTAATTAATTTGTCTCCTAATCTTATTAGGAATAAAAGAGAGTACTAATATTAAATTAATTACTAAACTCCTTTAGAAATTAAAATAATATTAATTGTAATAATATTAATAAGACTCCTCTTATTAATTTATATTTAATATTTCCAAAATATAAAATAATAAACATTAAGCTATTTAATTTATTCTATCACTATAGATTAAATTAATTACACTTAAAGCATTATTACGATTATGCCATTATCTTCTTAAATAATAATTCTTCCTTTTATGGTGTGACCCTTTAGGTTCTCTATATTAAACCGGTTGTGAATAAATCAATTAGAACAATTCTAATCTTATTTAAATAAATAAATTAAACTAATAATCTATTTAAATAAATAATATTTATTCTACAATAGGGATAAGTCTCCCTAGCGATCAACGACTTTTCAGATAATATAGATTTCAACATTAATCATAAAAGAACCTGTAAGTAAATAGTTACCATACAATTCAATCCTTCCACCATACAATGTCCCAATTAAATATAAGACATGAATTTACTGTCAAGTCTTATTTTATTTAATTATATGTATTTCGATTAGAAAATGCACAACTCCGATTAATGCAAATTAGAAACCTCTTTCTAATTTCATTCCACCTTGGCCAAGGATTCCTGGGTTGTCATTTAACGAATCACATAGGACATATCTCCTCTTTTACTAGAGGTGGTAGATTCTTTATTGATCATTCATTATCTCCATATGTAACTCATTATACCCAAGCATACCCTATATATGCCTTAAAAGGTCTTAAGAAATAAGTCAAAGTATAATTTGTTACATACAAGATACTATGATGATCTCAAGTCCAAGGATCACTTGTACTACTTTCACATTAGGAATTCCTATTGACAGGCTAGTAAAACTCCATTAGGTATTCCATAGCGAGTCACGTTCAGTGAACTTATTCTCCAATAAGCACCTACATACTTGCTTTAGTGTCTCCACACAAATGATCATGAGATCAATCATCCTCATCCAATGAGCAAGCAACATATGTACCAATCTATCCGGATTTACTAATCCCCTTTTTAGTAATCCCACGATTGGGAACTATTTTAGTTTTAAAGCTTTCTAAGAATTTAGATCTCATTAGCATGATCAACATCATGATTCTAAAAGCATTGCTTAAAACTATGGGTTATTTACATATTATAAAAACAGCACCATGTAGATAATTAAATGCCTTTAATAAATAAATATTTTATTAATAAATAAATAAGATTGTTTACAAAGTATGTGCTTTATCATCATACATGATTGGCTTGTATGCACACTACTATCAATCTCCCACTTGCACTAAAGCCAATCGTCATGGTATCTCATACCCATCTTCTCTAAGTGATGATCAAACTGCTGTTGTGTTAAAGCTTTAGTAAATGGATCTGCAATGTTGTCTTGAGAGTCTACACGCTCCAAGGTGACGTCTCCTCTTTCAATGATCTCCCTGATCAAGTGAAATCGCCGCAACACGTGTTTAGATTTTTGATGAGACCTTGGTTCCTTAGCCTGTGCAACTGCTCCTATGTTGTCACAGTAAACGGGAACTGCTTCTCCAATGCTAGGAACCATACCAAGTTCAGTTATGAACTTTTTCATCCAAATAGCTTCCTTTGCAGCTTCACTTGCAGCTATATACTCTGCCTCTGTCACTGAATCAGCAACTGTTTGCTGCTTGGAACTCTTCCAACTCACTGCGCCTCCGTTCAAGGTAAAAACATACCCCGAAATAGATTTACTGTCATCTTGGTCCGTTTGAAAACTTGAGTCTGTGAAGCCCTCGAGTTTTAATTCAAACCCACCGTAGACAAGAAAAATATCCTTAGTCCTTCTCAAGTATTTTAGGATATTCTTCACTGCCTTCCAGTGCTCTTCTCCTGGATTCGACTGGTATCTGCTCGTTACACTAAGTGCATGAGCAACATCCGGTCTAGTACATATCATACCGTACATGATAGATCATATTGCAGAAGCATAAGGGATCTTACTCATACGGGCTCTCTCCTCAGGTGTCTTTGGGGCTTGTTTCTTGGAGAGATGTATTCCATGGCTCATCGGCATGAGACCTCTTTTGGAATCTTCCATGCTAAATCTCTTTAGCATTGTATCAATGTATGTTCTTTGGGATAAACCAAGCATCCTTTTAGATCTATCTCTATAGATCTTTATCCCCAAAATATAGGATGCTTCTCCCAAGTCCTTCATGGAGAAGTATTTAGATAACCAGATTTTAATCGATTGTAGCATAGGAATGTCATTCCCTATCAGTAATATATCATCAACATATAATACAAGGAATGAAACTGCTCTCCCACTGACCTTCTTGTACACACATAGTTCATCGTCGTTTTTGATAAAATCAAACTCTTTGATTGTCTCATCAAAACGAATGTTCCATCTACGAGAAGCTTGCTTCAATCCATAAATGGATCATTGCAGCTTACAGACTTGATTTATTCCAACCTTTGAAACAAATCCCTCTGGCTGTGTCATATACACATCCTCCTCAAGTTTCCCATTGAGGAAGGCCGTTTTCACGTCCATCTGCCAGATCTCATAATCGTTATAAGCTGCAATCACAAGCAAAATCCGAATGGACTTGAGCATAGCTACTGGTGAAAAGGTTTCATCATAGTCAACTCCTTGTCTTTGTTTGAAACCTTTTGCAACCAGTCGGGCCTTATAGGTCTCTACCTTGAGGTCCGCTCCAGTCTTTCTTTTAAAGACCCATTTACACCCAATAGGCTTAATGCCTTCATGTGGTGAAACCAAAGTCCATACTTTGTTTTCATACATGGAGTCCATTTCGAATTTCATAGCTTCAAGCCATTTTTCTGAGTCTTTATTACTCATAGCCTGTTCGTAATTCAATGGATCATCATCATTCATGATGTATACCTCATCGCCATCCTCTATAACGAATCCATACCTCTCAGGTATCTTCGGTACTCTTCCAGATTTACGAACAGGGTGTGGTATAGTAGGTTCTTCTACTTGGTCAGGTACCTGACTTTGATCCGTGGTAATTTATGGTTCTTGAACTTCTTCAAGATATATCTTACTCCCGCTGACCCCTTCATGGATAAACTCCTTTTCCAAGAAAGCAGCATATTTCGCAACAAACACCTTTTGATCAGTTGGATGATAGAAATAATACCCTAAAGTTTCTTTAGGGTATCCCACAAATCTATACTTATTGGATTTAGTCTGTAGCTTATCATTTTCAAACTTTTTGACATAAGCTGGGCAACCCCGAGTCTTAACATGCTTAAGATTTGGTTTCCTCCCCTTCCACATCTCATATGGAGTCTTTGGGACGGATTTGGTAGGTACCTTGTTAAGTAGGTATGCAGCTGTTTCTAGGGCATATCCCCAGAAAGAAATTGGAAGGTCAGTAAAACTCATTATGGATCGAACCATGTCCAACAGTGTTCGATTTCTCCTTTCAGATACTCCATTTAACTGTGGTGTACCTGGAGGAGTCCATTGTGAGATTATACCATTTTCTTTAAGACAATTGAGAAACTCACCGCTTAAGTATTCTCCACCTCGATCTGATCGAAGTATCTTTATACTCTTGCCCGTTTGTTTCTCTACTTCACTTCTGAACTCTTTAAACTTTTCAAATGATTCTGACTTGTATTTCATTAAATACACATATCCAAATCTTGAGTGATCATCAGTGAAAGTAATAAAATAAGAATACCCACCCTGTGCACTTGTTGTCATAGGTCCACAAACGTCTGTGTGAATCAATGCCAACAACTCTGTAACTCTTTCTCCTTTTCCACTAAAAGGAGATTTAGTCATTTTACCCATGAGACAAGAATCACAAGTTGGATATGATTCATAATCAGATAACTCAAGGAGCCCATCTTTATGCAACTTGGATAATCTTGTTTCATTGATATGACCGAGTCTACAGTGCCACATGTAGGTATAATTAATATCATCTCTTTTCCTTTTCTTAGTTTGTTCAATTTGAAAAATATTTTCTTGTAAGTCAAGTGTATAAAGTCCATTTCGCAAATTTTCAACACCATATAAAACATCGCCTTTATAAATAGAACAACTATTGTTCTTTATAACAACGTTAAATCCTTCCATATCTAATACAGAAATTGAAATAATATTTTTAATAATATTCGGAACATAATAACAATTATTAAGATAAATGGACTTGCCCGAAGGCATTGCTAAATAATAAGTTCCTACAGCTAATGCAGCAACCTTTGCTCCATTCCCCACTCGTAGGATCACCTCATCATTGTTTAGCTTTCTACTTCTGACCAGTCCCTTCACATTATTACATATGTGAGAACCACAGCCGGTATCCAATACCCAAGTAGAATTTTGACTTTCTAAAAAATTAATTTCAATCATGAACAAACCTTGATTGGAAGTCGAAGCTTCTCCAAGCTTCTTCTTTGCCAGAAACTTCTTGCAGTTCCTCTTCCAATGACCCGGCTCGTTGCAATGGAAGCACATTCCTTTGCTAGCTGGATCAGATTTCTTTTGTTCCTTTATGTTCACTTTGCCCTTGGTCATCCGAGATCGGAAGAGCTCCTTAGATATCTCATATCTAGCAGTCCTACTTTGTTCACCATACAACTCCTTGAGGTGAATCAACATAGTAGGAGCATCCATGTTTTCGTGCTGACGCTGAAGCTCGTTATTCATGGATGCGAGCATGATGCATTGAGCCACAGATGCATCATCTTGCCACTTTACAATGGTGGCAATCTCTTCCTCAGAGGCTGTTTCTGGAACAGTTCCAGGGACAGGTGAGTTTAGGACATAAGAAATCTTTTCAGCAGTGAGAACTATTCTCAGATTTCTTAGCCAGTCCGTATAATTCGGCCCGGTAAGCTTATTAGCATCAAGTATGCTTCGCAGTGAAATTAGTGATTTTGACATTTTTAAAATTCTGCATGTGAAAAATAACATTTTAGCAAACATTCATTTTATTAATTTTGCATACCAAAATAAATTTAGGTCTTTATTTTAAATTGGTATCTCCCACTATTTTTATCAAACTATATTACCCTCATTTATATAGTTCGGCAACATCTAATTAAAGATTTGCTAGTGAGAATAAGGATCCCATTTCAAATGTATATAACCTTGTGGATAGCACAACAAGCGATATACAAATAAATAGGTAGACAACTCTTGTCAATTACATCACTATATAACTCCATTTATTTTGCCTCTTAAATCATAATAGTCAAGTGTGTGAACATCCGAACTAAAATAATTTAAGTTAAGTCCAGCCTAGCACTTCTATAAATTAAAAAAAGAAAAATGTTCGTCCTTGTGGATAGCACAACAAGACTAGATCGTTCAATTTTCTTGAGAAGCATCAAATGTGATTAATTAACATCTTAAATACGCAATACTCGCCTTGTGGATAGCACAACAAGCTCATATTAAATATTTAATACTCTATTAATTTATCATGCTAGAAGGCGACGTTCGATATTCCAAATATCATTTGAACGCTTCAGACTTAATATTATTTCTTTGAGGGGTTTGTTATTATTTGTCTCATCTTGTTTAGCGCGCATGCACATATATATATAAAATACGCGTCATTTTATTAAACATGCGAAGCATGTTTGCATAAAATATAATATATATAATATTTAGCATGCAATATAGAATACTATATTCTACCCGGATTGATTATGGACTTTTATTCTAGTTTGATTCACTAAAACCACCAAGTGAACCAAAAGGTCAAACCTAGGAGTGCAAGAATTTAAATTTAAATATAACTATTACATTTAAACCCGGGCTCCATACAAACGGGTCTTCATGCGCTCCTTGCTCCTTGGTTTCCAATTTTTTCAAGATAATTCTAACTATTTCTATTACATTAAACTATTTAATTTAAATAGAAACCTTGATCAGCAGTCAAGGGGAAGTACATAGGAGAGAGATAGAATTTTACATCAAGAAAAAATAATTAGAGAAGACGACGTACACAGACCCCATTTAATAAAACTCATTCATTCAAGCATTCAACTAAAATAAAATCCAATCACATTGGTCAAATAGTCCATAATCAATCCCCATTTATTATCATACATATCACCATATATATCAATAAATAAATATTCATCTCATGGATTAAAACATTCCATATATATATATGAGTATCATTTAATGGGCAATTTTAAATTGCATGAAATCTAATTTCAAGATTAAAATAAACTCTTTATTTTAATTATAAAATTATTTAGAATATAATATATAAATATATCATATTTATTTTTTAAAAAAGAAGTCACCTTCTTTTATCAAAAGAGTCCTGCAGGTTTATTAAAAGAGTCCTTTTCTGATGGGTCACATTCTTTTTGGAGTAAGAAAGAGACAACACCTTTTCTTTGCAGAATTCAAGATTAGCACCCCAAAAAAAAAATTGTGATTCGTCCCAAAAAAAAACGTCATTTTTTTTTGTTAAAAAAAATAATTTTATACAATAAAATTATGCCCAATAAATTATTTTTAAATACATACCCATATGTATATGAAATCAAAAATAAATTAATAATTGCATAAAGGTTTGGCTCTAATGCCACTGTTGGGTTTGTACGAAATCGTGACGCAATCAAATTGTAAAAATTAGCGGAAGCATGGTATATCAGAGTTTAAAAAAAAATCTACAAAACCATTACCCGGATCATCCTTTATGTAAATTATTAATTTAAAACGATAAATAATAAGTTATGGAATCATACCCTTATAAAACGAAGCTTCCACAGGTACTAGTTCAACTCCTTGTTCTTCGTGATCTCCTTGAATTTCCGGGTTAGATTCTTTCCTTTGATCAACGTTAGCCACCCAAGTGTTTGGCCTCTAGAGGTGATCCACCAAGGAAGATGAATTATCAAGAAGGAGGGTGGTTGGCTTAGTTTTTTATCCTCTATAGAAGAGGAGTACTCTCCAACAATTGGAATTGCCTCATTCAATATCTATTATAAGACTCCTCTTATATAGATATTGGTCAACCCTTCTAATCCTATTAGACATGGGATTTCTTTTAATTAATTAAACTCCTTTAATTAATTTAGGCTTCCCACCACATGGGGAATAATTAATTAAATTTATTTAATTAATTTGTCTCCTAATCTTATTAGGAATAAATGAGAGTACTAATATTAAATTAATTACTAAACTCCTTTAGAAATTAAAATAATAATAATTGTAATAATATTAATAAGACTCCTCTTATTAATTTATATTTAATATTTTCAAAATATAAAATAATAAACATTAAGCTATTTAATTTATTCTATCACTATAGATTAAATTAATTACACTTAAAGCATTATTACGATTATGCCATTACCTTCTTAAATAATTATTCTTCCTTTTATGGTGTGACCCTTTAAGTTCTCTATATTAAACCGGTTGTGAATAAATCAATTAGAACAATTCTAATCTTATTTAAATAAATAAATTAAACTAATAATCTATTTAAATAAATAATATTTATTCTACAATAGGGATAAGTCTCCCTAGCGATCAACGACTTTTCAGATAATATAGATTTCAACATTAATCATAAAAGAACCTGTGAGTAAATAGTTACCATACAATTCAATCCTTCCACCATACAATATCCCAATTAAATATAAGACATGAATTTACTGTCAAGTCTTATTTTATTTAATTATATGTATTTCGATTAGAAAATGCACAACTTCGATTAATGCAAATTAGAAACCTCTTTCTAATTTCATTCCACCTTGGCCAAGGATTCCGAATCACATAGGACATATCTCCTCTTTTACTAGAGGTGGTAGATTCTTTATTGATCATTCATTATCTCCATATGTAACTCATTATACCCAAGCATACCCTATATATGCCTTAAAAGGTCTTAAGAAATAAGTCAAAGTATAATTTGTTACATACAATATACTATGATGATCTCAAGTCCAAGGATCACTTGTACTACTTTCACATTAGGAATTCCTATTGACAGGCTAGTAAAACTCCATTAGGTATTCCATAGCGAGTCACGTTCAGTGAACTTATTCTCCAATAAGCACCTACATACTTGCTTTGGTGTCTCCACACAAATGATCATGAGATCAATCATCCTCATCCAATGAGCAAGCAACATATGTACCAATCTATCCGGATTTACTAATCCCCTTTTTAGTAATCCCACGATTGGGAACTATTTTAGTTTTAAAGCTTTCTAAGAATTTAGATCTCATTAGCATGATCAACATCATGATTCTAAAAGCATTGCTTAAAACTATGGGTTATTTACATATTATAAAAACAGCACCATGTAGATAATTAAATGCCTTTAATAAATAAATATTTTATTAATAAATAAATAAGATTGTTTACAAATTATGTGCTTTATCATCATACATGATTGGCTTGTATGCACACTACTATCACTTTCTTCTAATGTGCTCTCCGGGGATTACTCCCATAATTTCCGGACTGGATATGTTTGGCAACAGCTTCCAAGGAAGTCAAGTCCTTTATATTCCCAGACTTCAGCCCCATTTCGGCCATTTCACCGTGCTTGATCATCTCAAAGAATGGTTTTCCTATGCCTGCTAGGACCCTCTCGTAATATGGAGCTTCTTGAATATCGATGAAGGTTATAACTATCTCAGTCTCATTTATAGCTGGAATGACTTGTTCTGCGACCTGCCTCCACCGTTGAGCATATTCTCTAAATGACTTAGAACTTTGTTTCTTGATTTTGGTTATCTGGTATCTGTCTAGAGCCAGCTAAGATTGGAAACTATATTGATTGAGGAAGGCATGGGCTAATTCTTCCCAACTGTAAATTTTGGAGTTGTCTAGACGGGCGTACCAGGCTCTAGCCTCTCCGGTCAGACTCTTCTGAAATAATTGTATTCCAAGCTTCTCGTCCTATGCATAGGATCTGATTTCTCCAATGAATACTTTCAAGTGGGTATAGGGGTCTCCCAATCCATCGTATTTCTCAAAATCAGGAGTTCTAAATTTTTTATGGATAACAAGCCCCAGGGAATATACAGAGGTCTGAATAATTGACACTGCCAAAGGCCTCAGTCCCTTTGATAGACCGGATGGTTTCTTCCATCTGCTGTACTTTCTTTAGAATGTCACCAGCTTCCTGTTCTATGTTGAGGGTGGTGATTTCAGGGGTTTTGTTGGTTGTGTCCTGGTTTTGTGGTCCAAGAATCTGAGTATTTGCCTTTTCGTTCTCTTGACTGCCACCACTACCACCAGGTGTTCCCGGTTCTGTGTGAGCTTAGGCTTGCTACCCTTTAAGAGCCTTACTTTGTTCTCTCAGGAAATTGGCTAATTCAGCTATCTGATTCTTTAGGCCTTCAAACTCCTCCCTAGAGACATGGGTGGATTCTGGTTGAGCACTTGAAGTCATGTCCGGGGATGGACTTAGTGCTTTCTTAGACTTAGATCTAGTGACAGGACCAATTTTTCACCTACAACAAAATGTAGGCAAGTCAATTTTTTGAGGCAGGTAGGGATAGGTTGCATGCCATGATGTGTTTTTGTGGTTTTTTAATCTTATCCTGCAAAACAGAGGTTAGTTGTTTTGATGACAGGATGTATTATAACAGGGAATGTAACTTTTTATTATGATATTTACATTGTGCTTCTTTACATTGGAATGGAAAACTTGACATGGAATTGAAAGAGGAAGGCATGAAGAAGCTTCCCATCGAATTTGGTTAATCAGAGGCTGACCAATCTTAGGTTACTCTCGCGGCTTTTTGGCATGAAGGTCCCCAGATCATCGCAATCTACTGGAGGGAAAATTAATCCGGTCATTCAACTGGAGCGAATATGGGTGGTGCATTTTTATGAGCCCCAGAGACTTAGCCGTCCCCAGAGACATTACTTATCACCGACTGGTTTGTCTCCTAGAGGAGGAATAGAGGAATCACACAACATACATTCACATATATCGTGTCTCACCGTTTATGCATATAATGACATGGGTGCGAAACACTAATATGGGTGCGATGCACTAAAAAAGCAGGAAAGCATACATTCACATTCATTCAAAGTAAAGACGCAGCATTCACGCATTCATTTAATGTAAAGAAACAGCATTCACACATACGTAGTTTTTTAAAAGGGAAACTTTTGAAAAGATTTGAACGCGGGCTAAGCCCTCTACTGTCCCCAGCAGAGTCGCCACCTGTCGATGTCGGGAAAAAATCCGCGGGTCGGGTCACAACCCGGATCTTTCTCTTTTCCTAAGTTATCTCTATCCTTACTCTTTTTATTATGAAAAAAGGTTTTGAAAGGTTTTTTAGGAAAAGGCCAACATGTATTATGTCGACGATTTGAACATTTTACAGAGTCGCCAGTTGGTAGATTTGAAATGGTTATATCAACTCAACCGAGTTTTGTTTGAAAGAGGCCCAATTTGCTGGACACTGTCAAAACTTGATCTTTGAAACCAAAGTTTTGAGTTTGGGGGCTTGGTTAAGTGTGGGGAAGGTGTTAGACACCCCACAACTCCCGTGTAAACACGGTACCATAACTTTTCAATATTTCCCTTTTATATCTACAATGTGTGTGTGAATGCTGGAAGAAATTGGGCCTATTCTTGATTGGAAGTATGTTTATGCATCGTTGAACCTATATACGAAGGGTTTGATTTGATTTGCAAAAAGTCTTTGATTTGATTTGCAAAAGTGTTTGATTTGATTTGCAAAAGCTTTTCTTTTCGATAAGATTAAAAAATGATGTTTTGAAAGCAGGTTTTCAAACCCTTACGCTAACATAGGAATTGAAGCATATCGATTCTTCAATTTTATCTTTTCAGCCTTACGGCACAATTTGAATGGTAATTGTCGGGCTGCAAAGCATCCTCGACCACAAAATATATACAAGTGTCGGTCTTCTCATGGGCATGACAGCCATCGAAGGGACTCTGACACGACAAACCATATTTTCACTATGTTGAGACCTTAAATCCGGATAACCGTTTTAAGGTCTTTTGTATGTACATTTTTATAGAAAAAATAGCAGGGTACATTTGTAAAGTGGAGTTTGTCCATCGTGGAAATCAGATTCTGATCAGTTTGATCATGAATCCCACGATTCCTAGGCTCACATAGTGAGGCCGATAAACCTGCACAGCTCAAATTTGTACAAAAATATATCCAAATATCGCTAGAACAAGGGATTCATTAGTAAATCCTGGCTCGCACATGGCCGAAGCATCTCGTTCCCACTAGATAGCGATCTAAGGGCCGCGATGTAGCTTTTACAATTGAAACTAAAAAAATGCTAGATTTAAATAAATCTCAGCCATTCTAGCTTCCTGGTTCCGTCTGGACCTATTTTGAACCGTTTGAAAGCTAGAGTTGGCGAGATTTTAATAAATCTAGTTCGCCCGCAGAAATGTCAGTGTCGATTCATATCAAATGAATATTTAAAGCAACAATTTAATAAAAATGAGTAAAGCAATATATATATATATATAAGCCGTAAAGGGCGATGGGTTTTCACGCTGATGCCCGGACTGAAATATAAATAAATAAATAAATATATATATATATTTATATATATATATATATTTGTAAAAGCTGTATAAAAGCCACGGAATGATCCAGGCTGGAGAGAATGTAAATATATATAGAAAAGCATTAAAGGGCGGTGGGTTTTCACTCCGAGGCCCGGACTGGAATGTAAATATATATATATATATATAGTAAAAAGACCACAAAATGATCCAGGCCGAACTGGAATGTAAATATATATATATATAGACAGAAAAGTAGTCAACCAAGACTGGGAAGATAACCCAATGTGGTGAATGTTGCTTATATATGCATATATATATATATATATAAAAGCAATAAAAAGGTCATAGAATGATCCAGGCCAAACTGGAATGTAAATATATATATATATATATAGTTAAATATATACAGAAAAGTAGTCAAACCAAGACTGGGAAGATAACCCAGTGTGGTGAATGTTGCTTATATATGCATACATATATATATATATAAAAGCAGTAAAAAGACCACAGAATAATCCAGGCCGAACTAGAATGTAAATATATATATATATATATATATATAGAAAAGTAGTCAACCAAGACTGGGAAGATAACCCAGTGCGGTGAATGTTACTTATATATGCATATATATATATATATAAAAGCCGTAAACTACCGCAGATTTGACATCCGGGCTTTACAGAATTAAAAAGTTAGTATATATACAGTTAAATATATACAAAAAAAGCCAAACCCGGACTGGGAAGATAACCAAGTCCGGCGAAGTTGCTCAATACAAAGATGCAAGTATATAAAAGCTGCTGGAAGGGACGGATCGTCAATCCGAGTTATAGAAATGCTAGAAAATGCGTTTAGGTACTAAAATGTACCAAAATTTAACAAAAACGGCCACGGAACTAAGTTCCGGACATATTTAGAAAACTCTTTGATTGTCTCATAAAAACGGATGTTCCATCTACAAAAAGCTTGCTTCAATCCATAAAAGGATTGTTGTAGCTCATATACATGAATTGCTTCAGCCATTGAAACAAATCCATCTAGATGTATCATACATACATTCTCCTCTAATAATTTATATTTGAGGAAGGGAGTCTCCACGTCCATTTTGCCAAATCTAGTATTAATAAGCTACAATCGCAAGTAAAATCCAAATGGTCTTGTGCATTACTTCAAAGATCCATTTTAGATTTTATGGTCATCTACCATTTCTCTGTGTCTTAATTACTCATAGCCTGTTCGTAATTTAATGGATCATCATCATTCATGACGTGTACCTCATCGTCATCCTCTATAACGAATCCATGCATATCAGGTATCTTCGGTACTCTTTCAGATTTACGAACAGGGTGTTGCACAGAAAGTGTCTCTACTTGGACAGGTTCATCCACTTGATCTGTAGTGGTTTGTGGTTCATGAATTTCTTCAAGATCTATTTTCCTGCCACTAGCCCCTTCAAGAATAAACTCATTTTCCAAGAAGGCCGCGTGTTTTGCAACAAACACCTTTTGCTCAGTAGGATTGTAGAAATAGTATCCTAAACTTTCTTTAGGATATCCCACAAACATGCACTTATCAGATCTTATCCCAAGCTTATCATTTTGAAACCTTTTCACATAAGCTAGACATCCTCAAATCTTAACATGCTTAAGACCATATTCCCTCCCTGTCCACATCTCATATGGAGTCTTGGAGACGGATTTTGAGGGGACCTTATTTAGTAGATATGCAACCGCTTCTAGCGTATAACCCCATAATGATATTGGAAGAACGGTAAAACTCATCATAGAGTAAACCATGTCCAACAATGTTCAATTTCTCCTTTCAGATACTCCATTTAACCGTGGTGTACCTGGTGGAGTCCATTGTGAGATTATACCATTATCTTTGAGACAATTGAGAAACTCACCGCTTAAGTATTCTCCACCTCGATCTGATCGAAGAATCTTAATACTCTTACCCGTTTGTTTCTCTACTTCACTTCTGAACTCTTTAAACTTTTCAAATGATTCAGATTTGTAGTTCATTAAATTCAAATATCCAAATCTTAAGTGATCATCAGTGAAAGTAATAAAATAAGAATACCCTCCCTGTGCATTTGTTGTCATAGGTCCACAAACATCTGTGTGAACCAACGCTAACAACTCTGTAACTCTTTCTCCTTTTCCACTAAAAGGAGATTTAGTCATTTTACCCATGAGACAAGATTCACAAGTTGGATATGATTTATAATCGGATAACTCTAAGAGTCCATCCTTATGCAACTTGGATAATCTTGTTTCATTGATATGACCGAGTCTACAGTGCTATATATAGGTATAATTAACATCATTTCTTTTCCTTTTCTTACTTTGTTCTATTTGAAGTATATTTTCATGCAAGTCAAGTATATAAAGTCCATTTCGCTGATTATCAACACCATATAAAATTGTCTTTATAAATAGAACAACTGTTGTTCTTTATTATAATGTCAAATCCTTCCATATCTAATACAAAAATAGAAATAATATTTCAAATGATATTCGGAACAAAATAACAATTATTTAAATAAATAGACTTGCCCGTAGGCAGTGCTAAACAATAAGCGCCTACAGCTAATGCAACAACCTTTGCTCCATTTTTCACTTGTAGGACAACCTCATCCGTGTTTCACTTTCTACTTCTGACCAGTCCCTGCACAGTATTACATATGTGAGAACCACAGCCGGTATCCAATACCCAAGTAGAATTTTGACTTTCTAAAAAATTAATTTCAATCATGAACAAACCTTGATTGGAAGTCAAAGCTTCTCCAAGCTTCTTCTCTACTAGAAACTTCTTGCAATTCCTCTTCCAATGACCCGGCTCGTTGCAATGGAAGCACATTCCTTTGCTAGCTGGATCAGGTTTCTTTTGATCCTTCATATTCACTTTGCCCTTAGCCTTTTTATATTTCTTCTTTTCAGAAGATACCTTGGGCCTCTTCCTTTTCCTAGAAGAATCCACCATTAAGACATGGTTCTTCTTGGATGGGAAGTGACTTTCTATAATTTTCAACATGTTAAATAATTCAGGCAAGCTGACATCTAACTTATTCATGTGGAAATTTATGATGAACTGCGAGAAGGTCTCAGGGAGTGACTGCAAGACCAAGTCTTGACTCAACTCCCCATCCTATGAAGAACCCAAGCTGTCCAAGGCGTTCAATCAGATTGATCACCCATAGGACATGAGTCTCAATGGCGGTGCCCTCGGACATCCGAGATCAGAAGAGCTCTTTAGATATCTCATATCTAGCAGTCCTACTTTGTTCACCATACAACTCCTTGAGGTGAAGCAACATAGTAGGAGCATCCATGTTTTCATGCTGACGCTGAAGCACATTATTCACGAATGCGAGCATGATGCATTGAGCCCAAGATGCATCACTTTGCCACTTTACAATGGTGGCAATCTCTTCCTCAGAGGCTGTTTCTGGAACAGTTCCAGGGACAGGTGAATTTAGGACATAAGAAATCTTTTCAGCAGTGAGAACTATTCTCAGATTCCTTAACCAGTCCGTGTGATTCAGTCAGGTCAGTTTGTTAGCATCAAGTATGCTACGCAGTGAAATTAGTGATTTCGTCATTTTTTTAAATTTTTGTATGTGAAAAGACAACATTTTAGCAAACATTCATTTAATTAATTTTATATACCAAAATAAATTAGGTCTTATTTTAGATTGGTATCTCCCACTATTTTCTTCAAACTATATTATCTTCAC
Source organism: Panax stipuleanatus (assembly GCA_020205555.1). Lineage (NCBI taxonomy): Eukaryota > Viridiplantae > Streptophyta > Magnoliopsida > Apiales > Araliaceae > Panax > Panax stipuleanatus. Next base: position 104,826,366 of record CM035126.1, read on the forward strand.
TTATATAGTTCGGCTAAATCTAATTAAAGATTTTCTAGTGAGATTAAGGATCCCATTTCAAATATATATAGTCTTGTGTGTGCACAACAAACGATATATAAATAAATAGGTAGACAACGCTTGTCAATTACATCGACATGTAACTCCTTGTATTTTACCTCTTAGATCGTAAGGGTCAAGTGTGTGCACATCCGAACTAAAATGATTTAAGTTAAGTCCAACCTAGCACTCTATATATTCAAAAAAAATATTATTCTTGTGTGTGCGCAACAAAATAATATTGTTCAATTAACTTTTTAAACATCAAATGTGATTAAATTAATATCTTAAATGCTTAATACTCGCCTTGTGTGTGCACAACAAATTCATATTAAATATTTAATACTCTATTAATTTATCATGCTAGAAGGCGACGTTCGATATTTCAAATATCATTGAACGCTTTAGACTTAATATGATTCCTTTGAGGGGTTTGTTATTATTTATCTCATCTTGTTTACCGCACATGCACACACACACACACACACGCATATATATATATATATATATATATATATATATAAATACGCGTCACTTTATTGAAATATGCAAAGCATGTTTGCATAAAATATAATATATATTACTTAGCGTGCACATATAAAATACTATATTCTACCCAGATTGATTATCGACTTTTATTCTAGTTTGGTTCATTAAAGCCACCAAGTGAACCAAAAGGTCAAACCTAGGAGTGCAAGAATTTAAATTTAAACGTAACTATTATTCACGCGCTCCTTGCTCTTTGGTTTCCAATTTATTCAAGATAATTCTAACTATTTCTATTACATTAAACTATTTAATTTAAATAGAAACCTTGATCAGCAGTCAAGGGGAGGTACATAGGAGGGAGATAGAATTTTACATCAAGAAAAATCAGAGAAGACGAGGTACGCAGACCACATTTAATAAATCCATTCATTCAAGCATTCAACTAAAATAAAATCCAATCATATTGGTCAATAGTCTCATAATCAATCCCATTTATTATCATACATATCACCATATGCATCAATAAATAAATATTCATCTCATGAATTAAAATATTCCATATAAATATATATGAGTATCATTTAATGGGCAAAATTAAATTTCATGAAATCCAATTTCAAGATTAAAATAAACTCTTTATTTTAATTATAAAATTATGAAGAATAATATATATATAGTAACCTCCACCTTTTGAAAACAGTGATTCATGGAATCACTTCTTTTTTTTTCAATTCGTGGTCACCTTTACATGTTTTGCAGTCACCTTATAATGGGAAGTTTGGATTTACTTTTTAAAAGAAAGTCAATTCGCCTTTTTTTTTTAAACAATCACAGCTACCAGCGAACAAAAAAACGTGACCACCTAAAAGGAAGCTTTCCAATTTTTTTTCTTTCATAAAAATAATTTTATACAACTAATTATGCCCAATAAATTATTCTAAATACATACTCATACATATATGAAATCAAAACAATTAATAATTGCATAAAGGTTTGGCTCTGATGCCACTGTTGGGTTTGTACGAAATCTTGGCGAAATTAAATTGCAAAAATTAGTGGAAGCATGGTGTATCAGAGTTTAAAAATTTCTACAAAACCATTACCCGGATCATCCTTTATGCAAATTATTAATTTAAAACAATAAATAAGGAGTTATGAAATCATACCCTTGTATAACTAAGCTTCCATAGGTATAAGTTCAACTCCTTATTCTTCGTGATCTCCTTGACTTTTCGGGTTAGATTCCTTCTTTTGATCAACGTTAGTCACCCAAGTATTTGGCCTCTAGAGGTGATCCACCAAGGAAGAGGAATTATTCAAGAAGGAGAGTGGTTGGCTAAACCCTAGTTTTCTATCCTCTATAGAAAAGGAGTACTCTCCAACATTTGGAATTGCATCAACTGATATCTAACATAAAACTCCTCTTATATAGATATTAGTCAACCCTTCTAATCCTATTAGAAATAGGTTTTTATTTAATTAATTAAACTTATTTAATTAATTAGGCTTCCCAATCATATTGAGATTAATTAATTAAAATCATTTAATTAATTTACCTCTTAATCTTATTATGGTAGCTGTCATCTAGCACTACAAAATTTACCTTACTCTTTATTCAACTAATTCAAGAACTAGTATAGTAATAAGCAAGGATCGATCCCACAGAGAGTGAATTGTATTTTAATTATCCAATGATTTCCAAAAAATTGGGGGTTTTTTTTTTAAACAGTTTAATTTAACTAAAGTGAATTAATAAGAAAATATCAATAAATAAAAGAGTTCAATTCCTTAGTTCAGTATTCCCTTTTCACAATTATGATTTAGTCAAGTAATTACACTATTTACCCTTTCAATGAGATTAATAACCCTAAATAACCGCGATCGCAAATTACCCAAAATTCTCCTTAAATGTAGATCTAATGCGACGATCGCCAACAAAAGATTCTAACTAACATACAACCTAAAACTATCAACCTAGATTTAATATGATAGAAGCATTAAGCATGAGAATTAGATTATTCCAAGCAATAATCACACAATCAGGAATTATTTAACTTGTCTTCTGAAAATCTTAATAATATTTCAAAGCTTGACCACAATAAAATATTATTAATTTTTACTTAGATTAGACACACTTCGTTTGCTTAAAATATGTCTTAATCTAACAGATGATATCAATTTACTAATTTAATCCTGCAGAAACCAAATGAGTCAATTAAATAACATACATGAAAGATTATATGGATAATCAGAATAAATCTCAATATGAAAGAATAAATATTATGAACTTAATCAAACCATAAATTGTTACTGAGGTTCAACATCCCTTCAGAATTGAAATAAAGAACTTAGCCTGACGTGCTTAAATTTTCAAAACAAAGGTTTGTTGCCTCCAAGCAATCCAAGAGAATATAGAATAAATTGATCCCCCAAACCTAATAAAACAAATTATATTTATGCCTAGACAAACCCTAGTTAAATTAGACAAGTCCCTAATCCTATTCCGACTCAACTTCATATTTAAAAATACTAAATCTGGCAAATCCCGTTCGTCCGGCGTGGTCAGCGCAGCTTCCCTTCACAATATGGTGCGGTCAGCCCCCGCTATACAGAGTCTTGGCAACGTCCCGGCACGGTCAGCGCTGTCTCCCTTCATTCCGCAGCGCTGCCAGCGCTCCCTATGCAGCATCTCTCCCTTGCTCACGCGCAGTCAGTGCTTGAATCACACTAGCCATGGCGCGGTTAGTGCTACTCTATCAATCTTGTCCGAATTTCATTCTTTTCAGCTTCAAGTCCATCCTAACCCTCAAACCTGCATTATAAACATAAAACACCAAAAGTAATACGAACAATGCCTAAAAACTTACAATATAACAACCTAAACGAGATCAATTCATAGGTTTTCAACCTACTCATCAAATTCCTCCAAACTTGAACTATTGCTTGTCCTCAAGCAAACACAATGCTACTACTACTAAACTACGATGAATGCAACTACAGAGATCGAACAACAACCATGATAATTGGTTCAATCATATGCCTCAGAGATAAACAACTATTTTGCTATCAATATTACATCACATATTAACCTAACTTTTCCTATCTTCACCTCACAAACATAAGATTTGCATGTTTCTGTGTGTGTGTGTCCAATATGACTCCAACAACAACAATGATCAACACAGATAAAGTCATACGCATGTAAAATATTCATAACCTTCACTATAGCATACACATAGATACAAGGGAAATCAACATTTTGAACCAAGCTCTTTATACCAAGTGAGTGCATTTTAATGCTCCATCTCACTAATTATTTCTTAAGTCTAACTTGTGCAATGCTCAATTCCCTTAGGCTTTCCAATGCTACCTATGTAACGGACTTTCGGCTAACGACTCCCAAATTCGAAGGCTTTAGGGCGCTAGGTGTTAAGACATCCCCTAGGGTTTAGTTGTCCGAGTAACAAAGGCCACGAAATTAAACTAAGCCATCTAAGATTTTTATTTCAGAACTATTTTTTTTTCTTTTTTTTTCTTTTTCTTTTCTTTTCTTTTCTTTTGAGCCACTGTTTATTAATCTGTTATCGAATGAATACATACCAATATTTTATCTTGCATTTATTTCCTCATTATTCTTGAAAATTAGTTGATGTGCTAGATTTTTAGAAAACACCAAACTTATGTTATGAAGTTCCTATGGTCAAAATTAATCAACACATGATGATCAATTTAGGCATGCAAGTCATAAATCAAATTCCTCATTGGCTTTCATCATAACTAAACAAGGTTTATTTGCTCAATCTCTATGCAACCTAAAAATTCCTACATGAATGAAAATATATATACATATATATATATATATATATATATTATTTAAAAAAATATATAATACCCTGACTACCCCTCATATAATACCCCCCAACTTAAATTAGATAATGTCCTCATTACGTGTAAATAATATGTATACCTTTTAATAAAAAAGATTATAGATATAGGGTTTAAAATCGTTTAAGAACACAAAGATATCCAAAAAAAAATATTTTTAAGAACAAAATCGAACCCAGAAACATGAAGATAGAAAAATCGAACTGGTAGAAACGTTAAGAAGACAAAGAAGATTCATTTAATTGAAGGATAAACACAGAAAACTTACTGGAATTGATCGTTTTAGGCTGAGAGAGAGTTAGGGTTTGAGAGGATTCGAGAGATAGAGAAAGAGAGAAAGAAGAGAGTCGACAAAGGTGAGAGAAGAGAGAGAGAAAAATGAATTAAAAATCAATTTTAGATATTTATATTTAAGTTAATCAGAGCGATCGGAAGGCTGAGGTTTGTTCTGAGATTTGATCAACGGTGGAGATGAGACGCGCGTTTGAAATGGTTCGGCTGGCCGTTTGACTTCAATCGGACGGTTGTGATGGATTTGTGCTTTTCTTTTGTTGATCGAACGATTGATGAGTGTGATCCGTGTGCTTTGAATAGTTGGCTTCTGATTGGTTGGATTCAATAGGCACGGATTGTGCTTTATGTTGACCGTTGGATAATTTTATTGTTGGATGGCTCAGATCAGATCAGATATATAATTATATAATAAATGTTATAAAATATAATTTTTGATATAATTAATAATAAAAATGCTAAAATATTTATATTAAAATCTATAAATTAATAATTTTCATTATTATGTATATGTGTAAATTTTTTAATAAAATATTTATAATAGTATAACTTTTGATAATTAAGAAAGATTATAAATATGAAGTTTTAATGTATAAAATGCATATTTAAATAAATAATATAAGTATATTAACATATATAAATAAATAAATTAGATATATATATATATATATATATATTCATATGTATAATTACGAGTTTATATATATAAATTAATATTAATAATGTGATTGAATATATGTTAAAAAATAATATGATAAAAGGATAAAACTAATAATATTAATAATTTTGATTATATAACTCAAGAAAATTACACTAGAAAAATAATAAAAATAGATTTTAAGTAAGAGAAAGATTTAATATTTTATGAGATAATATCTAACATTCCCAAATCTAAACGTAATTTACAAAATCTATCAGAACTTAGTGGTTTAGTAAATATATCAGCAATATTTAATTCTGTGTCAATATGCTCTAGTTTAATAATATTATTGTTTACATGATCCCGTAAGAAATGATGTCTAACATCAATGTGTTTTGATCTAGCATGTAATACGATATTTTTACTTAAGTTAATAGTGCTTGTATTATCACATAAGATTGAGACACAGTTAAATTTTATATTATAACCGGCAAAAGTCTGTTTCATCCACAATATCTGTGCACAGCATCGTGCATCAGCTATATATTCGGCTTCGGTGGTTGAAATAGATACCGAGTTTTGTTTCTTAGAAAACCAGGAAACTAAACATCCGCCTAAGAACTGATAAGTGCCACTTGTGCTTTTTCGATCAACATGATGACCGACATAGTCAGAGTCAGAAAAACACACAAGGTCAAATGGTTGACCTTTAGGATACCATAGACCTAAGTCTGTAGTTCCTTTAAGATAGCAAAATATTCTTTTTACTACAACCAAATGAGATTCTTTAGGGTTTGCTTGAAATCTGGCACATTTGCAGACACTGAACATAATGTCAGGTCGTCTAGCTGTGATGTATAGGAGATTGCCAATCATTCCTCGATACTTCTTTGTGTCAACACTTTTTTCATTTTTATCAGGAATTAGTTTATCAGTAGTTGACATAGGAGTATTAAGAGATTTTACAGACTCTAGACCAAATTTCTTAATCATTTCTTTGCAATATTTAGATTGAGAGATGTGAATACCTTTTTCTCCTTGCTTGATTTGTAGTCTTAGGAAGAAATTCAATTCTCCCATCATGCTCATTTCAAATTCCTTACTCATGCTTTCAGAGAACTCATTACGCATAGTCATGGTAGTAAATCCAAAAATGATGTCATCAACATAAGAATATCATCATTTTTATATTTTGTAAAAAGAGTAGTATCTACTGTGCCTCTTTTATAACCATTTTCTAACAAAAATTTACTTAGTCTTTCATACCATGCCCTAGGAGCTTGTTTTAGACCTTATAAAGCTTTGTGTAGTTTATACACATACTTAGGATGATAAAGTCTTCAAAGCCAGGGGGTTGTTTAACATAGACTTCTTCTTCAATAACACCATTCAGAAAAGCAGATTTCACATCCATTTGAAATAATTTAAAATCTTTATGGCATGCAAAAGCTAATAACATACGTATAGACTCAATTCTAGCAACAGGAGCATATGTTTCATCATAGTCAATTCCTTCAAGTTGATTATACCCTTGTGCAACTAATCATGCCTTACTACGTATAACAGTTCCATTTTCATCTAATTTGTTACGAAACACCCATCGAGTTCTAATAATGGAGGTTTCTTCGGGAGTTGAAACTAATTCCCAGACTTTGTTTCTTGTGAACTGTTCAAGTTCTTCTTGCATAGCTATTATCCAGTCTTCATCAAGCAATGCATCTTTTATATTTTTAGGCTCAATTTGTGATAGAAAGGATAGATGACTGGCCATGTTTTGTGCTTGTGATCTTGTAAGAATCCCTTTATCGATATCACCAATTACGTTTTCTATTGGATGATTTCTTATAGCATGTGATTCTTTGGGCAAGTCATTTAACTGGGTATTAGGATTTTTAAGAGGATTATTAGTGACATGTGGAGATATATCATCTATTTTTAGTTCTTCCATATTTCTGAGAATGTCTTCAATGATCGTATCATTTTCTGTCAGTTCTTTGTATTTTGGAGGAGGTTTAGATTCATCAAAGGTTACATTCATTGACTCTTCCACGACTAGAGTTCTTTGATAAAAGAGTTCAAAGGGAGTTTTGAGTAGTATTGGTCTTAGCAAGGCTCGATTCAAAATATAACAGGATGTTGCAATTGCTTCGACCCAAAAATAATTAGGAAGTCGATATTCATTAAGCATAGTATTGGCCATTTCTTGTAGAGTGCGATTTTTTCTTTCAACAACATCGTTTGATTGAGGTGTGTAAGGTGCAGAAAAGTTATGACTTATACCGTGCTCATCACAGAATATTATGAAATCAGAATTGTCAAATTCTCTTCCATGATCAGACCGAATATAAACAATAGAGCTTCCCTGTTGATTCTGAATTTTCTTACATAGAGCAGAGAAGGAGTTCATCGCTTTATTTTTGAATTTTAGAAAATCAACCCAAGTGAATCTTGAATAGTCATCAACTAGGACTAAAATATAGACAGCACCACCCATACTATGTTTAGGAATAGGTCCTACTAAGTCCATATGCAAGAGTTCTAGTGGTCGAGAAGTTGATATTGTGAGTTTAGGTTTTTGAGATGCATGAATTTGTTTTCCTAATTCACAGGCTTCACAGATATGGTCTTTAAGGAATTTAAGTTTAGGAAAACCACGAACATGTTCCTTAGAAGATATGTTGTTAATCAATTTCATGTTAATGTGTCCTAGTCTACTATGCCAAAGCCAGGGATCGTCATTTGCAGATACAAGACACACATTGTTCAGGTGTGAGTATGTATCTAAATCACACGTGTACACATTTTGACTTCTAGGAAAAAGTAGAATTAATTTCCCAGTTTGATCATCTATTGAACAGTTATGAGGACTGAATGTTATTTTAAAACCACTATCACACAGTTGCCTAATGGATAGAAGATTGTACCTGAGTCATGTGACTAATTGAACGTTAGAGATTGTTATGTGTTTCTTGTACACATTTCTAATTTCAACAACTTTACCTTTGTTGCTATTTCCAAACGTTACCTCATTATAGTCTGTAGCTTGTAGATTGCTCAAATTTATTTTGTCGCTTGTCATGTGTCTTGAACAACCGCTATCAAGGTACCATTTATTTTTACTAGAGTCAGCTGTGAGACATACCTGCAACATATATTAAATTCATAAACTGGTACCCTTTAATGAGAAGGGTCATTTGGGTAAGTTTTCCATTTTGTATAAGGATCATTCGTGTTTTCCTTTATAAAGTTTGGTACAGGATAATAATCACTGGTAGACACATATGTTCTATAGGTAGCAGATTTATAATATTTATGATTAACTCTTTTATTTGAAGGATTTTGACGAGAGTTTCTAGAAGGTCTTTTATGAGAAAGAAATTCTCTTCTTGTGATAATAGGTGTAGTGTAACCTCCTTTGGTACCCAAATCATTTTTCCTTCGTAGTTTCTATTCTTGGCATTACATGAGTAAATCGAATAACCATTTCTGTTACAGTAAGAATATTTATCAAAAGGAGATGCATGGCCTTTTTCTTTACTTTTAACATGATAGAGTTTTTTTTATCCTTTTTATTGGATTCTCCGATATACCCTAATCCTTCTTTATTAAAACTGCATCTTTGTTGACTAAGCATAACGTCAAGATTTTCTTTTCCTTTTGTAAATTTAATAACTGTAGAGTTTAAGTCATCACGTTTTAGAGTCAATATCCTAATTTGATCCATTAGAATAGATTCTTCATTTTGTTTTTCTAATTTCTGAGATGAGTTTTCCTTTTTACTTATTTCTTGATTTGGTGTTTGAGAATCTTCAACAATCACAGTAAGCATTGAATTTTCAATTTCAAGATTTTCAATAGAAATAATAAGTGTTGAATTTTCTATTTCAAGATTTCTATTTATTTTTCTTAATTTTTCTAGTTCTTCTTTTGCTGCAAGATTTTTTAAAGAATCATTTTCTAGTTTCTCATTTTCTTCTTTTAAGGTTTCATTAATCATAATTAAATTTAAATTTTCTATTTCAAGATTTTTATTGGTTTTAATTAATTTTTCTAATGATATTTTTAACTTAATAAAATCTTCTTTAATAATTTCATTATCTTCATATAAAAAATTATATGCTTCTTGTAATTCATGATGTTCTTCATTTATGTTTTCTAAATTATGTGTGGCAAATGAAGTGCTAGGTAATTGATGTTCCGAATTTATCTCAGATCTTGGTGATGAGTCATTGTCCGCCATTAAACATAAATTTGCGTTTTCCTCTTTGGTTCAGCGGGTTCTTCTTTATCACTTAAATCTCAGCCTTCTTCAGCTACTAGAACTTTGTTGTTGACTAGTTTTGGACAATCCTTCTTGAAGTGTTCTGGTTGGTTGCATTCAAAACAGTTATTTGAATTTTCATTTGAGCCAACATTTCTGAAGTTGTTGTTGGTAGCTTTAAAATTCCCTCCTGGAATTTTTGGCTTGAAGACTTACTTATTTCGAAAGTTGTTGAAGTTGTTATTTGTTTTCATAAAATCTTTGCCATATCTCTTTGCTTTGCTTTGGATTACTCTCCTGAGTTGTCTTGATAATAATGTAACTTCGTTATTATCTAGGCTCAGGAGTTCTTCATTCAATTCATCATCATCGCTTTCTTGATCAACGAATAAGGCTTTGAAAGCGATTCCTTTCTTTTTTGAGGTTTGTGTCTGATCCTGCTTTTTCGACTAGCATGTCGATTTCGTGGGCACGGAGATTTCCAATGAGGCTATCAAGAGAATAAGTAGTTAGATCCTGTATTTCCTTGATGGCTGTAACTTTCATTTTCCATACAGATAGAAGGGCTTTGAGAATTCTTCTGTTCTTCTTATTTGTTGTATAAGCTTTTCCCAGTTGTTCTAGCTCATCAATGATTCTGAAAAAACGAGTTTTCATATCAATGATTTTCTCACCTTCTTCCAGCTTGAAGCTTTCATACTCTTAGATTAGAGCATATTTTCTGTTTTCTTTAATATGACTGGTTTCTTCATAGGTTACAATCAATTTTTTCCAGATTTCTTTAGCATTTTTGCAGTTGCTAACTCTTTTATATTATTTTTCTATAAGAGCACTGGTTAGCACTTGTTCAGCCTTGGAGGCGATATTCATAATCTCCTCATCCTCAGTAGTGAATTCTCCGGCATCTTTTTCGACGATCTTTTCATCTTCGATTTTTTTGGGAATCTTTACACCTCGTTTTATTGCTAGCCAAATTTTGATTCCTTGTGATTTGGCGTAGATTTTGAATCTATTTTTTCAGGTGACAAACTTTGTGCCATCAAATAGTGGAGGTCTGGACATTGATAGTCCTTCTCCGCAACCGGTAGCATTTGTGTAGGCCATAGATGGATCTACTCTTAGATATTCCTATAATTACTCAACAAACAAGTTAAAGAGCACCGCTCTGATACTAATTGAAAGTCCAATAATAATCTAGAAGGGGGGGGGGGTTGAATAGATTATCACTGTTTAAAAATTATTTTTGGCCTTTTTGAATTTTAGTGGGTTAATTTTAAGAAATTAATAAGCAGTTTAAAATTCAATCACACAATACACAAATATTTATCTGGTTCACAACATACAGCTTGGGTATGTTGCTATGTCCAGTCTCAAGCTCCTCTCCAGGACTTGAGATCCTATTACTTCCTGTAATAAATACTCCTTAAATAGGCAGAGAAGCCTTTACAAAGTTTTAAAGATAAACTTACAACTATCCATAACTAACTATCTTGGACAGCGAACTCCCAGCTCCTTCCTTAAGCTTAGTTGAATCTTCTTTTTGAGCTTAAAACTATTCTATAGCTTGGTCTTGAAACAACAATCTCTTCTTCACCTCACAAGTACACTAGAGACCTAACTCCCAGCTGACCTCTCTAAGACTCTGGTCTTGGTCAAAGAATTTTTGTCTTTCTCACAAGTATAAAATAAAATAACTCAACCTTTTCCTTTTTACAAAAAGTTTGTTTGAATATTTGCTTCTAATAGTAAGCAGATAAAATTGTAGAACAGATACTTCTCAGATAAGCAGATATAGAATTTAGGAATCTGATAAAAGTTCAAGACTTTTATGTGATGTGCTTCTGTGAAAGCAGATAAAAGATTTAAGTGCTTTTAATAACGATTTTCTTTTTCTTTAATAAAGAATGTGTTTCTATGGTTTAAAAAAAATATTATTCTTTTAGAGTGTGTTTCTATGATTTTGAACAAATGTAACTTTGGATTTTAAATAACCATACACACTAATATAATGCAACAATAATTTATGAACAATTATATGAGCAGTATATTTAATGACGGTTTATCAAGTATAATAATATGATCAATTAAGATAATAATTGAATAAACTTGTTTCACCCACTTATATATAGTATATTATATTTAATCTACGTTGTGAATAATTTGGCCACTTAGGATTTCAAAGACCGTCCAGATAATATTCTTTGGTAAAAAATATCTCCGAATATCAGTATCTAAGTACTGACTAAATTTTTTGATTCATAACTTGATAAACGTATATAAATATTATAATATTTATATAGATTATTTATATCAGTAAAAGGCCACTTGAGATTTTAAAGACCGTTCGGAGAATTTCAAAGAAATAACTTTCGAATTATATCGATATCCAAGTACTGACTTTTTACTTGATATGATAGATGAAATATAGATATATATATATATATATATATATATATATATATAAATGTGTATCGCAGTTTATATCCGATTATCTATATATATATAAGCAAGTATGAGATGATATGAACAATAATAATTTTAACAACTTATCTCAGATACTTTGACTAATTTTTCTCTTCTAATATAGAATTAGAACTTTGATTAGAAGAAGAGAGCAAAAGCTTAGTCGGACAGAATTTAGGCAAGGAGAATAAGCTTTTCAGATATGTAAAATTAGTAAATTGAAATGAATGAAAAAGCTTCCTATTTATAGGATTTTTGAGGTTAGGGCAAAACCATAATTTTAAAATTTTATTTTTGAAATAGAAGGTTCAGATTGCATGATGGAATTTGAAGGGCTCAGGATCAAATGGAATTTGTCGGATTTAAGAAATGTTTTGGCCCCCCAAAAAAAATTTGCAACCTATGACTCATTACATGTGCCCAAGTATGCCACCACATTACAAAGGCCTAAGCCTTTTGCCTTAGCATTCTCTTTGCAGCATACAAGCATACACAATTTTCGACACACACACACATATGCACAACATATATTAGTTAGGCACACACTCTCATGCACACACAAATATATCATATATATATATATACTTAACATATATATAAAATTAAAAGTATGAAAATATGTAGATTACATGGCCCAAAGAATTAAAATTGCTAGCCCAAAGAATTAGAATTGCTAGCCCAAAGAATTTAGTGAGTGGTCCAACTCTTAGCCCAATAGGAAAGGGGGCTTATTGGATCTTTAGTAAGCTAAATGAATCTTAAAAGAAAACCAAATTTGGGCCCAAAAGGCCATCATGGCCTAAAATTACAAAGAGGAAGGGAAAAGGGAGTGCATGTAATCATTACATTGCTTTAGTAGGTGAACCACTCTTGCTAGGTGTCAAGCATTGGTGTTATACTTATCATTTCACCAAACTAACAAGCAATCTTTAGCTATGCTTGCAAGAAACAATAATCATAATGAGAGAGAGAAAGGTGCAAGCATGTGGGAATAATAATAATAATAAATATATACTATATCTCTTAATTTCTATAAAGCAACAAAAGCATTTCATCTTCTCTCTCCTCCCATTTGTATCATTTTCTATAAGCAAACAAAAGAAAATAGAGAGAGAGAACAAGAGGGAGTTCGGCCACAAGAGAGAAGAGAGAAGGAGGGTATTTGGTATTCTCATAGTTTCCTAAATCAAGCTTGGGAAGAAGATGGGAATGGAGAAGCTAAGGTATAACAAAGATTTCTACCTATATAGTCTAATTCTTTTTTATTTGATTTGAGTTTTATTTTTTGTAAAGCTATGATTTTGAGGCTCAAAAACCTTGGATCTAGGTGTTTAATAGTATTTCAAGTTTAGATCTGACCCTTTTATAGATCAAAGTTGGATCTAAACTAAAAAATAAAATTAGGCTTTTTCAAAAGTTAGAAAACTTAATTTTCTTAGCTTTGATTGTGTTTAATCTTGTGTTTGGTGATTTTTGGTGAAATAAATATATTTGGTATTAGTTTATGTTATGATGTTTTATGATGGATTATGTTGGTGAAGGGGTGAGGATATGGAAGATTTCTTAGAAATCATTAAGTATTGAAAAACAGATTTTTGTGAAAACGAAGTATGAAATAAAAACGACCATATCTCTCATTCTATTTTGAATTTTTGATTGTGGTCCATTTCTGGAGTTAGATCTATAAGTCTTCTAACTTTTTCAAGTGGAATCACTGAAAAATGAGTTGTAGATTTCCGTGTGGACTGATTTTAGTAAAGGAAGCAAAATCTAAAAATTGAGGAAAAGTAGGGTGCCACTTTTTGCCAAGGGCAGTTTCATCCACTTAATTTATGAAATAAATTCTAATATTTTGGGACATGAAAATATATAAGATAAAATATCTTGTGTCCAAAAATGAGCTCATTCCGACTTAAATTGACCAAGTTATGATTATTTCAATATTTGCGTTTTTTTCGACAAAAATTGCTATAATCGGAGTTGTATAACTCCGATGGCCACGGAATTTAAACTGGAATCTCACGTTAACATGTGTAAGATCCCGCCAAGAGTTGGAAATTTCTGGAGTTAAGCGTGATGTAGCCAATTTCTTAAGGAATTAAACTAGAAATAGATTTTTGAAAAATACTTAAGGGAGTTGAAAAATTCCAGAAAAATTGTTTTTGTGTATAAATTATATATATATATATATATATATATATATATATGTTTGGCAAAAGGATAGAAAATAATATTCTATTTTGGTATTTTCGTAAAAAGGGTATTTCAACTTCCTGAAATGAACAATTCGGGATACTGAAATGGTAACTGAAATGACAGGAAGAGAAGTCAGTTTTGTTTCAGCTTGCTGAAAGGGAAACTGAAAAGGTTAGAAAGGGAAGACAGTTTGGTTTCAGTTTGCTGAAATAAAATATTAAGTCTCCTAAATTCATAAATAATTTATCGAGTTATAATAATAACTTATAAAGGAACGATTAAGTGTAAAGTCTAAGGTAGTGCAATTGTACGATTTAATGATTGATGTATAGTAGTTGGGCTAAACAATTCCTTCATATGGGGAAGGTATATACGAATTAGTAATCGATCTAACTCGCTGTGAAAACAGTGTAGACGAGACAAAAACTAAGTTGTTGGTTGTTTGTGGGAAACTACTCAATATACTATATTGAATACTATTAAAGACTCGATGTGTGCTAGGTTTAGACTTGTAAATTAGTTTGTTGTTAAAGTTATCTAATATTTGATTATGTGGTTAAGTGTTAGATAGTTCACTTATATAGTAATAGTATTGTGAGATAAGGTATGTTATACTAATTGAAAGATCAATCTTATAACTGATAGGTCTTTTCAATAAAGCGATTAAATTATATTGCGTAGCAGTAATCGACGATACAGACAAGTTTCCTAACTCGAACTCGAGTTGTTATTGTAAAGCATGTTCGTGATTAATCATTGTTGATTATACCACATCTATGATTTATTGATTCGCACGTTGTGCATATTGTATATGTTCATCATGTATGAAAGGCTGATCACCTTCATTACCATATTGTTCAATTGAATTTATTCATGTTCAATGTTGGCTATTCAGTATTATTGATTCAGTCATTCATTTATTGAAACTCTGATTTATGCTCTTTCACAATTATTATATTGTTAAAAATTCGAAAGATTATTCTTCCTTTTCAATCATAATATATATTCTTTTGAACTTAAATTTGCTGGGCAAAATTGTTGCTCACCCTTGCTATATCATGATAACCATTTCAGATTAAGACGAAACTTCGAACACAGGTAAAGGCAAAGACAAGTTCCAGGATTGAATTATTGTACGGTTAAAATTGTAATAGTATTAGACGCAAATGACATTGTATGTCGTGTAGGATATTGAATGCAGGTATTAAGTTAAGGTTACAGACCTTGGAAATTATGTGTAAAAGTTTATTGTATAAACAAATTATGTTTATATCTTCCTCAGTAGTTATAGAAATGATGTATCGTAACGTACCATGTCCGAGGTTCTGGGGATCCGAATTTGGGGGCGCTACAATATCTTTGGCCCGTAGTGCAAAGATGAACTATTGATTGATGAATATCTTTGGCTCGTAGTGCAAAGATGGATAAGTGTTTGACATGATCATGACCACTGATAATACAAATGAATATCTTTGGCCCGTAGTGCAAAGATAAATTATTGATTTGAAATATTTATTGATTGATGTTATAGAGATAAAATATTGATGATGGACTTTTAAATCATAAAAGATAGTAGACATCATGCTCTACTTGACTTTTCTAATGAATTGCTATTTTCGCTGCAATTGTTGATTTAAAACTTGTTGTTCATTATATTTTATCTGATTTATTATTGTTGAAGGCTAAAGATAATTTATTTTTCATTATCTTAGTCATAATATTCTTTACTTGGCTAGTTGATCTCACCCTTTTTCTTTTTGGTTCCATTGTTATTCTCAGGAAATGAAAGTGTAGCTGGGACTAGTCGAAAAGTAGAGTAATGATCCGAGATAGTTATGATAGAAGCCTTCAATATGTTGTAAAATAGTGTGTCAATAGTCGTAATGAGGACTTAATTTGAGTGTGAATATTTTCGTATTATATCCAACACAATATTGTATTGAAACTCACAGTTTGTGTGGTTGTATTTTGCACGACAGTTTAATAGTTGAAATATGAAGATTTATATTTGAATTATTTACCATGTATTTTGGCGACTCAAAATGAGTTCTGTGGAGCTATTTTGGGGGCATCACAGTTGGTATTAGAGCTTAGGGATATGATCTCTGGTGGAGATCTGAAATTAAAACTAAGAGGGGAGAGAAGAGTAAAATCCTTCGCTAGTGTGTCCTAACTAAACTTATTTTTATTTAATTGGTCGGTCAAAATATAGGAATAATATGTGACATGTCATTTTTTTAATTAACCCTTGTTTTGTGGCAGTATTTGAGAATGACATCTGAAAATCTAGAGATAAGCAATGGAGCATACGAGACCATTGAGACACTGCCAATCAATAACCAGGATAATGTGCATCAGGAAGGCAATTAGCCTCTTGTAAACAACACCACCGACCAAATGATGAACGATGGGGTGTTTAGAAACTTTTTACAATTCATGCAAAACCAGACGAGAGAGACTCCTGTTCAAAATGCAGATGAAAACAACGGTAACTCACGGCTGGTCACTGCTAAGCAATTCAAGGAGTTGTGACCGCCAGAGGGGAAGCCAGAGCCACTCAAGGCAGAAGCTTGGATTAAGCAGATCACCAAAATATTTAATGTCCTGGGATGCACAGAGGAGCAAAAAACCCCATTCGCCACCTTTATATTGCGTGGAGAGGCAGATTACTGGTGGGAATATGTGAAATGTACTCATCTTTCCGCACTTAAGATGTCTTGGGTGAAGTTCCAGGAATTGTTCAACGACAAATATTTTTCAAAAAGTATTCGTCATATGAAGGAAGTGGAATTCATCAAACTAGAACTGAAAAATATGACTTTATCACAATACGAGGTCAAGTTTACTGAATTATTCCAGTTTGTATCCCATTTGGTGGATAATGAGGAACGAATGACACGAATATTTTTGAGAAGTTTGAAACCTGAAATTTGTCAATACCTTATTTCTCATAAACTTTGTTTATATTCAGATGTTGTGAATATGGCTCAATTATTAAAGCGAGATAATGAGACATTTCAACCAAAAGACAACAACCGACAGCACGATAATAGTCGTACCAGTGGCAACGGTCATCGGAACAATGATAACCAGCGTGGAGGAAATTATAATGCCAGAAATGGTAACCACTTCGGTGGTAATCCTGGCCAAGATAATAGAAGAAGTGAGTCAAGTAAAAATTTTAAAAAAAGAAGATTCAATAATGACAGAAAGATATCAGTAGCAGCACCAGCACCCGTTTCTAGGGGAGGAGAACGACCACCGGTCGTATGCTACAAATGCGGACAGGAGGGACATATCAGTCCAAACTGTACGCAGCAACCCAAAGTGTGTTACAATTGTGAAAAGGAAGGTCACATAGCTCGAATGTGCCCTATAGCAAAGTCAAGTCCAGTTGGGATGGTGACACCAAAGGCTGTCCCGGACAAGTCAAAGTCGGTGGTTCAGGGGAGAGCTGTTGTCGTGACTTCTTAAAAAATGAGTTACTCGAACGAAGTTATCACGGGTAAGCTAATCATAAACTCTTGCGAAGTCTATACCTTATTAGATGCCAGTTCTATCCACTCTTTTATTTCACCTAGTTGTGCTTAACGTTTGAACTTGATCCCTGAGAAATTAGACTTTGACTTATCTGTTGAAACTCCGTTGGGAAAAACTAGAGTTGCACAACAGGTCGGCCTGGCCTGGTCCGGCCTGGGCCTGCCAGGCCTTGGCCGTTGACCAGGTTCTGGCCAGACCTTGACTTTGGGTCTTTAAGGCCAGGCCAGGACAAGCTTCGTCTACAAAAATCTAACCTGTTAAGGCCTGTAGGCCTGTAGGCCAGGCCCAGGCTGGTTCGGTCTAGCTCTGCACTTAAATTTTTTAAAAAACATTTATGTGTCTGGACCGGTTTATACTTAAGAGACTTGCGGACTTAGCATTGGGCCTGGCGTGCGGGCTGGCAGCCTGGCACCCTTTAGGCTTTATTGCCTTAGCAGCTTAGCTCATGCCTTATAGATTAGCAGACAACAGACGACATTTATAAATTATAAGGGACTTGTTTGTTGATAAATGGACCGGCTTGGAGCATTCAACATTGTCTTATAGCAGACATCAGTTATAGACTTATAGCCTTATGCTTATTTATTTTACTTTTTTTGTTTTGGTGTAATCCATCATTTCATCATCCATTTAAAATTCTAAGCCAAATGTCTAATCCATCATCTATCAAAAATACACAAGCTGGCAGTGGCAGGCTACTAGACTAGGCTAGTAACTAGTAAGTCCTACTCTCTTAGACTCTTTCTCTCTCTCATGAATATTAAATTTGAGTCTCCCAATCACCTTACAATTAAATTAACTAGTATATTTATTACAAGAATTACAATGGAATTAAATTTACAAAAAAAAAATTTATTACACAAATCCTTTAATTTTCACTACCTTTTATATTGATTACAAGAATTACAAGGGAGTTTAATTTTAGAATACTTGAAAATCACAAGGAAGTTTAAATTAACTAGTATATTAATTAAATATACTTACTAAAAATTAAAAATAAATAATTAAAACTTCAAACTTGATTGATGTATTAATTAAAAGTAATGTTTTACAACTTATAATTAAGTTACAACTTACAAATTATATTAATGAATAAGTAAAAATAATAATTTATTGAATTAATAATTTGATGAATAAGTATAAGTTTTTAACTTTAAAATATAACTTAAACAATAATCAAAAATGAGTCGATTACAAATATTTGTCTTCAAATCTTCAAAAAATATTTGTCTTTGAATCTTCATAAAATATATTTTCAAAAAAGTTTCTTCAAATCTTCATAAAATATATCTTTAAATCTTTATATATTTGCACTTTCGGCAGTTTCTGCTCCGACTTTGAGATCTTCCGAGCTATCTTGCTCGTCTATTACATTTTGTACTCTTCTTTGCGCGGCAAGATAATCTCTATTGCAAATACATATTTTCAACGATTTCGGACCAAGTCTGCTTCTTTTTTCATCCAATATCCTACCAGATAAAGAAAAACAAGATTCCGAAGCTACGGTACTAGCTTGGATAGTTAGTAGATCACGGGCCATCATAGCCAAAGTAGGAAATCTTCGCTTATGTTTTTCCCAGAAAGCGAGTATATTAAAGTTTTCAAATTCTTGGTGAGTCATAAAACTCCTAAAATCAGTACTACAATATAAACCAAGTTCGTTTAAACTACTTGTATGTGTTGAAGTTCTTGGATAGTTATTTTAATAATGATGCAAATTTAAAAGATGAAGGGGCAAGGGGTGGTGCATGTATAGATGTAGAATATATAGAGTCATATTGTTTATAAAATTCAGTAAATGTATTATTAAAATTTCTTTTAATATAATCAATATTAGTACTACCAATATTTTCTACAATATCTTCTAAAATACTTTCTACACCTTGTAATTTTATAATTGAGTTTAATGCAACCGCACAACATGTCTTCAAAGTATTTTTTAAATTTTTCTTCCATTGAGAAAATAAAGTTAGCCCAAAAATAATCATACTTAAAATCGTGAAACATATTTGTTATTTCTAAACATGCAAACAAAACATGGTGAATTGTAGAATAATAAACACCACTTAATATTTTTGTGAGTTTTTTAAAAACTTTAAGAATATTTAAAAGTTGACCAAGTAGATCCCAATCTTAATTTGTTAATTCATGATCAGCTTGTGTATTATAAAACTCCATAAGTATATTTTTACGTTTATAGACATCTTTAAACAAATCATATGTACTATTCCACCTAGTGTTATTATCAAAATTTACTCTTTTAAATTTTTCTCCTCTTGCATGACAAAAATTTCTAAAATTTTGAATTCTTCTATTTGAACTATAAGCATAATTAATCATAACACGAATTTTTTATATTGAATCTTGTAAGTAACTGAATCCGGATTGAACAATTAAATTTATTATATGACATACACATCGAACATGGAAAAATGCACCATTTACTACAAGTATTAAATCATTTTTTAACATGTTAACATAACTAGTGTTATTGCTTGCATTATCTAAACTAATACTCATGATTTTATCTTTAATTTTAAAAGTACAAATAATAGACATAATTTGACCAGTATGAGGTAATTCAAAAAGTTCAAATCCTATAATTCTTTTTTGCATTTGCATTTCAGAATCTATCCAATGAGCAGTAATACAAATATAGCTAACTCCGAGTTGATGATCAGCAGACCAAACATCACTTGTTAAACAAATTTTACTATCAAAAATTTTAAAATATTCAATTAGTTCCTTTTTAGCTTTATTATATAATTTAATTGAATCACGTTTAGTAGTCATTCTACTTACCTGTTTATATTTCGGTTGCAATGCGCCTTGAATGTAATCGGTACATCGCACATCGTCAAAAAAATTGAACGGGAGCTCCTTCTCGATCACTAGTTTGGCTTGCCACTCTTTCTGTAATATTTGATCATAACTCCAATTGTGACCGGAACGATCAATTTATGCTTGAGAGCTTTCATCGGTTAGTTTATGCTTTTGCAAACACGAATTGTAGTGTCGTTGTAATGTGTTATTGCCTTTAGTGCCAAATAAGGCGTTACATATTTTGCATTGAGCTTTTTTAACACCTTCGGCAGCCCACACTTCGATGAAATGTTCCCAAATAGCCGCTGTACGTTTGCTTTGTTCACCGGTAGGACGTGGAAATAACGTACTCGAACCCGCAACGTCACTTTCAGGTATAATGATATTCCGGTCGTTTTGAATAAATTACGGCATTTGTGGAGTGTTGGATTTGGAGGGATCCATTGTATTGTAATAATAATACAAATTAAAAATTATAATAATAACAATTGAAGCTTTGTAAGTGTTAGAGAATATCAAAATACTAAATATCAAAATACTTATTCGTGCTCTTACACTTGTCCTATTGAAAAGTAGAGGGAACCGTTATAAAGGAAAGATTTCAAATATGTGTCAGTTACACTTATAAGAAACTACCAAAAAGCTGCAAGTCTCTCTAATCCATCTTCCCTCTTTGAACTCGAAACCCTAAACACTCTCAAATAGCCTAAAATCTCTCAAACCTCTAAGCCATCCTCAAATCGTCCTCAAGTACCTCCTGCAATACTCCTAAAATCAAACACCCATATATTCCTAACCCTTCAAATGGAAGATTGGCATGTCATCATAGGTATTCAACTCGACTCTAAGAGATTCGAAAAATCAGAAAAGAAGTTCAGAGGCATTCTTGAACTCGTGAAGAAGGCTGTGTTTTCTGAATGCCTTGAATCAAACACCTTGATTTATTCCGACCTGGTAAAGGAGTTCAATTCAAAAGTATCGACAGATTCTAGACTTCTATCTACAAAGGTCAAAGGACTAAATTTGAATATACGAGTTTCAGACATCAATCAATGTCTAGGTTTTCCTGACCAGGGTCTGAAAAGTCTTGAAGAAATCGACATTGAATAAGGAAAAAGGGTTATGCGCTACAAGAGGAACCCAAGTCCGAAGGACATGAAGAAGTAGTTTCCTGAAGAGTTTGAGTTTTTGCTGAGATTGTAGGGACGTGTATCTTGAGCAAAGATACTGCACATGATACATTGAGCGATCAACAACTGAGAATCATGTTTGCCATTGTCTTGAAGCAGCGAATCAAATTTGGAGCTATACGGTTCGATTTAATGTCCAAGTGGCTAGAAAAGGCAGAGAAGAAGAAGTCAACAGATAAACCTCTCACAAAGGTTTTTCATGGGAGATTCTTGAGCATCATCTTGAAGAAGAAATCGAAGAACAAGATAAGGGATGATGAGGGAGAACCCCTTAATATTCACAAGGTGACGTCTCCAAAGCTGTTTGACAACTGGAAGAAGAATCCCATGGAGAACAAGAAGCTGAAGACGCATGGCAGCAGTAACAAAGGTATTTTGAAGAAGAGGAAGGCGAGCAATGTAGAGGATGAGCTCTCTCACTCTGATGATTCCAAAGTTCCAGAGTCCACTTCTGAAAAACCATCCAAGAAGAGAGTCAAGGTTGTGAGGAAATCACCAGAGATCCCCCAAAGAAGTCTTTCTGATGATAAAGAAGAATCTAAATCAGAAGAAGAAAAAGCAACTGGATCTCCTATTGCTGAACCCCCAAGAAGTCTTTTTGCTGATAAAGAGGAATCAGAATCCGTAGAAGAAGAATCTGAATCTCCTATCCCCCAAGGAGAAGAAGGAGCAATAGACTGCTTCTTAAACCAGGCCTTAAGAAGAAAGAAGAATCTACACCAAAGATCATTGATCTCAGTGATGATGATGATGATGATGATGATGATGATGATGAGCCTACGATTATGATAGAAGATACAAAGGGCAAAAGGAGGATGATTTCTAAAAGCTCCAACAGTGATGAAATTGAAAAGACTGCAAATGGATCTGAATCAGAAGAGGAAGATGAAGCTGAAAGTAAGGAGACTTTGAAGACTGCAGAGCAAAAAATAACTAGTGAGTCTATGAAAGCTAGCTCAGCAGAGGGTGATGGAAATGGTGATCATATGCAGGAATCTACTGATGAGTTAGTTGAAGTGAGCTTGCACCTGTCTGACTCTAGATCAGGACATGAAGGAAAGGAAGCAGACTCAAGCTCTGAAGATCAGGGATCAGCAGACTATCATGTTCCTTCTCCTGCAAATGTTCAGAGAAGAATAGTGGTGGAAGTATCTGATGAACCACAAGATGTGCCACCAGGTAGATGGGTAAACCATGAAAATGAACAACTCAGCATGGTAAGGATGTCCACAGCCGATCTGCTCAACAATTTTCAAGACATAGACTTGGACCTTACAACTGTGCTGTATGATTATGAGAATCACCTGACAAAGTGGTTCTACCCTTGGATGTAATGGCTGAAGGCCTACACTGCTTGAGATAAAAGCTACATCAGCTGGTGTTACTCACACTTTCCCAACCTGGAGCTGATCTCTCAACTTTCCAAGGGTTAAGTCATTTCCAACCAAGCTGATCAGAGACTAGCCTCACTTCAATGTCTATTGTCAGGCCAGCAACATATACATTCCCTATGATCTACGAGAAAGCCTAGATGGAGGAAGGATCACATCAAAGTCTACGATCGTAGAGCCCCTACACTATACCATTGCAAGTGATCTAGCTCACCCTGAGAAGTCAAACATTGCCCTAGCAATCCTCTCTGATATCCCATTTTCCTCCAATAGCAACTGATATTCAAATCTCTTTGAGATTCTCACTACTTTTGAAAACATCCCTAAAAGTGAGAAACATGATGTCCAACCAGCTGCTCAGCAGGCGACCGTCCTACCAGAATACTCAAATTCTTCAAGATCAAGAGTTACTGAAAAATTCTGAAGAATTGGTTGAGAAATTCTCTAATATTGCTAAAGAAGCTAAGATCCTGTCAGGAGGAGAAGACAGTGAGTTCCACAACAAGCTTCAAGCAACTAT
The DNA here is from genome assembly GCA_020205555.1 of Panax stipuleanatus. NCBI lineage: Eukaryota > Viridiplantae > Streptophyta > Magnoliopsida > Apiales > Araliaceae > Panax > Panax stipuleanatus. Next base: position 104,850,094 of record CM035126.1, read on the forward strand.
CTCAGATATATCTCCCTAAGCTTCAACAGAGAGATCAAATCTATCTGAAGTCTATAAGGGATCAAATGAGAGAAGCTCTGCAAATTCAGAAGGAAAACGAAGAATCTATTTTGTCTCTCTTTGAGAAAATAGACACCCTCAACTAGTCTCTTTCCCTAAGGCTAGAGCTCAGCCAACAGGAACTCAAGATTGATGTTGGCAACACATCTCACCTGATTGAGTAGCTTATGTCCAATGTTCAGCATCTCTCTCAAATGATTGATGACAAAAAGGGGGAGAAAAAGAGGTACTCAAAGAAGAGACGAATGAAAACAGAGGAGAAGAGCCAATCCATAAGAGCAGAAGACCTGAAAGGAAAGCAGAAGAAGGAAGCAGCAATATAGTCATCATCTGAGGGGAGTCAAAAGAAGATGACTCTATGAAGACAAGATGTGAGGGGGAGCCAAAAGAAGATGAAGCAATGAAGCATTCATCTGAGGGGGAGGAAGAACGAGAAGAACAAACAGATGAGTAGTAGCAGAAGAAAGAGTATCCAGAAGACATACAAAGAGCAGACAATGAAAAAGAGAAGGTACATCTCTAATTGTAATAGTATGCTTTGAATCCAGGACTTAGATTGTAATATCATTTGGAAGTTCAATTCTCATCAATGACATTCATATTATCTGTTCTAGTAATACAGCAGCTCATTGTATATTAATATTCTTTCATCTTCTACATATGCATTTAATGTTTTTGTCATAATCAAATAGGGGGAGATTGTTAGGAATATGCATGAGAATGTTATTCCTATTTATATTAGATTTGATTATGAACTAAATGAATGAATATGCAAATATGTTTACATTGATGAAAGTTGTAAAGTCCTTAATAGATGATAGACAATATGTACAAGGACTTAGACTGAAAAGATCAAATGTGTTAGGTTGATCCTAATGAATGAACAGCTTTGTGAAGTCCTTCAAAAGATTACAATGTACAAGGACTATATATAGAAAGATCAAGCTTGTTAGGTTAATCTTATAAAATGTAATAGATAGGCTCATCTGATCGTAGAGCACTGCACCAGCAATTGCAGTCTGCCAAAAGAGTCAAGGCAGAATCGTAGTCTATCAAGGCATAACCGTAGTATGTAAAGATAGCCGCTCTCGGAATTCGCAGTCTGCCAAAAAGGCCATTTCAAGATCGTAGAGACAGCTTGCCGAGCACCTATCAAGCACCTGTCTAACCAAGTCAAAAATCGTAGGCTTCACTCGAAGACGTGGAGTCTGCAGATCATAACCGAGGCAGAAATCGTAGTCGGGCGAATCAGTCAAGAGACTGCAAATATTAAGGCAGAAATCGTAGTCTGTTATATGATATACTCTCAGAGTCGCAGACTACACTCGGAGTCGTAGTGTCTGCAGAACCAAAGTTGAATCGTAGTCTGCAGAGCCAAATCGTAGACAATCAAATGCTCACAATGCCTAGGAAGAATCGTAGAGACTCCACGATTCTCAACAAATGAGCATTCCTAAAGTGAACACGAATATCTCACTCCCTGGTAATAGTTGTCAAGTTTCAGAATGTAATCTACTTGAAGAGTACCAAAAAGCATTCTCTGAATGGTCTGCAAGCAAACAGAAGATTGAAGCACCAACTCTATCAGCAAGGCTAATTGAGAAGTGAAGAGCCATTCAGGAGAAGTCTTTTACAAGAGCTTATCAGAAGACAAAGATTGCAGTGTCAGTCAAACGAACAGAAGACAACGATCGTAGTGTTGACGACAACGATCGTGGTGTTTGCCAAACGAGCAGCAGAAACTGATAAAGCACCTACAGAGATATTGGCCAACCTATAGAGGACAGACGAAAGGGATTATCTATGCTCAGCCTCACCATGAAGAATGATCAGGAGATCACAGAGCAGAAAGTTGAGGAAGCTGAGTATGACTAATCAGAAGGGTCATGTATACCAAAAGGGCCAGACCAGTCAGCCAAGTTATCAGTTCCTGATGCGAGTCAAGGCAAGCAGAATCGTAGAAGCACTGCAAGAGTGAACAGCAAGAGGTTCTACATTGTTAATTCAAAGAACACTCTCAGAATCATAGTGTTGTCGAAGCCAGTCAACTTGCAACATCCACAAACAAACTACGACCAAGCATATGAACGACAGCATCAGAATCGTGGAGCTCGTTAGTCTGAATATTTAGATTCAGTAATGTCTCAATATGAGTACTGACAATCGAACGTTGCTGATTGAGAGTATCGATGCAGTTGCCAACATCCTTGGTCTGAATCGAGGAAACAAAAAGGATAAATAAATGGGACTACCAACCTGACTTCTGAAAGTGACATCTCAGAAGTGTTAGGTGAAACAGTAGACTGCTGTGTCAGGAAAGTCAAAAAGGAGCTGTCACGTCAACTCAGCAGACTGCATCAAATAACTCAGAATCCTTGAAGCATTTCAAATAGCTTCCAACGACTATATTTAAACGGAAAGCTGATGGATGAGTATATAATAGCTGAAGCTTCAAAGGTGAAGAGTTGTTGACTCTAAGTGAGTCCTACAGAGCTTAACAGAGAAAATGTCTCAGTGACAGTGAGACTACCATAGAAGGAGTGAAGCACATCTGATGAAGGTCTTTAACTGCTAAAGACTTCACTCAAGACGAAGGAGAATGCCAACAAAGTGGCATCTGAGCTAAGAGTCGGAAGGCCAAGAAGACAAGAACTAAAGTGGTAGACCAGAAAGCAGATCTCCAAAGCCACTCTATGATTCACCATGAACCTGAGCTGAAGAGAAGTAGATGCAGAGCAGAATCTGCACATAAGACAACCAGTGTTCAAAGGATGCTAAGTACCAGAAGAAGTCTATTTGATGTGCAAAGACTTAGCAGATCCTCAATGGTGATAGTGTGCTATGCTAAAATCAGATAAAGTCAAGCATCAACAACAAACATTAGCTACACTAAGGAGATGTATCAGATTGCTAAGTACTCAAAGATGTCAAGCTTCATGTACATCTTAGCATTCCATCAGTGGTGATCAAGCCTCAATGCTGAATGCCGGAAGATCACAAGAAACTGCTAAGTAACAGAACATGAACAAGCTAAATGTCATCTTAGCAGCTCAGCACCAACAACAAACAAACAACCAACCAGAGCTTGAGAGGTCCTTGTCTTCGTGACTAAATCAAGTCAAGTCTGCTGGGCTTGCTGAGTACCGGAGGGTACAAGAGATTATAAGTCTGCTGGACTTAGTCTACAGTTCCAAGTCTGTTGGAATTGAAGAGTTCTTAGTGAACTAGAGTCAGCAATCTTAGTGATTTAGAGTTACCATTTCCTTAGTAGAATCCCTGCTTGTTGAAGCAGAAGAGTGGAGTAGAAGCTTTAGTCTCTGAACCACTTAAATCCCCTTGTGTCATTTATTTTATGTCATTTACATTCTGCACTATAACTGTTATAACTGCTTACACCTAAACTAACATTAGAACTATGTTTAACAAGATATCCTTGAAGAAAATCTTAAACTTATTCCGCTGTGCATGAACTGATTCTTCTATTTGTCATCTGCTAATTGCTTAGCAATACAAAATAAAAGGAAAAAACTTTTAAAATTAAAAAGGATCTATTCTACCCCCTTCTAGATCTATTGTGTGCCCTTGGGAACTAATAGCAAATATGTAAGTGCTTATTGGAGAATAAATACACTGAACGTGGCTCGCTAAGGAATACCTAATTGAGTTTTACTCGCCTATCAATATAAATTCATTTAGTGATAGTAGTACAAGTAATCTTTAGACTTGAAATCATCATAGTATCTTATGTATAATGAGTTATACGTTGACATGTCCCTTAAAACCTTGATGGTATATCAAAGGGTATACTTGAGTATAATTAATTATATATGAAGATAATGAATGATCCAATAAAGGATCTACCACTTCTAGTAAAAGAAATGAATGCCCTATGTGATTCGATAAATGACAACTCAATAGTCTTCGGCCAAGACAGAATAAAATTAGAAAGTAGTTTCTAATTTGCATTATCAGAGTTTGTGCATTTAGGATCGAAATACATATAATTAAATAAAATAAGACTTAATAGTAAATCCATGTCTTATATTTAATTGGAACATTGTATGAAAGAAGGAATGAATTGTACGATAACTATTTACTCAAAAGTTCTTTTATGATTAATGTTGAAATCTATATTATTTGAAAAGTTGTTGAACGCTAAGGGGACTTACCTTTATTGTAGAATAAATATTATTTATTTAAATGAATTAATAGTTAATTTATTTATTTAAATAAAATTATAATTGTTCTAATTAATTTATTCACAACCGGTTTAATAATAAGAACCTAAAGGGTCACCCCATAAAAAGATGAATCTTTATTTAAGAAATAAATGACATAACCGTAATAATAAGTTAAGTGTATTTAATTTAATCTATGGTGATAGAATAAATTAAATATCTTAATATTTATTATTTAATATTTTAAAAATATTAAATATAAATTAATAAAAAGAGTCTTATTATTATTACTATTATTATTAGTTTAATTCCTAAAGGAGTTTGAGAATTAATTAATAAATATACTCTCCCATATTCCTAATAAGATTAAGAGGTAAATTAATTAAAGGAGTTTAATTAATTGCTCTTAATAAGATTAGAAAGCTTAATTAATTAATATGAAACTTTAATCTTAAAATAGTTAGGAGGGTTACCTACATCTATAAATAAGAGGAGTCTTATTTTAATTAAGGACTAATGCTTTTTCAAGTTGTTGGGAGAGCACACTTTTTCTAGAGAGAAAAAACTAGAGTTTTGCAAATAACCCACCTTCTTAATAATTGTTATCCTTGGTGGATCACCTTCTAGAGGCCAAACACTTGAGTGACTGACGTTCATCAAAAGAAGGAATCACACCCAATAGATTCAAGTTGAACTAGGAAATGATTGGAGTTGAACTCATACTTGAAGAAGCACATATTTTCAAGGGTATGATTCGTTCTTCATCTCTTTAGATTAAATTAATAATTGCGCATAAACAATGATCCGGGTTAATGGTTTGTAAAATTTTAAAATTCTTTTTTTACACTTTCACTACTATGTATGTAATTGTTGCATGCTACATTTGATCTTACAAACCTAACAACCAAAAGCACAAGGCTAAACATCAATCATACAAAGAAGCACAATGCAAGACTACACAACACAGACCCAAGAGCAAAAATAAAAGGAGACCAATTGCATTAACAGCACAGCCAGCAGCCCAGCATCAAAGCAGACTAACTGCATTAACAACACAGCCAGCAACCCAGCATCAAAGCAGCCAGACAACAACAAAACAGTCCCAGCCAAACCCAGTCACAAAACAGCATTGCAGCAGCAGACCCAGCTAAATCTTTGGTGTAACATCCTAACAGAGTGAGCTCTGAATAGTTGGCTCTCATAACAGAGCTAAATCTTTCAAGTTGTAAAATTATAATCATCTAGATATAAGTCTCAGTTAATTTGCTCGACAGTTACTCCATATACAATTGTTCTAAATACTATTAATGCCACATTAAACATTCGAACAATGTTGGGACTTGGGAACCCCCATATCATTGTTCATTTCATGACATAAGGCCAAAATTTTAGATTTTATTTCAAGAAAAATTAACAAGATAGACCCTTAAAACTGAAAAAGAATTTTTTTTTTGGAATGACGGTCTAACTTTCTTGAGGTAATCAATCAAATTTAGAAAGAGTATATAAACTCACCTGAACAGTGAGACCATTGTCCAATAAAGCCTTCCTAGTACTGTAGAAATAAAAAAAAAGAGAAAAGAAGACACGAATTATCAAGTTCCAATCATTAAGAAGAACAAGAATCCAAGGAAGTATGATAGTATGGCCATGAAGTAACAGATATATTATCTCTCCTTCCACAAAGAGTCCCATTTGCAAAAATTTTAAATTTTAGAGATACACTTTTATTCCATGTTTATCCCTAAATTTATTGTGCGCTCAGTTAGTAGGTTATGGCATGATAATGAAGTGATAAACTTGAGACAGTATGTCAATTAATATTATCATCCAAAAAAATGAAAACTTTTTTTAGAAATAACAAAACTTGGCCTGTTTGCAATTGCTCAAATCAGTAGAGTGGCAAGCTGGTGGGTGTAACTGTGGCAGCTTGGTTGATATTGCTAACGTGTCAGTACCCTGAAACATCAGAACACAAATAAATTATATGTTCTGGGGTAAGCAAACTTTCACATTAATTAGGTTGACAATATGCTTCCAGATCAATTCGAAGTACATCAAAATGAAAGAGGAACAAGTAACAAAAAAAAAAGTGCCAGATAAGACAAAAACAATTGATTAGAAAAACTCAGGTATTTGGCAACAATTCTTCATCAGCAATTCTGCATAATCATATATATGCATTATATCTAAAACTAGTAAACACCTGTACACATTGCTTGGATTTGTATGACAGAATTCCGCAAAGAAATAAAGTTTTTGCGAGCTCTATGTGAAGGAAACTTTCTCTGAATAATTCTTGCAGATTTTCCTAACACCTCAGTTCGACGAGCATCTAGTTTTGCCATATGACCAGCTCGTAGAAACACTTTCGTTTTACCAAATCTGCAATGTTGATTAGTTAGATTATATCTAAATGATTCTTGCTAAATATAATTTAGTGAGCCACAACAGTCTATAACAACACTCTTAGCATAGATCCCAAAAACCCTTCAAAACGGGTTCTTTCAATTCGACCAACATTGCCAAGGATCAATGAAAAAGGTATCTATCAAGGGAAAACTTATGCACAACACAACAAGAGTTGTCAAGAAAACAGTAGAGGGGCATACTGCCAATGTAATACTAGAACATTTAAATCAGAACCTCAAAACAAGTGAATGTTCATGGTAGAGACCATTAATTGTAACCTCATATGTTGCAGATGAAAAAGAGCACATAGGGCACTGCCACAAATAAAAGTGGACATTACAAATATCTGATGTGCATATTAAGGTTTCACCTAATAGAGCAGTCTTTCTTAACACTAGTAGGCTAGTAGCACCCATGTAATATAGCCAACAATCAATGCAGCAAAAACCTGACAGTTTTGACTACCAAACACTCGAAAAGTGAAATTACTAGTTCCTCTAAAAAGACAGATATTCAGATGAGAGATTGCATAAATTTTGTTAGCATGAAAACACAATATGAATATGAGAAATCTTTGATGTATTAAGTATCTTATGAAAATAAGTACTGGTGGCGATGTTGTTGTCACGTACGAATCTACAAAATTACTAATAAAAAATACCTGATAACCTTTGAGATCCACCTTCTCTAAAAGCCTCTTGAAAGCACTGACCTCGTCATATCTATGACAGAATACCCAACAAACAAAAAATTATTACATTGTAAACCAGTAAACACCAAGAACCACACAAACAGAAATATATAAACTGATATGTAAGCAAAATCAACATATTAACCTTCTGCTCTAAACATCAGGTGCAAGTATATTAAAACGGGTGATGATTTTACAGACCCAACAATTAGTCATTATGAGATTACTAGTTCTTAAATTAATCCCACAAGTTGTCAGACTACTTACTAATTTATACTTTGATACTACTATAGCAATTCAACCTGTGAAATTAATACTCGTAATGAATTAGTGATACATGTAGGGAAAGTAATATTAAGGCTATTAAAAGAGAAGTGTTGTTTGAATGATAAATTAATGAATGTAAAAAACTTGATACAAAATGAATCATAACATAACACAACAAATCATGTTGTCCAATTATTAACAAGGTAATCTTACTATTCCTTGTTAATGCAAATAATCTTGGACTGTCGATACTAGGTGAGAGCCCCAATGTAGGTGACTGTTTCATTCACTTCCAATTATCAAACTGTTGCAATCATTCATACATTTGCATAGCTGTTGAAAATCACTAATTTCTCTGAACTAATTTCTGCCCCTCAAAAATCAGAATACCGGCAGTCAGATAAATCAATAATGGAAATCAGAATACCATCATATTCCTTGTAAACTACTAACTGAATATCATCATAATCAGAATATGTCAAAAAAAATTATGTAAACTGATGTGACTATAAGCAACCTTGGAGACTGCTTATACCACATAGCTTGCTTCATTAAAGCATATCAGCCAAACTAGCAAGCAAGTCCTAGGCAGAATCGCAGAGCATATAAGTTTAAGCCTCTAAGTCCAAAAATTACAGGTAAGGCTTACATATATGGAGAAAACGGTCATATTTGTGGCGGGTAATGTAGAGAGAGCAGCTAGGGCATCTAGCTATCTTTTCGCCGACTTTCAGGTCCTCTTTAGTGATCTGAAAAAGATCTCCGCACGGACATGGATACGTAAAGGATTGAAGCTCATCGTTCCACTCCATGTCTTCGATCTCCACATCGTCTGCTCATTAATAATCATTTTCATTAAAGAGAACTTATGCTCCGTGTTTTCAAGTTTTCAGCCGCGCACTGCCCTCCGTGTTTTTTAACCTTACATACATACCGTTTTCTTTAACAAAACCTTATAACCTTAAAACCTAAAAAACACTACAACCTTGTTGTTTAAGTATCATCTGTGTCACGACCTTACTTGAACAGAATCTGTTACCTCTATATTCTTTATTTCTAAGTATCATCTGTGTCATCTTTTTACAGTTTTGTAATAGTGTAAATTATTTAATAATTATAATTTATATTAATATGAAATTAATTTCCCAATTATAGCAATTTATCAATACAAATTCAATTTAAATTATAATTGATCTTTTAATCATTTCCCTTTTCATTTTGACAAATTAGTATCTTTAATATAATATATATATATATATATATATATATATATATATATACTAGGGTTAACCCGTGCCTCCGGTACTACGAATACTCTTGTAATTATTTAATACTTAAAGATGAATCTTAAAAAAATGTGAGTTGACAATATAAAAAGAGTATTTATTTGATGAAAATTAGAAAATTTCGTAATTATTTGTTGTAAATTAGAAAATTTCTAATCCTAGTATAATCAACACAATTCAATGTATAATAAAATACTATGTGTAATCATGCCCCGTGAACGCATAAACACATAAAAATGTCTTAATAATATTGATTAATTATCCAAGAGATTCAAATGAACAAAGTATTGTCACATGTATTTATGGGGTTTTCTACGCCATATATTTTCACTCTTTGATTGAAGTACATACACTTCTCCTCACACAAACATGTGAAAATAATAGTGTATGATAATTGTTATGTGTGATTGTAAGTTATTTTAAGTGTATGTACTTTAATGATTTTACAATGAAATAACTGGTCCTGAAGACACGGCGTAATGAAATCCTTTAACGATATGCAACTAATATTCTATAGAAAGAGATCAATCTAGAGAACGCAATCTGGTCCGTGCAAATTTGTCCGTTTTGTCCACCTATAGTCTGATATTTCAATTGGAAACGGGCTTAAAATATTCAACTTAATACAAAAATCCAAAGCAACCGTAGCAAAAAGAAAAATTAAAAGATTCTCAGATACAGAAATTGCACCATCATAAGCATGTGACAATAAGCTACGAGCATTTAACTCTAGAGGAGGTCCAGCACCAAGAATAGCTAGGCCTGCATGCAAATTAAGTTTGTGATTAACCACAAAAATATTACTAAGTTGTTGACCAAAGAGATATTGTCATCACTTAAATTTCCAAAGGCTTAATTAATTTGATGTTTCAGTTAAAAATAATATGAATGTAGCTTTAACAATGCCAAACGCAGCAGCCGCGCCCGTCTTCAAATGAATATCCTCCAAGTCTCTTCTCATGACATATCTATAGGTTACTCCATATAATGCACAACTAATCAAGGTGATTGCTAAAGGGAGTATCAGCTCAGAAACGCTATTCACTTGAGTCAAGGAAATAGGAGACCCTGCTTGTGTCCCAACTATGGCCGAAATCAATGATGCTTATATAGACTCCAGTCTCTCAGCATTTTTCTTAATTGCTTCGCTTTCATTCTCCATGAGGGCATCTCTGCCTTCAACAGAAAGAGAGCGCTCTGCCTCTTCCACCGTTGCTCTTGCTTCTAATATTTCTTTTTGACATTCTGCATTCTTCAAAATGTGCAACATTCTTTATAAGCAACATGAAACATCATAATAGTCTATTCACTATTCAGGGAAGCTATTGTTTATGTTCAGGAACTTTGTATCCCTAAGCTAATTTTTTTCATTCCAAAAGCATGGTTAGGCAAAACTCATAAGAAATACACTTGTTTATGTTGTGGAAAACTTGATGCAAAATCTTCTTTCAACAATTATACAACTTTTTTGCACATATTATAAAAGATGCAAAAAACTCTCTATCTCATAAACTCAAAAAGTACTCAACAGTAATTGTGGAGTCAAGCTAGTCGAAAGTAATATAAACTCTCTCTAGTAATTGCCACCAAAAACTCAAACACGTATCCAACCACCAAAACATCAAGCTAGTCGCTACTAATTTCAAGAAATTTTGACAAAGTTTCCTTTAAAAATAAATATGCAGAAAAATCTAAACATGTCTACAAACCATCGAAACAAATAAATAAATTAAAAAAAAGAAAGAAAAAGAAAATAAGAGGGCCACATTACAAAGATAAAAGGATAGAAAATGGAGAAACAAATCTTGCCCACACACAAATCTTGTGGAGTCTCAATATAGTACATAAAACGCTGTCATTTTTTAATGGAGGACTGAAGATTTTTCATGATATGATGTGGAAAAGAATGTTTTAGAACCAATCCAAACAAATCCTGTCATTCTCCATTCCTTCAGCAAAAATAGTATAGATTCACTTGGAACAAATTGTCATGTGGCACCAAAACCATACTTTCCCACAAAATTCAACCAAAAAGCAATAAATAGTGTTTACCCTTTCGTTCTAAGAAGAGTTCCATTTGTTAAAAAAAGCCCTTTTTTGTTGTTGATAATTGTATAAAATGACACATGTCCTTAAATTTAACATCACAATTTTACAACCATGCCACCACTACTAAAAACTAAATACTCACTGTATTTAAGGATAAACATGGGCAAATATGCTTAAAGTTTGCAAATTTTGCAAATATGACTTTTTTGTGGGACAGAGGGAACCAATTAGACGCATACCTCTGACATCTTCAATTGAACAAAATTATGCTAATTATTCTTAATTAGTAATAGTGATCACAGTGGAAACAACGGAGCCCACTAACACAATGTGATTGCTCAATAAACCAGCTAGGATTTCAGATAAATAAAGCAGAACGAAAATGAGGATATAAATCTCACCTTTTCCATTGCTGATAGGTACGAAGAAACACTAAAATGCAGCTTAGAATTAGAGAAATCTAGGTAGAATTGAGTAATAATCAAAGTGAATGAGGATATAAATCTCACCTTTTCCCTTGAATCCACCGCAATTGCAAGAAAAAAATAACTTTGAAAGTGAGAGAGCTTATTTCACCGCTTCAGAAATTGAAGATTAGAAGACCCAGAGCTCATTGTGGAGTTTAGTTTTAGAAAACCTTTGAACAAAGAGAACCATTGAACTCTGAAAAAAAAAAGTTTCCACCTTAAACAAAGAGAACCCTTGAACTATTTACTCTAAAATTTAACTGAAAATTATAATAGAAACAAAGCCTGTATACAGTTACTTCAGAAAATTATAAGTCAATGATTTAAGAAAAATGGCAAAAATTTCAAATAATAGAACTAAGTTCACAAAAATGAGGATTGAGCAATTAGTTTTAAAATAAAAGTGATGAAAAATGACTAAACTAACATGTAATAAACCATCAATTCAAGTTTCATTGGTGAATGAAATGAGTGTGTGATTCAGAGTTCAAAGAAGTGGTACACCCACGTTAGTGAGCAACATTTTCCCTTCCTTGATTTTAATTTCACATTCACATAACATAGCATGCATTAGGGTTCTCATCACTGAACATCTGAGGTGCAGGAGGGTATGAGTACATTTCAGTGGCAAACCTTGGAGGGTAGATTTGGTAATTCTGTGGCTGGTAATAGTAGAACTCATTCTTCTTCAGCTCTACCACTGTCGTCTCTTCTTGTTCGCCACCACCACCACCACCAGCCGCCTCTGGTTTTGCTTCCTCTTCCTCTTCACCTTCCTTCTTGTCTTTCCCCTCACCAGTGCCAATAATAGTTTTAAGTATCAGAATTCAAAAAGACCAACAATCCAATATGAAAAAATATAAAATAAATTAAGAAATGTACAACAAAAATTACATATCAAACTGACAAACCTCGATATGAAAGGTTTTATATATTAGAAAGTAAAAGCTTAGGTTACATATCGTTTTGTGCATTCACGACATGGGCATAGAATAAGCAGTAAAGTTCATAAATTCATGATCCCACGCACATAAGATGTAAAGGAGAGAAGAACAAATTAATTAGTTATACAACATAAAAAAGGAGAGAAGAACTAATTGACTTACTTTTGATTGGTGAAATGATGAAACCTTTTATTGATGTAGGTTGTAGAAAGTTATCATCTCGAATACCACATCAGACTAACAACCCCAACATAAATATTTTCTACCTTCACGTGAAAACTATTTGGGCTATTCACTCATAGTCTTTGAAATTAGTTCGCCAGTACTTGCATCCTTCACTCAAGCTTGTGTTATGATTTTAATATATCCAAAATAAAAAATTGCTCATTCAAGTTTTAAATTTTAATAATATCAGTTAATTTCTTATTCTATTTTAACAAACACCAAACATGCAAGCTTTAAAAACACAATTTTATATGAATTCTAACATATAAATACCCAATCTCCATATGTAATCCTTCCTTATACTCTGGAATCTTTCTGATGCCACCAACAATTACTTAAATTAAAGCAACTATAAATTAAACAATTCCTTAATTGTGATGAACCTTCATCTCATAAATTTCATAACCCAAACATAGCAATTATATCAATATCTACATATATTATTTGCCCAATTCTTAAGAACATAGCAAATACAAAACTTACCTCCTATTAAGCTCTGTTTTTGCTCAATTGTTCCTTAATCCCAGTTTCTAACTTCAATTTCTTTAAAATTTGGTGGTTATTTGATAGTGGGAATATGGAGGCTCAAACCTTTAGAGAGAAAAAAGAAACGGATGAAGATAGGGCAGAGAGAATGGAGTTGCCTAGTAAAGTGTTCTACATGGTAATATATAAATTCATATGTTCCCAATCTTTTTGCTACGCTTTAAAGAAAATTGAGATAATAGGAATGTAACAGATTACCACATATTGCAAGCAAAAAAGTTACAAAATGAGATTGGAGAATTGCAATTGAAGATTAGCAAGTAATTCAATTTGTGGGGTAACTTCTCTACTTGTTTACACAATCAACAGATAAACACCAAAATGTCAGGCCTCAAATTTTCCACAACCATATTCTCCCTCCATAAGAAATTAGAGATCATTTAGCTTAAAACAAACAATAATAACTGAGGGAGTATGTTTTACTTATGCAAACCTGACCTAAGGCAAAACTTGTTAGAGCTCAACAGCATGCAAAGACTACACATTCAAACCCATGATCCATTTTAAGAATTCTCTATCTAAAGAACACTCTATTTCAATTCAAATATCTATATACATTACATGCATGTATGTGGATATATACATTAATCAAATGTGGAGAGTTATGGATATCAGAAGGTTGAGATTATAGAAATTTACCAGTCATTCAGAGCAAGCAAAAGGGTCAAATCCCTCCAAAAAGGAAGGCCTCTTCACACTCACCATCTCTCCCCAAATCCTCTCTTTCATCTATCAACTGAAGTTATAGTAAAACCCTAAGAAGAACCCCCAAAAAAATTAATCAACAATATTTTTCTAAAGGAATCTGCATCTGAGAGACGTAGGCTGAGAATAAATATGGATTCTTCAAACCCACTTAATCAAAGAAAGATGAACAGAGGGAGAGAAGCAATTTACTAACTCATCAGATTTGATGAACAATTTACGGCTTAGCTTTTCCTGTTCCCAATCGCTCCTACCGATCCGATTCTTGAAAATCAAAGAAAGATGAACAAAGAGAGAGAAGCAATTTACTAACTCATCAGATTTGATGAGCAATTTACGGCTTAGCTTTTCCTGTTCCCAATCGCTCCTACTGAACCGATTCTTGAACGTGAAAAAGCCCCAAATCGATTTCGCGAAACAAAAGAAAAAGTGAGGGGAAACGAAGAGGCAATGAAGAGGAGACGGGCTGAGAAAGAGGAAGAGAGAGATATACTTATATATATAAGGTAGATTTGATTTCGATAAAACTTGGGAATTCGATGTCATATTGGGGATGGACTAGTTATTCAACCATGGGGCGGTAATCGACTGTCAGAAAAAGTTAGGTAAACCTTACGACTCCGTCAAAGGTCTATGGTAATAAATCGCCTAGACAAGCGAGTTGTCTGACGGCGATGCAAGCCAAGAAACTTTTGACGCAAGGCTGTGTAGGATATCTAGCCTACATAGCAGATACGTGTAAGGAAAGCCCGAAGGTGGAGGAGATATCGGTGGTTAAGGAGTTTGTGGACGTGTTTCCGAGTGACTTGCCAGGACTTCCGCCAGATAAAGAGATAGAGTTCGTGATCGACTTAGCGCCGGGAACTGCTCCAATTTCGAAGGCTCCGTACCGAATGGCTCCAATCGAGTTTAAGGAACTGATGGTTCAACTACAAGAATTGTTAGACAAGAAGTATATTCAGCTGAGCGTTTCGCCGTGGGGAGCGCCAGTGTTATTCGTGAAGAAGAATGATGGATCAATGTGTCTTTGCATTGATTATAGAGAATTAAAAAAAGTTACGATCAAGAATAGGTATCCCTTACCTAGGATCGATGACTTGTTCGACCAACTGAAGGGTGCTAAATACTTCTCAAAAATCGATTTGAGAAGCGGGTATCATCAATTGAAGGTGAGAAAGGAGGATATACCGAAAACGGCTTTTACGACTCGATATGGTCATTACGAGTTCTTGGTGATGTCATTTGGTATAACGAATGCCCCAGCTACATTTATGGACCTAATGAATAGGGTGTTTAAGCCATTCCTAGATAAGTTTGTAGTGGTGTTTATAGATTATATCCTGGTTTATTCCAAGACCGAGGAGGAACACGCTGAACATTTGAGGCTAACCTTAGAATCGCTGAGACGAGAGAAGCTTTATGCGAAATTCTCAGAGTATGAGTTCTGGTTGGAATGTGTGCAATTTCTTGGTCGCGTGATCAACAAGGATGGTATTTCAGTAGATCCGTTAAAGGTTGAAGCGGCAATGAATTGGGATAAGCCAAAAATGCAGTCTAAGGTGAGGAGTTTCTTGGGATTGGCAGGTTATTATCGGAGATTTATTCAAGATTTTTCCAAGATCGCAACTCCGTCGACAAATTTGACTCGTAAAACAGTTAAGTTTGTTTGGACAGAAAAATGTGAGGAAAGTTTTCAGGAGTTGAAGAAGAGGTTGAGTACTGCGCCGGTGTTGTCTTTACCGGATAATATGGAGAATTTCGTGGTATATAGTGATGCCTCACATAAGGGTTTAGGCTGTGTGTTGATGCAGAGCGGCAAGGTCATTGCTTATGCATCACGTCAGCTGAAGGATTACGAGAAGGGGTATCCTACCCATAACTTAGAATTGGCGGCAGTAGTGTTTGCTCTAAAGATTTGGAGACACTACTTATATGGAGAGAAGTGTGAAATATACTCAGATCACAAGAGTCTGAAGTATATTTTTACCAAGAAGGATTTGAACATGAGCCAAAGGAGATGGTTGGAACTGATCAAAGACTACGACTGCAAAATACTTTACCATCCGGGTAAAGCTAACGTTGTCGCCAACGATTTGAGTAGAAAAGGTCGGGAGAAGCTGAATATGTTTACTGATCATGATCAGTTGATAAAATAGAGCGCTAGATAAGAGAGCTGGAAGTGAAGTTTCCAAAAGAATCGGATGAGAAGTTGTTTCAAGTAACTACTGGTTCTACTCTGGTAGACAAGGTGAAAGAAGCACAACTTCACGATGAAGAATGCGAAAAGATTCGAAAAAGAATAACGGATGGTGAAGAGTTCAAATTCAAGATTGACAGTGAGGGACCGCTACGATTTGAAGGTAGAATTTGGGTACCGCCACTACCAGAAGTTAAGGAGGAGATTTTGAGCGAAGCTCATAGTTCAAAATATTCAATTCACCTTGGGAGTACGAAGATGTACCAGGATCTTGGCACCATTTCTGGTGGCCGAATGTGAAAAGGGATGTTGCTGAATGTGTTGCGAAATGTCTAACTTGCCATAAAGTCAAGGCAGAACACCAGAGACCTAGCGGATTGCTGCAACCGTTAGAAATTTTAGAATGGAAGTGGGAGCATATCACGATGGATTTCGTGGTTGGTCTTCAAGTGACTCAGAAGGGATTTGATGCGATATGGGTTATTGTGGATCGACTGACAAAGTCAGCCCACTTTCTACCAATCAGGATTAAGTATAACTTGGAACAATTGGCTAAATTGTACGTTAAGAAGATTGTTTCTCGACACGGTGTCCCAGTGTCGATTGTGTCAGACAGAGATCCGCGTTTTACATCGAATTTCTGGAAGCGTTTGCAAGAGTGTCTGGGAAAGCAATTGCGAATGAGTACAGCATACCATCCTCAGACCGATGGCCAGAGCGAGAGAACGATTCAGACGCTCGAATATATGCTGAGAGCTTGCGTGATGCATTTCAAGGGAAGCTGGGATGATCATCTACCGTTGGTGGAGTTCGCCTACAACAACAGTTACCACGCGAGTATCGGCATGACGCCTTACGAAGCATTATACGGTAGGAAGTGCAGAACTCCTTTGTGCTGGGATGAAGTCGATGAACGTTAACTGTTGGGACCGAAATTGGTATAACAAACTGTTGAAATTGTGAAGTTGATCAGAACAAGATTGGTTGCTGCTCAAGATAGACAAAAGAAATATGCCGATCAACATCGACAGAACCGAGAATTCTTACTAGGGAGTTTTGTTTTCCTGAAAATATCTCCCTAGAAGGGGAAGATTCGATTTAGCAAGAAGGGGAAGCTGAGTCCCAGATTTATTGGACCTTTCGAGGTACTACGAAAGGTGGGCGAGGTTGCTTACGAGGTAGCATTACCTCTGGAGCTCGAGAATATACATAACGTCTTTCACATTTTCGTGTTATGACCTTACAAACACGACTATAAACATGTAATAGAATACGAGCATTTACAATTTGATAAAGACTTAACTTATGAAGAAGTGCATGTTCAAATAGTTGATAGAAAAGAGCAAGTACTTAAGAATAAAGTGATACCTTCTGTTAAGGTAATCTGATGAACTACAGTGCTGAAGAAGCCACGTGGGAACTCGAGGATGTAATGAGAAAATCGTATCCTCAACTATTTGCTTAATTGATTTGTGTAACCCCTTATACATCGATTCTAGGAACAGAATCTTTTTAAGGAGGGAAGAATGTAATAGATGAGATTTTCTTTATGTTGTGATTTTGGGGACATAATCTTTTTAAGGAGAAAATTTAAATTTTAATATTTATTGAGTGAATAAATATTTTATGTGATTTATTTAAGGAGTTAAATAAATAAATTATGTAATTTATAAATTGTGGAATGGTTGTGGATAATTTAATTAAGTACAATAGAATTAATTAAATTGATGTGTTAATAATGGTGTAGCATAATTCTAATTTAATTAAGAATAGTTAAATTAGATTTAATGTTATGTGCTAAGTGTTGATAATAATTTGTTACATGAATTATGTTTAACTAAGAAATTACAATGGTGTAACAATTTGATATTATGTGTTTTAATAATTAATGAATGTTAGTTTTTATTTAATTGAATTAGGATGTTGTAATTTAATTAAATAAGTGTAGCAACTAACTTATGGGTTAAAGATTTATTAAAAGAATGGAAAAGAGTTTTAAAGTGATTCTATCAAACAAGGCCTTACTTTTCTTTTAAATTTATTTTACCAAACATGACTTTAACTAATAAAAGAGTTGTTTTATTTAAGAGTTGTCAAAAATGGCCTGACCTTTCAAATGATTGTAACCTATATAATTAGTAGCAATTATTATGGTAATTAGTATTTTACTTATTACTTATAATAATAATAAAGGTTACATATTTTATATATATATATATATATATATATATATATTATATGTATATACTACAAGTTAGTATGTTAGTTTTTACAAACAAAGAAAGAAAGAAATAGAGAGAAAGGGTTAGAGAGAATTGTCAGAGAAGAAGAAAAAGAAGAAGAAGAGAAGCTTGAGAAAACAAGAGAAGAACATCATCATCTCCATCTCTTCTCTTAATTCAAACTAGAAAAGGTATAAACTTAGAATTCTATAAGTTGTAATCATGTTCTTCTATGTTTTCATGATTTTAGAATTTTTTGTAAAAATCTTTGTGTGAAAGTTTTTGATTTTGATATATGTATGGGATGTATATATATATATATATATATATATATATATATGTTTGCATATGATTTTTATAATTGTTTAAGTGTTTTAATTTCACAAAAATATGATGAACATAGAGAAATCATGTTCATAGTGTTTTATTATGAAGTTATTTTAAAAATAGTTCTTAAATCATCAAAGAGATTGGTGTAAGCATAAAGTTATGAGTAATATGTGATATAGCATGATTATATATGAGTTATATGGTTGTTTTAACAATTCAATTCATGAAATTTTGATAAACAAGAAGAATTGTGTTCATAGAGATTTTCTGTAAATCAATTTTTGAAAATGGCTTTTGAAACTATCAAATTGGTGTTTAATTATGGGTTATTGTTGAAATTGATCATGTATTATGTTAGTGTGTTAAGAATAGAAGTTATTACAATTGAAATTTCATGAATTGGTTTAAAAACGAATTCGTAGTAATAATTTTCGTCAAGAACGCTTGATTTTGTGTTTTCTTCAAAAATATGAAAAACCTTGGTTTTGATTATGTGTTATAAGAATTATATATGTTATAATCATGTTAATGAGTCCAAGCTATAGTTGTTAACAAGTTTCATGTTAATCATGTTGGGAAAAATCGAATTCGGTGTGAAGAAATAAGTCAAATTGGCTTATTTCTCTGCCAATTCGCGAACTGGGGTTTCCACCAGGGGTGACCCGCCCCAGCGGGTGTTTTGTGCCTATGGGACCCACCCCAACAGGTACCCTTGCTGTCCGAAAATGTTGGTTTTTGCTTGTTGAGTTTTCATGCCCCGTTTGTTTAGCTAACTTACTTCTATGACTTGATAAGTGTAATAGGTAATAAGCTAACATGTTTTTGATGTGTTTAAGATAGATTGAAGTGTTATGTGAATGTGTTACATATGTATGGGTGTATTACTTTCATAAGGTATACAACATGATTTAGTGCGTTAGAAGTTTATGAAATGTATGTCGTGAGTATAGACTCACGTATATGGCTAGTTAGCAACCTATGTTGTAAACAACGTTGTGAGTTGGACTTAAGTAAGAAGTTCAACGGTTTAAATGTTATAGTTGGGTACTAATAGATGTTTTGAACGTAATGTAAATGTGTAGGGTAATTGTGGAAGTGATTGTAGTTATTAAAGTGTAGCTTGCGCTTGAGGCAAGTTCTCTTATCCTTATTCTCTTACGTTAAGCAAGTTTATATTTCAAACTTGTTATTTACTTTGTACAAGCTTTCTAAACTACTCTTGTATGCTATGCAAGCCTATTCATTGTATATTTTCATCGTGCAAGTTTCCTAACCCTTGCCCATTATATCATGCAAGTTTATTTTCGATTCTTAAATTATTACGTATTGTACAAGTTATTGTATTCTAATGTTCAGAATGCATAAGTATTGAAGTATTATTGAGGTATTATGATCTTGACTTAGTTGTTCAAGCAAGATCTACTTATTCTTTCAGTTGTTTTAAGTTATTTCTAAAGGATGCTTACTTATTATGTAGTTTATTGGTATATCTGATAATTGGTTCATGATTCTATTGTTATCGAACTGTTAACGTACTGTGAGTCGATTCAACTACTCCTAGTTGATGATAGTTGAAACCCCAAAGTTCTCTTATCTATCCAAACCAAACTTTCTTTGGTGCGGACTTGTATTCAATTACTGAGAATGAACAACCCTATTTATTAGAGGATATTTATGCGAAAACGTTAAATGTTTGTGCACAATACATGGTACAAAGGGGTGATCCCCCTAAGTACGAGTTGAAGGTCCATAATCTGAACGACTGTTAAAGGCTTAAATAGAAATATTTATAACCTAAGACATGGTTCAAGGTCGTATGACCCTCAGATAAATTCTATATTCGAACTTTAAAGATGATAAAAGAATTACTGTTTAATTCTTTATTTTGATGAAAGTAAAGTTATTCAAACTCTTTTGAAACTATTCACTTATGTCAGTCATATCACCGTTGCATTTCAAGTGAGCTTTTATTTGCTCACTCTTGCATGTTTTACCACCCCTTGCAGTTGAGACCAAGAATGTTGACATACCGTCAACAAGTAAAGGAAAAGGAAAGATGAGCAAGTGAAGGCTTGTGGTTTCAAGTTTCTTTTGTAATAAGTCTTAGTTGACAATGTTTTATATTTCTGCATTTGTTTGATTGATGTTAAGGTTTAGTTAACCTGGGATTGTATTTGGACAAGTTGTAATCCTTTATCAAGGAAGATTTTATTTAAGTTTTATGAAGGTTGTAATTTACTTTGCAATTCTTTATTATTGGGTAGATGTATGTTTTAATTAGAAAGTGAACACCAAATCATGTGAAAACAAAGTACCCAGATTTGGGGGCGTCACAGGTTGGTATCAAAGCAGTAGGTTATAAACCTTAGGTTGGGGGAAAACCTTAGGTAGTAGCCTTATAGTAAGATCGAGAAGATAGTGGTAATAGGTAAAGATAATAAACTACCTTATGTGCTATGTGTTTACGTTTAGGTATTCGAAGAGTGACGACTTGATATCACGTAATAATAAACTTTAAAATTCTTTTGTAAGGATGACGAACATTGGAGAATCCAGTCAGGCTAGAGAGGATATACCTCAGGTGCCTAGAGAGGAAGAGCCCCGAGACATCTATGTTGTTTTGGAGCAGCTGGTTAGGAGAGAGCCATCTCCAGTGATCACCGTAGCTGGTTGGGAGCGTGAGATGACACCTATTCCAGAGGAAGAGGACGAGGACGAGTCTGAAGAGGAGGAAGAGGATCCCGAAGAGGAATTTCCACCTCACTCTGTTAGTGCTGAGATGTACGAGGCAGTTTACGACAGTAATGTGGAGCTTCATGGTCGAGTCGGAGAGTTCAAGGAAACCATCCAGCAACGGGACGAGACTATCAAGGATATGGCTAGTGACCTAGGAGAAGCACAGTGGAACCTAATACACGTAGAGAATGATCGAGATGAGGATAGAGCTGAGCTAGCAAAGCTGAAGCAAGACATCCAGGAGGAGTCGACAAAGCGTGCCAGAGCTGAGGAAACAAGCTTGAGGGCTACTCAACGAGCCGATCGAGCTGAGAACGAGGCGGAAACTAAGAGAGCCAAGCTAAGAGAAACAGAATACACTTTCCATATGGCCATAGATAGGGCCCAGGACCGTATCTTTTATTACCCAGCTTAGTTCCAAGGTTTACCATGGTATGTGGTGGACCGAAGGACAACATTTCGGGTGATGGAGGAAGAACATAGAGAGGCTGTGTGACGTCTTAATATGCCTAGACATTAAAGCTTTTAAATTATGTGTTTCCTTTTGTATTTAAATAAATATAAATCCCATAATTTGAGATAATGATGGGATAAAGTGATGATGTAGTCCTGTAACTTGTTCTAGTTCAGGAAAGATGATGTAAATAGCAGGAATGCTATCTATCCTATATTTTTAAAATTTCGAGTAATGAATAAAAGAAGTTTATTGATGTGCTATGTGTTCATATATGAACTGAGTTATGTAAATGTTTAAGTTGAACTTAAATACTTAAGAATTGAATAAAGGATCTAATAATAATATTTTCTTAACAAAAAATGCCTCCGAGAAAAAGACCAACGCGTCAAAACCCCAAGGGTTCGACGAATAACAACAACAATAACGATGGAACAAACCCTAACTCGGTTCAGCAGTTAGTGAACCTACTGACAGGAGCGATGGTGAATCGGCCACAAGTGCAGGGTACTACATTTAAGGAATTCAAGACAATAGGGCCGCCTGAATTCAAGGGATCGACAAACCTGATAGATGCACAGACGTGGGTTATGGAAATGGAGAAGGTCTTTGACGTGACTAAGATCGGTAAAGACCAAAAAATGGCATTCGCGACTTTCATGTTGAAGTCAGATGCTAGCTTCTGGTGGCAGGCGAATAAGACCAGAGAAGGTGAAGGAGTCATAACGTGGGAATGTTTCAAAGAGATGTTCTTTGAAATGTACTTCCCTGTGAGTTCGCAGGACCAGATGGAGGTCCAATTCCTAGAGCTTAAGCAGGGAGGGATGACGGTGTCAAAATACACCGTAAAGTTCAACGAGTTGGCCAGGTTCGCTACATATCAGGTCAGCACGGACGTTAGGAAGGCGAGGAGGTTTGAGCGGGGACTGAAACCCTAGATCTACAGTAAGGTCTCTATGTTCCAGCTGAACACGTTTGCAGCTGTGCTAGAAAAGGCCATACTTGCTTAGGGAGGAAGCGAAGCGGTGACTAAGTTTAACCAAGAGAAGAAGAAGAAGAATGAGACGGAAAACAAGGCTGGGGGTAGCGGGGCTATCCATCAGAAAAGGAAGTGGAATGACATTACCTCTACTGGAAGTCAACAGGGAGGCCAACAGAAGAGGAACCTCGAAGCATGTGCTACATGCTGGAAGACTCACACTGGAGTGTGCATGAAAGGAAATCGTATGTGGTACAACTGTGGTCAGGAAGGCCACATCGCGCCGAATTGCCCAAACTCGAAGAAGGGGGCTTGCTATACATGTGGATCCAAGGATCATATGGCTCGCAACTGTCCTAAGAAGCCAGTGGTAGGGTCAACAGGGAATGGAGGAAATGGCTGCGGCAGCACTCTGACTATTGCCGGATCGTCGCCACTGCAAGCCATTCGACCCACTGCCCTCACATTCAACATGACGGTGCAAGACGCGGTGCAATCAAAAGATGTGGTGGCAGGTATTATTCCGATCAATAGTACAAATGCATATGTATTATTTGATTCGGGTGCTACTTGTTCATTCATATCTGATGATTTTGCTAAAACCCTAGACTTACCTATAGAGGAGTTAGCTTACCCCTTGAACATAAAAATTGCGAATAGGGTAGTTATTCCTGTTAGGTTAGTATACAAGAACTGTAGATTGGATATTAAGGGTCAGGAGCTGAGGGTAGATTTGATTCCAATAAAACTTGGGGAATTCGATGTCATATTGAGGATGGACTGGTTGTTCAACCATGGGGCAGTAATCGACTATCAGAAGAAGTAGGTAAACCTTACGACTCCGTCAAAGGTAGTGTTATATTGTAGTAAATCACCCAGACAAGTGATTTGTCTGACGACGATGCAAGCCAAGAAACTTTTGAAGCAAGGCTGTGTAGGATATCCAGCCTACATAGTAGATACGCGTAAAGAAAGCCCGAAGGTGGAGGAGATATCGGTGGTTAAGGAGTTTGTGGACATGTTTTTGAGCGACTTTCCAGGACTTTCGCTAGATAGGGAGATAGAGTTCGTGATCGACTTAGCGCCGGGAACTGCTCGAATTTTGAAGGCTCCGTACCGAATGGCTCCAGTCAAGATGAAGGAACTGATGGTTCAACTACAAGAATTGTTAGACAAGAAGTATATTCAGTCGAGTGTTTCGCCGTGGGGAGCGCCAGTGTTATTCGTGAAGAAAAAGGATGGATCAATGCGTTTTTGCATTGATTATAGAGAATTGAACAAAGTTATGATCAAGAATAGGTATCCCTTACCTAGGATCGATGACTTGTTTGACCAACTGAAGGGTGCTAAATACTTCTCAAAAATTGATTTGAGAAGCAGGTATCATCAATTGAAGGTGAGAAAGGAGGATATACCGAAAATGGCTTTTAGGACTCGATATGGTCATTACGAGTTCTTGGTGATGTCATTTGGTTTAACGAATGCCCTAGCTGCATTTATGGACTTAATGAATAGGGTGTTTAAGCCATTCCTAGATAATTTTGTAGTGGTGTTCATAGATGATATCCTGGTTTATTCCAAGACCGAGGAAGAACACGTTGAACATTTGAGGCTAACCTTAGAATTGCTGAGATGAGAGAAGCTTTATGCGAAATTCTCAAAGTGCGAGTTCTGGTTGGAACGTGTGTAATTTCTTGGCCACGTGATCAACAAGGATGATATTTCAGTAGATCCATCGAAGGTTGAAGCAGTAATGAATTGGGATCAGCCAAAAATGTCGTCTGAGGTGAGGAGTTTCTTGGGATTGGCAGGTTATTATCGGAGATTTATTCAAGATTTTTTGAAGATCGCAACTCCGTTGACGAATTTGACTCGTAAAACAGTTAAGTTTATTTGGATGGAAAAATGTGAGGAAAGTTTTCAGGAGTTGAAGAAGAGGTTGAGTACTGCGTCGGTGTTGTCTTTACCGAATAATACGGGGAATTTTGTGGTATATAGTGATGCCTTACATAAGGGTTTAGGCTGTGTGTTGATGCAGAACGGCAAGGTCATTGCTTCTGCATCACGTCAGCTGAAGGATTACGAGAAGGGGTATCCGACCCATGACTTAGAATTGGCGGCAGTAGTGCTTGCTCCAAAGATTTGGAGACACTACTTATATGGAGAGAAGTTTGAAATATACACAGATCACAAGAGTCTGAAGTATATTTTTACCAAGAAGGATTTGAACATGCGCCAAAGGAGATGGTTGGAACTGATCAAAGACTACGACTGCAAAATACTTTACCATTCTGGTAAAGCTAACATTGTCGCCGACGCTTTGAGTAGAAAAGGTCGGGAGAAGCTGAATATGTTAACTGATCAGGATCAGTTAATAAAACAGATGGCTAGATTAGAGCTGGAAGTGAAGTTTCCAAAGGAATCGGATGAGAAGTTGTTTCAAGTAACTACTGGTTCTACTCTGGTAGACAAGGTGAAAGAAGCACAACTTCAAGATGAAGAATGAGAAAAGATTCGAAAAAGAATAGCGGATGGTGAAGAGTTCAAATTCAAGATTGACAGTGAGGGACTGCTACGATTTGAAGGTAGAATCTGGATACCGACAGTACCATAAGTTAAGGAGGAGATTTTGAGCGAAGCTTATAGTTCAAAATATTCAATTCACTTTGGGAGTACAAAGATATACCAGGATTTTAGGCACCATTTCTGGTGGCCGAATATGAAAAGGGATGTTGCTGAATGTGTTGTGAAATGTCTAACTTACCAGAAAGTCAAGGCAGAACACCAGAGACCTAGCGAATTGCTGCAACCGTTAGAAATTTTAGAATGGAAGTGGGAGCATATCACGATGGATTTCGTGGTTGGTCTTCAAGTGACTCAGAAGGGATTTGATGCGATATGGGTTATTGTGGATCGACTGACAAAGTCAGCCCACTTTCTACCAATCAGGATTAAGTATAACTTGGAACAATTGGCTAAATTGTACGTTAAGAAGATTGTTTCTCGACACGGTGTCCCAGTGTCGATTGTGTTAGATAGAGATCCGCGTTTTACATCGAATTTCTGGAAGCGTTTGCAAGAGTGTCTGGGAACGCAATTGCGAATGAGTACAGCATACCATCCTCAGACCGATGGCCAGAGCGAGAGAACGATTCAGACACTCGAAGATATGCTGAGAGCTTGCGTGATGCATTTCAAGGGAAGCTGGGATGATCATCTACCGTTGGTGGAGTTCGCTTACAACAACAGTTACCACGCGAGTATCGGCATGCCGTCTTACGAAGCATTATACGGCAGGAAGTGCAGAACTCTTTTGTGCTGGGATGAAGTCGATGAACGTTAACTGTTGGGATCGGAATTGGTACAACAAACTGCTGAAATTGTGAAGCTGATCAAAACAAGATTGGTTGCTGCTCAAGATAGACAAAAGAAATATGTCGATCAACATCCACAGAACTGAGAATTCTTACCAGGGAGCTTTGTTTTCTTGAAAATATCTCCCTTAGAAGGGGGAGATTCGATTTAGCAAGAAGGGGAAGCGGAGTCCCCGATTTATTGGACCTTTCGAGGTACTACGAAAGGTGGGCGAGGTTGCTTACAAGGTAGCATTACCTATGGAGCTCGAGAATATATATAACGTCTTTCACATTTTCGTGTTATGACCTTACAAACACGACTATAAACATGTAATAAAATACGAGCCTTTACAATTTGATAAAGACTTAACTTATGAAGAAGTGCATGTTCAAATAGTTGATAGAAAGGAGCAAGTACTTAAGAATAAAGTGATACCTTCTGTTAAGGTAATCTGGAGGAACTACAAGTGCTGAAGAAGCCACGTGGGAACTCGAGGATGTAATGAAAAAAATTGTATCCTCAACTATTTGCTTAATTGATTTGTGTAACCCCTTATACATCGATTCTAGGAACAGAATCTTTTTAAGGAGGGAAGAATGAAACAGATGAGAATTTTTATGAGAATTTTGAGAATTTTTATGAGAATTTTTTTTATGTTGTGATTCTGGGGACAGAATTTTTTTAAGGAGGGAAGATTGTAACGATTAAGATTTTATATATTAAATTTTGATATTTATTGAGTGAATAAATATTTTATGTGATTTATTTAAGGAGTTAAATAAATAAATTATGTGATTTATAAATTGTGGAATGGTTGTGGATAATTTAATTAAGTACAATATAATTAATTAAATTGATGTGTTAATAATGGTGTAGCATAATTCTAATTTAATTAAGAATAGTTAAATTAGATTTAATGTTATGTGCTAAGTGTTGATAATAATTTGTTACATGAATTATGTTTAACTAAGGAATTACAATGGTGTAACAATTTGATATTATGTGTTTTATTAATTAATGAATGTTAGTTTTTATTTAATTGAAATAGGATGTTGTAATTTAATTAAATAAGTGTAGCAACTAACTTATGGGTTAAAGATTTATTAAAAAAATGAAAAAAGGGTTTTAAAGTGATTCTATCAAACAAGGCCTTACTTTTCTTTTAAATTTATTTTACCAAACATGACTTTAACTAATAAAAGAGTTGTTTTATTTAAGAGTTGCCAAACATGGCCTAACCTTTCAAATGATTGTAACCTATGTAATTAGTAGCAATTATTATGGTAATTAGTATTTTATTTATTACTTATAATAATAATATAGGTTACATATATATTATATATGTATTATATGTATATACTACAAGTTAGTACGTTAGTTTTTACAAACAAAGAAAGAAAGAAATAGAGAGAAAGGGTTAGAGAGAATTGTCAGAAGCCTGAGAAAGCAAGAGAAGAACATCATCATCTCCATCTCTTCTCTTAATTCAAACTAGAAAAGGTATAAATAAGTTGTAATCATGTTCTTCTATTTTTTTCATGGTTTTAGAATTTTCTGTAAAAATCTTTGTGTGAAAGTTTTTGATTTTGATATATGTATGGGATGTGTATATATATATATATATATATATATATATGTTTGCGTATGATTTTTATAATTGTTTAACTGTTTTAATTCACAAAGATAAGATGAACATGGAGAAATCATGTTCATAGTGTTTTATTATGAAGTTATTTTGAAAATAGTTCTTAAATCATCAAAGAGATTGGTGTAAGCATAAAGTTATGAGTAATATGTGATATAGCATGATTATATATGAGTTATATGGTTGTTTTAACAATTCAATTCATGAAATTTTGATAAACAAGAAGAATTGTGTTCATAGTGATTTTCTGTAAATCAATTTCTGAAAATGGCTTTTGAAACTATCAAATTGGTGTTTAATTATGGGTTATTGTTGAAATTGATCATGTATTATGTTAGTATGTTAAGAATAGAAGTTATTACAATTGAAATTTCATGAATTGGTTTAAAAACGAATTCGTAGTAATAATTTTCGTCAAGAACGCTTGATTTTGTGTTTTCTTCAAAAATCATGAAAAACCTTGGTTTTGATTATGTGTTATAAGAATTATATATGTTATAATCATGTTAATGAGTCCAAAATATAGTTGTTAACAAGTTTCATGTTAATTATGTTGGGAAAAATCGAATTCGGTGTGAAGAAATAAGTCAAATTGGCTTATTTCTCTGCCAATTTGCGAACTGGGGTTTCCACCAAAGGGTGACCCGCCCCAGTGGGTGTTTTGTGCCTATGGGACCCGCCCCAGTGGGTGCCCTTGCTGTCCGAAAAAGTTGGTTTTAGCTTGTTGAGTTTTCATGCCCCGTTTGTTTAGCTAACTTACTTCTATGACTTGATAAGTGTAATAGGTAATAAGATAACATGTTTTTGATGTATTTAAGATAGATTGAAGTGTTATGTGAATGTGTTACATGTGTATGGGTGTATTACTTTGATAAGGTACACAACATGATTTAGTGCGTTAGAAGTTTATGAAATGTATGTCGTGAGTATCGACTGTAAGACCCCAACTTTTATGAATAAAGATTTAATTTTCTTTATATATTATTTCGAAATAGTAAGGTGTTGATTTGATAAATGTGAAAAGTTATGGGTGAAATGTGAGAATATTTCAAATTAAGCAAGTGATTATAAAATATTCATTGTTGTCGGGAAATATTCGTTTGGTCGTGAAATATTCTTGTTGTCGGGGAATATTCGTACGACGGCGCAGCTATTTGTCGGCCCCACAAAGGAATAAGTGTCGGATATAGAAAGCGATAGAAATAACCTTTTTATAAATAATGGTAAAACTGTTACGGTTAAACTGTTGAAATGCCCGGTGATAAAAATACAGTAATACGCTTTGTTGCACAGTAGCACACGGTATTGAACAGTATTTTGAATTATTGATTCTTACGTAAGAAGTCACTTACTCAATAATTGTTACAGTAATTACTGTTCAATATTTTATATTATTGATTCAATAATTGAATGATATTTTATTGGTTCAATAATTGCTACGTTGATACTTTATATCAATAATTGCTACGTTGCTATTTTATATGATTGATTCAATAATTGCTATCGTTGATATTTTGTATTATTGATTCAATAATTGTCACTATACAGTATTTCACATTATCAACTCAATAATTCATATTATTTTAATAATATTATTAGATAGCATTAATAATGTCTAAGGAAGTTCTGTCTAGGAGGGGTTATTTAATTGCGCGCTAGTAAGGAGAAATCCTTATCGGAAGGCCCCCTCTTTTCTGGGAACGACCTGGTTGTCAATATTGTAGTTCTGTAATATTATTTGCGAATAATTAATTATTAATTTATATGATAAGAAAATATTTATTTTGTGGATATAAAAGAAGGAATTAGTGCTGATGTGTTTTTATCAGTATTTTGGTGTGGAAAATCATCCGTTTGTGGATTTCGGCTATTTTCGGTTGGGAATTTGGAAAAACTTCCTTCTACAAAGTTGTAGAGAATTAAATTTTCTATGAAAAAGACATAAAATTAGTATTTTTCTGACAAAATGGCTATTTATTATGAATTATTGAAGTTTCGAAAATAAATATTTTTTTAAAATAAAATGGTGGGCCCCACTTTTGTCATTGCTTGAAAAATGTTGAATTTTTTTTTCTCATGAGGTGTGCTGGGAGAAGCCACCAGCGCAAAAGTCTAGTTTGGTATCCTAAGCTTTTTCTATAAATAGGGTGCTTAGGTTAGAATTGAAAATCACACCAGAATCAGAAGTTTTCTCTCTCTATAATATCGAGCGTATTTTTGTGAGTATTTCGATACTTTGAGTGTTGCTATTCAGTGCAAGTTTTCTTCAGCTTTATATCCGATATTTCAGTCAGAAGTACTATATTCTTTTGAGGTAAGGGATGTTATTTTCTTTTGTAAATGATGTTATTCTTTTCAATATCATTATACCAAAATATTGGCATGGATTTTATTATGAAATTCTTACTTTTTCCGTCGGGGTTACTATTCACGTATACGGCACTATTCACAAAAAAATTTAAATTTTCTTCTATTTGTCCAAGTTGCTTGTTAAGGTTCCTATCTTTGATTGGATCTAAGTTTTGAGCTTTATTCTTGAATTTTGCTCCACAATTGATTATTACGAAGTATTTTTGAATTGGATAAACTAAAATATGAATCCTTAATCTTTGTCCTTTATCTCACTGGATTCGTTCTTTAA
This sequence comes from Panax stipuleanatus, assembly GCA_020205555.1. Lineage (NCBI taxonomy): Eukaryota > Viridiplantae > Streptophyta > Magnoliopsida > Apiales > Araliaceae > Panax > Panax stipuleanatus. Next base: position 104,880,485 of record CM035126.1, read on the forward strand.
AATGTTTTTCATCATCCTCAGTCTTAAAAGGTGATATAACTGAATATCTTTGGCCTGTAGAGTAAAGATGAATGATTACCTGATGAATATCTTTGGCCGTAGTGCAAAGATGGACAGGTGTTGAGATGAACATGACCACTGGTGATACAAATGAATATCTTTGGCCCGTAGTGCAAAGATGAATATTTGATTTGAGATGTATATTGATTGATGTTACAAGGATAAAATATTGATGATGGACTTTTAAATCATAGAAGATAGTAGACTTCATTCTCTACTTAACTCTTCTAATGAATGGTTATTTTCGCTGTGAATATTGATCTAAAACTTGATGTCAGTAATATTTTATCTGAATTGTTGAAGACTAACGATAATTTATTTTCCATTATCTTAGTCATAATATTCTTAATGGGCTAGTTGAGCTCACCCTTTTTTATCTATTGTCCTCTTCAGGGAATGAGAATGTCGCAGGAACTAGTCGGGGGACAGAGTGATGGTCCGAGTTAGAGCAGTAGTAGTCCTCACTATTTCTAATAAATAGTGTGATAATAATTGTAATGAGGACTTAGTTTGAATGTTAATATTTTTTACATATTTGTATTAACACTCACAGTTGTGTGGTCGTATTTTGCACGACCGTGTGATATAAAAGTTTGTATTTGAATTTTGTACCATGTATTTGGCGACTCAGAATGGGTTGGATTGACTGGACCTATTCTGGGGGGCGTTACAGTTGGTATCAGAGCTTAGGGATATGATCTCTGGCGGAGATCTGGGAATAGAACTAGGAGGGGAGAGACGAGTAAATCCTTCGCTAGTGTGTCCTACCTAAGCTTATGTGGTATTTAATTGGTCAGTCGGAGCATAGGGTTATTATGGGATATGTTAATTTGTTGAATTAACCCTTGTTTTATGGCAGTATTTGAGAATGGCAGCTGAGAATGTTAACAATGAAGTGAATGAGATCGTGGAGACACCTTTAATCACCAACTAGGAGAACGTGCAACAAGAAGGCAATGTTCATCCTGAAAATAACACTGATCAGAAGATAAACGATGAGATGTTTAGAAGTTTTTTGCAGTTCATGCAAAACCAGACGAGGGAAACTCGTGTGCAAAATACATGTGGAGATAATAACAACACGCGAATTGTCATTGCCAAGTAGTTCAAAGGATTGGAACCACCAGAGTTTTTGGGGAAGCCAGATCCGATCAAGGCGGAGACGTGGGTTAAGCAAATTACCAAAATATTTGATGTCTTGGGATGCACGGAGGAACAGAAGGTTCCATTCGCCACGTTTATGTTCCGTGGAGAGGCAGATTACTGGTGGAAATCCGTGAAGCATACCCAGCCTACCGCACTCAAGATATCTTGGGAAGCGTTCCAGAAATTGTTCAATGACAAGTACTTTCCTGAAAGTATTCGTCATATGAAGGAGGTAGAGTTTATCAAACTAGAACAAAACAACATGACTGTGTCCCAGTACGAGGCTAAGTTCGCGGAGTTGTCCAGGTTTGCACCTCATTTGGTGGAAAATGAGGAACATATTACGCGGATGTTTCTGAGAGGTTTGAAACCCGAAATACGTCAATACCTCATTTCTCATAAATTTTCTCTATATTCGGATGTAGTAAATAGGGCCCAGTTGTTAGAACGAGATAGTGATTATATTCAACCAAGGGACAACAACTAAGGTCGTACCGGTGGCAACAGTCATCGGAGCAATGACAACCAGCGGGGAGGAAAATATGACAGAAGTGGTAACCACTCCGGTGGTAATCGTGGCCATGATAGTAGAAAAAGCGAATCGGGAGGAGATTTTAAAAAGAGAAGGTACAACAATGAGAACGTGAAGACTTCAACATCAACACCAGCATCAATTGTTTCTAGGGGAGGAGAACGACCACCAGTCGTATGCTATAAATGCGGGAAAGAGGGACACATCAGCCCAAACTGTCCACAATAATTCAAAGCATGCTATAACTGTGGAAAAGAAGGACATATAGCTCGAGATTGTCCTATACCGAACCAAGTCCAGCGGGGGTGGTGATTCCAAAGGCGGTTTCAGACAAGTCAAAGTCGGTGATTCCTAGAAGAGCATTTGTCATAACAGCCCAAAACGCGAGGAATCCACACGAGGTGATTACGGGTAAGCTAATCATAAACTCTTGCGAAATTTACACCTTGTTAGATACCGGTGCTACCCATTCATTTATTTCACCTGCTTGTGCTCAACGATTAAATTTGACACCTGAGAAGTTAGACTTTGACTTATATGTTGAAACTCCGTTAGGAGAAACTTTCGTTACATCTACAGTTTACAAATCTTGCTTGATTTAGATTGGTACCCTTACCTTACCTGTCGATCTTATATCTTTGAAAATACTTGCATTTGATGTGATTTTAGGAATTGACTGGTTAACCACTTACCATGCCAAAATTAATTATTTTCGTAAGGTTGTTAGTTTTTATATTCCTAACCAACATGTTGTGCTAATTCAAACCACCAAACCACTAAAATCAGTCAATATCATTTCAAGTCACAAAGCTATTCGTTTATTGAAAAACGGATGTCAAGCTTTCTTAGCTCATGTCACTGATCTAAACCAAAATACGTCAGATCTGAATAATATTTCTGTTGTTAATGAGTTTCCTGATGTATTTCCCGAAGAACTTTTCGGTCTACCCCCAGAACGTGAAGTTGAATTCTTTATTGACCTTGAACCCGGTACAAAACCCATTTCTAAAACTCCATATCGAATGGTTCCTATTGAACTTCAGGAGTTAAAGGTCCAATTACAGGAATTATTAGACATCGGTTTTATTCGTCCTAGTACATCTCCTTGGGGTGCTCTTGTTTTATTCGTAAAGAAGAAAGACGGGAGTATGCGACTTTGTACCGACTATCGGGAGTTGAATCATGTCACCATCAAGAATAGGTATCCGCTACCTCGTATTGATGACCTGTTCGACCAGTTGCAACGAGCACAATTCTTTTCAAAGATCGATCTTCGTTCTAGATATCATCAGCTGAAGATTAAAACTGAGGACATTCCAAAGACTGCTTTCAGAACTTGGTACGGGCATTATGAGTTCTTAGTCATGTCTTTTGGATTGACTAATGGTCCTGCTGCTTTCATGGATATGATGAACCGTGTATTTAAGGAATATTTGGATCAATTCGTTGTTGTCTTTATTGATGACATCCTCATCTATTCTAAAAGCCATGAAGATTATGAGCACCACTTGAAGTTGGTACTTCAAAAGCTTCGTGAGAACAAGCTATATGTCAAGCTGAAGAAGTGCGAGTTCTGGCTTAAGGAAGTAGCATTCCTTGGGCACGTGGTATCGAAACGTGGAGTATCTGTTGACCCGACGAAGATTGAAGCAATACAAAGCTGGGAGCAACCTAAGTCGATGACCGAAGTACGAAGCTTTCTGGGCTTAGCTGGTTATTATCGGAGGTTCGTAGAGGGATTTTCTCGAATCGCTACTCCATTAACTTAGTTAACTCGAAAAGATATAAAATCATTTGGAACGAGGAATATGAGAAGAGCTTCCAAGAGCTCAAGTGAAGACTTATCTCGGCACCTGTTCTGACAATACCATCTGGTTCGGATGGATTTATTATCTACAACGATGCTTCGGGCAAATGGTTAGAATGTGTTCTCATGCAATATGAGAAAGTCATAGCCTATGCCTCTCGATAACTCAAAGAATATAAGAGGAATTATCCTACTCATGATCTAGAGTTGGCAGCTGTCGTTTTCGTGTTGAAGATCTGGAGACATTACCTGTACGGGGAGAAAGTGGAGATTTATACGGATCATAAGTGCCTTAAATATTTTTTCACCCAAAAGGAACTCAACATGCGGCAACGACGTTGTCTTGAGCTATTGAAAGAGTACGATCATACCATTCAATACCATCCTGGAAAAGCTAATGTGGTAGCTGATGCGTTGAGTAGAAGATCATATACGGGAACGAGTGCGATGATGTCAAGTATACGCGTAGAACCAGCTTTGATTGATAATGTTAAAGCTGCTCAAGCTACGGATCCAGAGCTGATGAAGATGAAGAAGAAGGTACAAGAAGGTGCCATTCCAGAAGCAAGAATCGATGAAGAAGGAATACTTCGAGTCAACTCCAGACTTTGTGTTCCTAACGATTCTGACTTGAAGCATAGAATCATGATGGAGGCACACAACACACCATTTGCAATCCATCCTGGGAGTACCAAAATGTATTGTGATCTTCGACATACATTTTGGTGGAGCAATATGAAAAGAGAGATCGCGGAGTTTATTTCAAGATGTTTAACTTGTCAACGTGTAAAGGCGGAGCATCAAGTGCCGAAGGGTCCATTGTAACCACTGGAGATTTCGAAATGGAAGTGGGAATACATTACAATGGATTTCGTTACGGGTCTTCCCAAGGTTTCTCAAGGCATAAATGCGATTTGGGTTATTGTTGATAGATTAACCAAGTCTTCTCATTTCTTATCGATACGAGGGACTTATTCCCTTGAACGTCTTGCTCATATATACGTGAATGAGATTGTGAGATTGCATGGCATGCCAGTATCCATAGTTTCGGATCATGACCCCAGATTTACTTCATGATTTTGGATCAGTTTGCAGAAAGCTATGGGTACGGACTTACGATTCAGTTCGGCTTATCATCCTCAAACAGACGGACAATCGGAAAGGACTATTTAAACTCTTGAAGATCTATTGAGACTATGTGTTCTAGACTTCAAAGGGAGTTGGGATAAGTACTTACCATTGGTGGAATTCCCTACAACAACAGTTATTAGGCAAGTATAGGCGTGGCTCCATTCGAAGCGTTGTATGGACGAAAGTGTCGCTCTCCAGTATGTTGGGATGAGGTGGGTGAAGCAACATTGTTGGGACCGGAGTTAGTACGTATGACTACGAAAAAGAACCAAATGATCCGACAACATATACAAATGGCACAGGATCGACAAAGAGTTATGCGGATCTTCATCGAAAGGCGTGGAATTTAATGTTGGGGATCATGTATTGTTACGTGTTGCTCCATGGAAAGGAGTTACGAGATTCGGGAAGAGAGAAAAGCTCAACCCATGATTCATTGGTCCATTTGAGATCCTTAACCGAGTAGGAAATGTGGCTTATAGACTCGCTTTACCTCCAAGTATGTCTCGTGTTCATAATATTTTTCACATATCCGTGTTGCGTAAATATGTGAAAGATCCAAATCACATTATTGAGTTAGAACCGGACGAGATAGCTGAAGATTTAACGTATGAGGAGGTACCTGTCAAGATCTTGGATAGGAAGGAGCATGTCCTATACTCGAAAATTATATCTCAAGTTAAAGTTTTGTGGAGAAACCATGAAATTGAAGAAATGACCTGAGAGTTGGAATTGAAAATGAAAGCGAGATATCCTCACCTTTTTGACATATCAGGTACGTACGTCAATTTCGAGGACAAAATTTCATAAGGAGGGGAGGCTGTAAGACCCCAACTTTTATGAATAAAGATTTAATTTTCTTTATATATTATTTCAAAATAGTAAGGTGTTGATTTGATAAATGTGAAAAGTTATGGGTGAAATGTGCAAATATTTCAAAATAAGCAAGTGGTTATAAAATATTCATTGTTGTCGGGGAATATTCATTTGGTCCTGGAATATTCTTATTGTCGGGAAATATTCGTACGACGGCGCAGCTATTTGTGGGCCCCACAACGGAATAACTTTCAGAAATAGAAAGCGATAGAAATAACCTTTTTATAAATAACGATAAAACTGTTACTGGTTAAACTGTTGAAATACCCGGTGATAAAAATACAGTAATACGCGTTGTTGCACAGTAGCACACGGTATTGCACAGTATTTTGAATTATTGATTCTTACGTAAGAAGTCACTTACTCAATAATTGTTACAGTAATTACTGTTCAATATTTTATATTATTGATCCAATAATTTCATGATATTTTATTGGTTCAATAATTGCTACGTTGATATTTTATATCAATAATTGCTACGTTGCTATTTTATATGATTAATTCAATAATTGCTACCGTTGATATTTTGTATTATTGATTCAATAATTGTCACTGCACAGTATTTCACATTATCAACTCAATAATTCATATTATTTGAATAATACTATTAGATAGCATTAACAATGTCTAAGGAAGTTCTGTCTAGGAGGGGTTATTTAATTGCGCGCCAGCAAGGAGAAATCCTTATCGGAAGGCCCCCTCTTTTCTGGGAACGACCTGGTTGTCAATATTGTAGTTCTGTAATATTATTTGTGAATAATTAATTATTAATTTATATGATAAGAAAATATTTATTTTGTGGATATAAAAGAAGGAATTAGTGCTGATGTGTTTTCATCAGTATTTTGGTGTGGAAAATCATCCGTTTGTGAATTTCGGCTATTTTCGGTTGGGAATTTGGAAAAACTTCCTTCTACAAAGTTGTAGAGAATTAAATTTCCTATGAGAAAGACATAGTAATTTGTATTTGTCTGACAAAATGACTATTTATTATGAATTATTGAAGTTTCAAAAATAAATATTTTTTTAAAAATAAAATGGTGGGCCCCACTTTTGTCATTGCTTGGAAAATGTTGATTTTTTTTCTCATGAGGTGTGCTGGGAGAAGCCGCCGGCGCAAAAGTCTACTTTGGCATCCTAAGCTTTTCCTATAAATAGAATGCTTAGGTTAGAATTGAAAATCACACCAGAATCAGAAGTTTTCTCTCTCTATAATATCGAGCGTATTTTTGTGAGTATTTCGATACTTTGAGTGTTGCTATTCAGTGCAAGTTTTCTTCAGCCTTATATCCGATATTTCAGTCAGAAGTACTATTCTTTTGAGGTAAGGGATGTTATTTTCTTTCGTAAATGATGTTATTCTTTTCAATATCATTATACCAAAATATTGGCATGGATTTTATTATGAAATTCTTACTTTTTCTGTCGGGGTTACTATTCACGTATACGAAACTATTCACGAAAAAAATTTAATTTTCTTCTATTTGTTCAAGTTGTTTGTTAAGGTTCCTATCTTTGATTGGATCTAAGTTTTGAGCTTTATTCTTGAATTTTGCTCCACAATTGATTAGTATGAAGTATTTTTGAATTGGATAAACTAAAATACGAATCCTTAATCTTTGTCCTTTATCTCACTGGATTCGTTCTTTAAAATATTTTTCATCATCCTCAGTCCTAAAAGGTGATATAACTAAATATCTTTGGCCTGTAGAGTAAAGATGAATGATTTCCTGATGAATATCTTTGGCCGTAGTGCAAAGATGGACAGGTGTTGAGATGAACATGACCACTGGTGATACAAATGAATATCTTTGGCCCGTAGTGCAAAGATGAATATTTGATTTGAGATGTATATTGATTGATGTTACAGGGATAAAATATTGATGATGGACTTTTAAATCATAGAAGATAGTAGACTTCATTCTCTACTTAACTCTTCTAATGAATGGTTATTTCCGCTGCGAATATTGATCTAAAACTTGTTGTCAGTAATATTTTATCTGAATTATTGAAGACTAACGATAATTTATTTTCCATTATCTTAGTCATAATATTCTTTACTGGGCTAGTTGAGCTCACTCTTTTTATCTATTGTCCTCTTCAGAAAATGAGAATGTCGCAGGAACTAGTCGGGGGACAGAGTGATGGTCCGAGTTAGAGCAGTAGTAGTCCTCACTATTTTTAATAAATAATGTGATAATAATTATAATGAGGACTTAGTTTGAATGTTAATATTTTTTACATATTTGTATTGACACTCACAGTTGTGTGGTCGTATTTTACACGGCCGTGTGATATAAAAGTTTGTATTTGAATTCTGTATCATGTATTTGGCGACTCAGAATGGGTTGGGTTGACTGGACCTATTCTGGGGGGCGTCACATAGACTCACGTATATGGCTAGTTAGCAACCTATGTTGTAAACAACGTTGTGAGTTGGACTTAAAGTAAGAAGTTCAACGGTTTAAATGTTGTAGTTGTGTACTAATAGATGTTTTGAACGTAATGTAAATATGTAGGGTAATTGTGGAAGTGATTGTAGTTATTAAAGTGTAGCTTGCGCTTTAGGCAAGTTCTCTTATCCTTATTCTCTTACGTTAAGCAAGTTTATATTTCAAACTTGTTATTTCCTTTGTACAAGCTTTCTAAACTACTCTTGTATGATATGCAAGCCTATTCATTATATATTTTCATCGTGCAAGTTTCCTAACCCTTGGCCATTATATCATGCAAGTTTATTTTCGATTCTTAATTTATTACGTATTGTACAAGTTATTGTATTCTAATGTTCAGAAAGCATAAGTATTGAAGTATTATTGAGGTATTATGATCTTGACTTAGTTGTTCAAGCAAGATCTACTTATTCTTTCAGTTGATTTAAGTTATTTCTAAAGCATGCTTACTTATTATGTAGTTTATTGACATAGCTGATAATTGGTTCATGATTCTATTGTTATCGAACTGTTAACGTACTGTGAGTCAATTCAACTACTCCTAGTTGATGATAGTTGAAACTCCAAAGTTCCCTTATCTATCCAAACCAAACTTTCTTTGGTGCGGACTTGTATTCAATTACTGAGAATGAACAACCCTATTTATTAGGGGATATTTATGCAAAAGCGTTAAATGTTTGTGCACAATACATGGTACAAAGGGCTGATCCCCCTAAGTACGAGTTGAAGGTCCATAGTCTTAACGATTGTTAAAGGTTTAAATAGAAATATTTATAACCTAGGACATGGTTCAAGGTCGTATGACCCTCAGATAAATTCTATATTCGAACTTTAAAGATGATAAAAGAATTACTGTTCAATTCTTTATTTTGATGAAAGTAAAGTTATTCAAACTCTTTTAAAACTATTCACTTATGTCATATCACTGTTGCATTTCAAGTGAGCTTTTGTTTGCTCACTCTTACATGTTTTACCACCCCTTGCAGTTGAGACCAAGAATGTTGATATACCGTCAACAAGTAAAGGAAAAGGAAAGATGAGCAAGTGAAGGCTTGTGATTTCAAGTTTCTTTTGTAATAAGTCTTAGTTGACAATGTTTTATATTTCTGTATTTGTTTGATTGATGTTAAGGTTTAGTTAACCTGGGATTGTATTTGGACAAGTTGTAATCATTTATCAAGGAAGATTTTATTTAAGTTTTATGAAGGTTGTAATTTACTTTACAATTCTTTATTATTGGGTAAATGTATGTTTTAATTAGAAAGTGATCACCAAATCATGTGAAAACGAAGTACCCGGATTTGGGGGCGTCATATATACAAAACGATCTTTTGCCGTAGGAATGGCCGTCCAATATATACACGCTCATAGGCACAAATTTGTAATAATGTGACACACCCATTAATATATTTAACTCCTTTCCTACTAGCAGTGTATAAAGCCCTATACAAGTATCCTAACAATGCCGCCCCCCAGAAGTACGTGGCATAATTTTTAGCGTTGGCAATAAAAGACATATATCTTGGGTGCACACTATTTTTATTCCTAGTTGGAAATAATATTGCCCCACACAACCACAACATGTAGGCCTTTGTGTGTCTATCTACGACATCTTTACTTGCTTTCTCAGGACAATTATTAAAATGTTCGTGCAACCACACTACTGAAACTGCACTTCGTTTTTTTGAGCTAGCATATTCAGCAACTAATTCATCTCTAAAACAATCTCTAAAATAAGTCCAGGGGTCTCAAATAGGGGACAAGTTAAGGGTCTGCCCACCACTGGCAACCTCAAAATAAAGTGGACATCCTCTAAAGTTATAGTTACTTCTCTACCATTTAAATGAAAGGTATTGGTCTCCGGCCGCCATCTCTCCACCAGAGCAGATATCAGACCAAGGTCACTTTGGGGTATAACCCCTCGAAATTGAAAAAACCCAAACCCACTTTTATCTAGCAGAATTTTTTGCTCTTTTGTCAAGTTCCATTGATTATATTTTTGTTCGGTATATTGACTCGAGCATAATTTTTTCCTATCTTTCCCTTTATATACGTCATTTGAGACTTGATTTTGTTAATCATGTAGAACATTTTGGTCAATTGGCCCATAATCCTAGCTGTCCATCCTTGACCTAAAATTACAACATTAATCCATTATTAATATTAACACTAATAATAATAATAACAACAATATTAATATTATTATTACCATTACTAATAATAACAATAATAATATTAACAACAACAACAACAACAATAACAATAACAATAACAATAACAATAACAGTAACAATAACAATAACAATAATACCAATACTAACTAACAATAACAATAACAACAATATTAATACCAATACTAACTAACATATAATAATAACTAATCTATTCATAATACTGCAAATGATAATGATAATAACAATAATATTAATATTATTACTATTATTATAAAAATATAATAACAACAATATTAATATTAATAATTACAATAATAATAATAATAATAATAATAATAATAATAATAATAATAATAATAATAATAACAACAACAACAATAATAATAATATCACCAATAATCGTAATAATAACAATGACAATAATAATAATAATAATAATAATAATAATAATACTAATAATAATAATAATACTAATAATAATAATAATAATAATAATAATAATAATAATAATAATAATAATAATAATAATAATAATAATAATAATAATAATAACAACAACAACAACAACAATAACAACAACAACAACAACAACAACAACAACAACAACAACAACAACAACAACAACAAAACAACAACAACAATACTAACAATAACTATAATAATAACAATGACAATAATAATAATAATAATAATAATAATAATAATAATAATAACATTAATCACAATAATAATAATAATAATAATAATAATAATAATAATAACAACAATAATAATGACAATAATATAATGATAATAATAATAATAATAATAATAATAATAATAATAATAATAATAATAATAATAATAATAAATAATGACAATATTAATAAAAATAAAAAATAATAATAATAATATTAACAACAATAACAACAATAATAGTAATAATGACAATAATAATATTATATAAAATTATAATATTACATAAAAGTATAAAATTCTTACAAAAATTTGTTGTCTAGCCGCTACTTTTTATTTCTTTCCTCCTCCAACTTTTCTCTTCTATGTTATATCTCCGGTTGTTTGATTTAAGTTACCTTGTTGGCTGAATGTTTGGTTGAATAATGGGTTGTTGGCTGAATGTTTGGTTGAACAATGGAGGAAATAAAGAGCAAATGATGTGTTAAATAGGAATGAAGCAGCTGTTACAAGGTGTAGCGGTCTGCAGTACCGTCCCATCCAATGATGGTATTTGTCATAATGTCATAGCTTTGTCATAATACTACTTCCCTATGATATGGCTTCCCAAAAATTGCTCATTCTCAATGTTCGGTCATATGTTAATTTTTTGTCTCAGTTCGGTCACATAGTAATATATATTGGCGTGGGTCCCACATGAACATCGGCCCAAGCCGCTACACTATGTAGCGGTTGGCAGGAAATTTAATTTAATTTCTTTTTTGTCCTTTTCTACCAAGTGAGTAAGTAAGTGTAAGAAAAGTAAAACAGAAAAGTAAAAGTGGTGGGACCCACCCATGTAAGACCGAAAGAAGAGGCAGCCGCTAGTGTATGTAGCAGTTGGGGGAAGTTTAAATTTAATTTGTTTTTTGTCCTTATCTACCAAGTGAGTAAGTAACTGTAAGAGAAGTAAAACAAAAAAATAAAAGTTATGGGACCCACCCATGTAAGACCGGAAGAATAGGCAGCCGCTAGTGTATGTAGCGGTTGGGGCTTAATAATATTAACAATAATAATAGTAATAATAATAATAATAAAAGTAATAATAATAATAATAATAGTAATAATAATAATAAAAATAATAACAATATATTATTATTATTATTAGTATAATAATTATTATTATTACCTAAAATTCAATTAATATTATTTATAATTTTATTTATTAAATCAAATAATTAATATTATTAATAATATTATTATTATTAAATCAAACAATTAATATTATTATTAGAATTTTTTATAAGTTTAATATAATGAAAGTGACATGATTAATGGTACAAGAATTTCTCATAAGCCGCTAGACACAGTGGCGGTTTGTGAGTTTTTCATTTAAGGGGGCCCACTATACTTACAAGTTACACGGTTGACCAATAAATTAAATTACAAGCCGCTACATGTAGTAGCGGCTGGGATAAAAAACAAGTCCATCTCAACCTTTAATTTACTTGATCTACGACTATAAATATGGTTGCTGGGAATAGTGCCATGGCAACCGGTTGCCATGGATTAGTTTCCATATATATATATATATATATATATATATGTGTGTGTGTGTGTGTGTGTATAAATCCAAAATCAATCCCTTACCGTCAAATCAATCATAACTCCCCAATTTATAATTGTGAACAAAAAAAATTAAAGACATAATAAGCAATGATATACAGAAGAGTCCTTCTACACAGACATTGGAATTGGACATTTCCAAAAATGTTTTTATTTTTATTTTTGGTTTTTCTTGTGACTCCCAAAAAATGTATAGTATTTATTCCAACTGAACTTTTTTACAAAAAAAGCGTCTTAGGTGTAATTTAGATACATATACAAGAACAATAGACTGTACAACACTGTTCTTGTATATGTATCCAAATTACACCTTAAACACTTTTTTTTTGTAAAAATTCTAATTAGAATAAATACTATATATTTTTTTGGAGTCACAAGAAAAACCAAAAAAAAAATAAAAATAATAAAAATTGGAAATGTCCAATTCCAATGTCCAATTTCAATATCCGAGTAGACTTATTGTATACGGAAAAGCAACAAAACGAAAAGCAAACCTGATGCTCCTTATTCTTTCGTACAAGATTTCTCTTAGAAATATAATAAGAGGTGGTTTCTCCTTCTATTTTTATATTAGATGAATAATGGTTTGAGTACCCTATAATAGGGGTGCACAACAGGCCAACCTGGCCTGCCAGACCTTAGCCATTTACCAGGCCAGTCCATGCCTTGACTTTTGGATTGCAGGCCAGGACAGACTTGACAAAATAATATGCAGCCTATTAAAGCCTGCAAGCCAGACCAAGCCAGGCCCAACCTCAATCTTTAAACTTTCACTTTGGACTTTTGTGCCTTATGTAAAATATTTTATCTTACTCTCCTATATTTATAGAGCAAAGGTAAGAGTAGAGCAGTAAAATAGGCGATGTGGGACTATGAACAAGGGACTATACTTATAGCTCAAAGTCGTGGTGCCAAATGGTTTGCAACTCAAAATCTGAACAGTACCGATTCAATTGTGGATGTGACCATTTTCAAAGGAAAAATATATTTTTTAACCAGATGTGCCTACAAGCCTATAAGCCGAGACAGATGCGACAGAATAATGGTGGGAGAAGTCGGAGATCTGATGACAAAACCAATCTGATCTTAAACATTATCGGTTGTTATCGGTATAGGCAGAAGACATCGGCGACAGCTATATATATATAGCGCACAAATCTGATATCTTTTCTTCTCTTTCTTCATCGATCTTTCCCTTTTTGTTTCCACCAGTCTGTTTTTGATGTTTATGCTTCTTTTTATAATTAAGAGCATGAGAGATTTCATTTGAATAAGGAGGTCAATTCAAAACTACACAATAGAAATTTTATCAATCGACTAGCACTAAAAATGGGAATAGATAAATTATGTGAGTGATATGAGTGCTCTGCAATAGTTGATTCAACCCAATGGGGAGGCCGCAGTAATTGTGTATACATTTGTGAATGGATGATTAACAGTGTCCATATATCCCTTGGATGGCGTAGGCGAAAGGCTTGAAGATATTCTAGTTGTGCAAGAAGGCTCCGATACTCTAGTACCGTATTTTTGGAACATCCCACATCAGTTAAAATGATAAAATTCTAAGGGAGTTTTCTTATAAAATGACTCGCAAGTAACAATCCAACCTTAAAGCATAAAATCAGGCTTATTTTGTAGGCCGGTCCAGGCCCCACCCGGAGCAGGCCGTAGGCCAGGCTTAGGCGGGCTTTTAAGAAGGCCGGGCCAGGTCAGATATGTGTCCATAAATTATGGTCTGATTCCAGCCTTGCAGGCCAGGCCTGACAAGCCCAGGCTTTGACCCGGCCTGGCGTTGACCAGGTCGGGCCAAGGCTGAACCAAGGCCAGGCCGCGGGCTATTTGTGCACCACTACCCTATAAGGTTGTGTTTTAGTTATTTATTATCAGTATATATTATTAATTCTCCTAATTTTAATATGATTTATTACCCACATATAAATTAAATCCAATTAGTTTTAAGGTCCATATTAATATAATTCCTTACTTATTATAGTCCACGTAACTTAAATATAATTTGACCCAAACATAAGAAAAGCCCAATTAAAATATTTAAAATATAGATTTAAATATTATTATTTTCTTATATTTTTTTTCTGGGTATTACACTACGTCTTCATCTGTTTAGCTCTAAATGTTTTGGTGAAACGTAGAGTGGTGCTTGAGGTTTGCCTTTTGATTTGCCACTCCTACTTTTACCAACATCAACTACATGGCTTCTTCATACTTTGGCTTTCAGCTCTGCCATGTCCTCCATTATCTTGGCACTTCGGCTTTGGCTCTTTATCTCTCTAGCTCTTTATTCTTGGCCTTTAACTCTGCGGCTCTGGCTTCTTCAAGTACTCATCAGCTTCTTATATTCTGATGATGTGCTGCCAAGATGAAATTTAATCTTCTTCCTTTTTTTTACTTGACAGCCTTGAAAACATCTTCCATCGTAGAGTGATACTATACTTTTTTTGACTTTCAGCATTGTGTTCTTTTCTGATGATGATCCTTGCCTTGTATTAGTCGTTTAATGCTCATCATCATCTTCATTTTTGAATGATGTTGTCTTTTATACTCTTTTGAAATCTTCCCGTTGAGAAGTATCCGTTGGAACATTTAATGCTCAGATACTTTGTGTTGGGAATTGCATATTCAAATTTGATGTTGAAAGTAAATATATATGCTTATGTGTAAAGTCCTTCAAAGAACATATGTACAAGGACTTTGATGATAGATCAAAATTGTTAGGTTGATCTATGCTTTAATGTTTATCATTTTGTAAATGAATGTATAGAAGAGAGATCAAAACTGTTAGGTTGATCTATTTTTGAGATGTAAATATTAGGCTTTGACAGAATCGTAGTCTGCCAAGCCAGTCAGAAGTCTGCAGAAGCCAAGACAGAATTATGGAGCTTAAATGAAAGTGTTCAAGTATCGTAGTCTGTCTTGGAAGCCACACTCAGAATCATGGAGATGATCAGAGCGCCTGCCGAGCTAAGTCAAGAATCGCAGTAAGCTCTCGGAATCGTGGAGTCTGCAAGACAAACAAGTGGAAATTGTAGTCTATCAGAGTTTAAGAGAAATCATAGTGTTCTCTATTATTTAAGCTGAATCAAGCATGAGCAAGCTAACACACAGCGATCATGGTACAAAGACCACGATCGTGGTGACCCTCCAGTTAGCATCAAAATTAGTCTATCTGATGCAGGAGGAAGAGTATCAAATGAAGAAAGACTTATAGACGATGACAATTTGATAGTCCCAATGATCCAACATTCATCCTTAGTATGTATCGAAGAAGCGTATTAAAGAAGCTAAAGAAAAGACTGCAGGCCTGCTGAAAACAACTTTTCAGGTGTTAGGTGAGAAAGCAGTTTGCTGTGTCAATGGGCCAGACGGCTGGACCGCTGATTTGCAGGAAGTCAACATCAGTGCTCAGAAACATCTGAAGCATTTAATGCTTCAACGGATGCCATCAACGGAAACAATTCAAAGGCTCCTTCATAAGCAAATAAGACAAGGATGCAGAAAAAGCAAGCAAAGAACGAAAAAGCTCAAGAACTCTCAACGTCCAAACACTACGATCCTAAGAGAAAAACTTGATTCGTTACTCAGTTCTTCAGAACTGATGCTTAATAGCAACTGAGTAGCACACCCCAAAAAACCACTCTCAAACTAAGTGTACCAAGTCTGCTGGACTTGAAGAGTTCTAAGTGAACTAAAGAAGTTCCAAGATTGTTGATCTTGAAGGAATATTAGTGATTCAAAGTTGTAAAGATATTCTTAGTGGATTTCCTACTCGTAGAGTAGAAGAGTGGACTAGGAGCCTTAAGTGCTCTGAACCACTTAAAAATGCTGTGTCTTATTAACTGCTATAACTACTATATCTTTTATAACTGTCATAACTGCTTATCAAACCATTCTTGCATTATCTTAAGGGGAACACACATTTATCCTGCTGCAGTCAGTTTAATCAATACTGACAAGTATTTTAAAAAAGAAAAAGTTTTAAAATATCTATTCACCCCCCCTTCTAGATAACTATTGTACCTCTGGGAACTAACAATTTATAGCAGAGCAGGTTCTCTCAACTAGCCTACAAAGTTTGAGTAGATCCAATGGCACATCTGATAAGCGAGACCAAGACTGGTGGAGGTAGCAAGCCACTTATGTGCGACAGAGACAAATTTGCCAACTGGAAAGTTCGTATGCAAGCCTATATGAATTCAATAGATGATGATCTATTTGAAACCGTTCTAAATGGGCCCTATATTCCAACAAAGCTTGCACCAACTCCAAAAGATCCAAACAGAGTTCAGATCAAGGTCAAAGCTGAGTGAACTGACAAAGAGAAGAAAGATGTCCAGCTAGTCAAAAAGGCCAATAACATTTTGTTCCAGTATTTAGAGGATAATCTGTTCGAGAATGTGGTTAATTGTAAAACTGCCAAAGAAGTCTGGGAAGCACTGCTCATCATGTATGAAGGAACTGAAGAAGTCAGAGAAAACAAGCAATCTCTACTGACTCAACAGTATGAGATGTTTACCTATGTTCCAAGAGCAAACGTTTCTTCCACTTACGAGAGATTCAACTTGCTGCTTAACTCTCTTTGAGCTTTTGGAAAGATCTATCCCAACAAAGATCTTATCATCAAGTTCATGAGGTCTTTGCCAAGCAAGTGGGATGCCAAAACCACTGCAATCAGAGAATCAAAGAACCTACATGAAATGACTGTCCAACAACTCTATGGCAATCTTCTTACCTACGAACTAGAGATGACTCAACAAGTAGAGACTCTATCTGAAGGAAGAAAGAAGGATAAAGGAGTTTCTCTCAAGGCAACAGAAGAAACCTCCAAAGCTTATGATGAAAATGAATCTACCTCTGAGGAAGATGATAATGAAGATATTGCAATGCTGGTCAGAAGACTCAGAAGGTTCATGAGTAAAGGAAGAAGCGGCAGACCTAAGAGATTCAACAACAACAGCAGTCAGGATCAGATCAATGACTTATGCTACAATTGCAAGAAGCCTGGCCACTTCATCGCAAACTGCAACAAACCTATCAGAGAAGAGCTGAAAAGAAAGACGAATCCAAAGAAGGAGTTTATAGTAGCTGGAGGTTCATGGAGTGACTCAGACAACGACACCAATGATGAGTCTGAAGCTGATGAAGAACCTCAAGCAGCCAACCTGTGTCTGATGGCCAAAGATGCAAACAACAAGAAAAGAACTGACCATAATGAGGTAAGCATAGATGAGGCATTTGATTTTAACTCTCTTGATGTAGACATTGATGATTTAAGAACTGCACTACATGACATAACATCTGATTTGCATCAATATATGAAATGGTTTAGAGTTCTGTCTAAGGAATATTCTGGTCTTCAAAAAGAAAAAGAGAAAGTTCAAAAAGAACTTGAAACAGCTCTACTCAGTTCTGTCTCTCTCTCTAATCTTGAAACTGAGAATAAACTCTTAAGACAGACCAATGAACTGAGCACTCAAAGAGAGTCAAAACTAACCTCTAAGATTGAGGATAGAAAAGACTATCTCAATGTGGAATAGGTCTTCCTCATCCATGGACTCCTTATCTCCAGTCAGAGAAGTGCATCTGATAGAACAGGTTTAGGCTTTGGGGAATCTATCCCAGAACCACGTGTGGAAAAGATAAAGGATATTAACATTAATATTGCTTCTAATTTTAATAAAAGCATTACATTTGTGAAATCCACACAAAAGGAAGAACCAGTGAAACCCTGCTCTTCTGATCTAAGCCATGTCCCTAGACACAACGGATCCCATGCTGGCCTGGGGTTCAGAAAGGAGAAGAGTAACTCAGTCATCACTGTCCAGCCTCGAAGGATCGTGGAGTCAAGCAAAACTGACTCTATGAACCAACCAGGAAGGAATCGTGGAGTTAAGATTCACTCATCACAAACCTTGAATCACAAGGCTGCATGGAAAAAGAAGAATCAATATAAGGGTAAGGCCACCAAGTATCCACAAATGTCCAAATGGAGAAAGATTCCACTCATACACACACACAAGCATGCATTATGTTAGATGCTTTGTATGTGGTAGATATGGTCATAAGGTTGCGATATGTTATTATAACCCTCTGCATGATAGGCCCAAAGTCAAGCAGATTTGGGTTCCCAAGGGTACTAACATTGCAGGACCTATGCAAGTCTGGGTACCAACATGAAAGCTTAACTTGTCTGCAGGAACTGAGCTCCACGATCACAACATGGTATATGGATAGTGGATGATCTTGTCACATGACCGGGAACAAAGCCCTCCTATCTAAATTCACGGAGAAGGAGGGACCAACAGTTATCTTTGGAGACAACGGCTCTGGCAAGACAAAAGGATATGGCTTAGCCGGGAATGGTGCTGTGTCCTTCAGCAAAGTGGCATATGTGGATGAACTAAAGCACAATCTTCTAAGCATCAGCTAACTCTGCGACAAAGGCCATCAAGTCACTTTTCTTAATAATCAATGTCAAGTCAGAGATCTAGAGACCTCCTCTATTAAGATGACCGGAATAAGAGAAGGAAATGTCTACACTGTTAATCTTGCTCAATAAGTTCTGATGAGACAATATGCTTTCTTGCTAAAGCCTCTTAAGAAATAAGCTGGCTTTGGCATAGGAGGTTATCCCATCTCAACTTCAAGAGCATGTCAATACTGGCCTCCAAAGATCTTGTAGCAGGTTTACCCAAGTTCAGCTTCGTCAAAGAAAGGCCATGCAATGCCTGCCAGCTTGGAAAGCAAACAAGGAGCTCATTCAAAGGCAAAGTAGTCAACTCAATTGATAGGCCCCTTCAGTTACTTCATATGGAACTTTTCGGGTTAATTCCAACTATAAGCCTCGGAGGGAAGAGATACTCACTGGTCGTAGTGGATGACTACACCAGATTCACATGGGTGTTCTTTCTTAATTCTAAAGATGAAACAAGATCCCAACTGATCAAGATGTTCAAGCTGGTGATGAATGAAAAAGGAGAGACGATCAAGGCCATAAGGAGTGATCATGGTAGAGAGTTTAACTTCTCAGAAATGGATCAGTTCTGTGCAGACAATGGCATCAGCCACAACTTCTCAGCCCCACGAACTCCACAGCAAAATAGAGTAGCTGAAAGGAAGAACAGAACGCTGATCGAAGCAGGAAAAACTCTACTAGCAGCAACTTATCTGCCTGAATACTTCTGGGCAGAAGCCATCAACACTGCGTGCTATACTCAGAACAGGTCTCTTGTTCACTCTATGTTGAAGAAGACTCCCTACGATCTGTGGAGTGGAAGAAAGCCCAATGTCAGTTATTTCCATGTGTTCGACTGTGCATGCTATATTCTCAACAATGGAAAATAATATCTGACTAAGTTGCAACCCAAGTCAGACAAAGGAATCTTTCTTGGATATGCCACAGACAGTAAGGCCTATAGAGTGTTCAACAAGAAGACGCTGAGGGTTGAAGTCTCGATCCACATTATCTTTGATGAAACAGACTCAGATAAGTCTGCACCACAAGACACTGCGACCTGACGATCCAGACACCACGATTGAGGTGGTCGAGCCCAACACCACGATCACAGCCCAAGATAGTGGAATCGTCGAGGCTAAAGAAGAAATCGTAGAGAGAGCTGTACCAGACGACGATCCTCTACAACAAGAACCAGAAGTTAATCTTGAAGAATTCAGACAAGAAGGCACCAGAACAGATGTTCCAATAGGGAACAGATGGGTAAGAGATCACACTCAAGACCTAATCATTGGAGATCCAACTGCAAGGATCAGGACAAGGTCTGCAACCCAGAATCAGTGTTTCTATTTGAGCTTTCTGTCTCAAATGGAACCCAAGAAAATAGAAGATGCAATGGAAGATTTAAGTTGGATAGAAGCCATGCAAGAGGGGCTGAATCAGTTTGAAAGAAGTAAAGTCTGGAGATTAGTTCCTAGACCAAGGAATCACCTAGTCATTGGCACCAAATGGGTCTTCAGGAACAAAATAGATGAAGATGGGGTGGTCACAAGGAACAAGGCAAAACTAGTGGCTAATGGTTATTCTCAAGAAGAAGGCATCGACTACGACGAGACCTTTGCACCTGTTGCCAGACTTGAAGCTATCAGGATATTTCTTGCATTTGCTGCCTACATGAAGTTCAAAGTCTTCCAGATGAATGTCAAGAGTGCATTTTTGAATGGTGAACTTCAAGAAGAAGTATATGTGGAGCAACCTCCTGGTTTCATCAATCCAGCTTTCTTTAATCATGTCTATAGACTAGACAAAGCCTTATATGGACTTAAACAAGCACCTAGAGCATGGTATGAAACACTAACTAACTTTCTTATTAAAAAAGAATTCACTAGAGGCAGAATAGACACCTCATTATTTCTTAGGAAGCACAAAGATAAAGTTTTACTAGTTCAAATATATGTAGATGATATTATCTTTGGTTCTACTGATGAAAATTCGTGCAAGAGATTTGCCAAGCTTATGCAGAGCAAGTTTGAAATGAGCATAACGGGTGAGCTGAATTTCTTCCTTAGACTGCAAGTAAAGCAGACTAATGAAGGTATCTTCATTAACCAAGCCAAGTACATCAAAGACTTACTTAAGAAGTATGGCATGGAATTAGCCTCTCCCATGAAAACACCAATTGCTCCAGCACCAAAGCTTGACAAAGATGAGAAAGGTAAATGCATTGACATTACTCAATACAGAGGTATGATAGGCTCCCTTCTCTACTTAACTGTCAGTAGACCAGATATAATATTTGCAACATGTATATGTGCTAGATTTTAAGCTAATCCTAAGGAATCACACTTAACTGCTGTAAAAAGAATTTTTAGGTATCTCAAAGGCACACCTTACTTGGGACTTTGGTATCCCAAGGAGTCCTCCTTTGAATTGACAGGATATACAGATGCTGACTTTGCGGGATGCAAAATAGATAGAAAGAGTACCAGTGGCACTTGTCAACTGCTAGGAAATAGACTAGTGTCCTAGTTCAGCAAAAAGCAAAACTCAGTATCAACTTCAACAGCAGAAGCTAAATATATTACTACAGGCAGCTGTTGTGCTCAAATCCTATGGATGAAGAACCAGCTAGCAGACTATGGGTTTGATTTCAAATCTATACCTGTTCACTGTGATAACACAAGTGCCATAGCAATAACACATAATCCTGTTATGCATTCTAGGACTAAGTATATAGAGATAAGATATCATTTTATTAGGGATCATGTTCAAAATGGAACTATATCTTTGCAA
This sequence comes from Panax stipuleanatus, assembly GCA_020205555.1. Classification (NCBI taxonomy): domain Eukaryota; kingdom Viridiplantae; phylum Streptophyta; class Magnoliopsida; order Apiales; family Araliaceae; genus Panax; species Panax stipuleanatus. The sequence goes on from CM035126.1 coordinate 104,902,206, forward strand.
TACATCCCTACTGAAAACCAACTTGCTGATGTTTTAATAAAACCCTTAGATGAATCCAGATTTAATAAGTTAATAAGTGAGTTAGGTATGTTAAATCTACAACCATGAATTCTATGCTCTAGTTGGTGCTAATCATGCAGATAGAAAGGCTAAGTCAAAATCGTAGAGATGACTAAGAGAAACCACGATCGTGGAGTGATCTAGGCATGGCAGAAAAGCTCACTGTGGTGATAAAATTACCAAATCTAAGAAACCTTCTGATAAGCGCCTTAGGGACAAACCTGACCCTTAGTGTCAAACTAAGAGGTTGGCCCTTCCTAAGCAACCTTAACCCAGAAGGGATGCTATTTCAGGATGCATCACTGAAAACAGTAGAGTCAACGGTCAAGGAGCAAGCTAAGTATGGAACTCAACAATCGTGGAATGGTTCTCAATAATCATAGTCCTCTCAACAGAACTCTCTAGCTCAGGGGGAGCTAAGGGCAGAATCGTACTTTTTATTCAACTTAAATCCGTGGAGTCCAGTAGAACTCAACACGTGTCCCACTCTGCAAATCATATGGAGGGAAGTTATAAATTCATTTTGAACTGTCATTTGTTAGTTTACCTTTGAATTTCAAAAGTTTATCTCTCTCTCTCCCTCTCTCAAAAAGAAACCCTAAGCTTTAGAAAGCTAAACTAAGTTTGTTCAACATAGGATAAATTAACAGAATCAATGGCTGCTTCCAACATTATTTCTGGTTACCAGCTATGCTTTGACGAGTTCAAGACTGCTGACCATCAGTTCCATAAAATTCTATCTCTTCTGAAGAGAGCTGGCCTCGAAGAAGCTCTGAGCACCAGCACAAGGATTTGGCCGAAGCTAGTGAAGGAGTTTTACTGCAATGGGGTCTTCGAAGGCGACTTCATCACTACCAAAGTCAAGGGCGTGCAGATTCGACTCAACGCTGAAAGCATAAACCTGGCCCTAGGGTTTAAATTAAATGGTCTTCCATCAATGGATGTCATCGATTTCCATGAAGGTCTACAGAAGATGCACCACTCTAAGTTTGAAGGAGTCAAGGGCTATAAGAAGAAAGAGTTTCCCTAGAAGTATAAATTTCTGGTTGACATTGTTGGAAAATGCATATGCTGCAAGGGCTCTGGTCACGACTCTATAAATGAGAAGCAACTGAAGCTCATGATAGTAATCTGCTTCAGAATTTAACTCAACTATAAGGCTTTGCTGATGGAATGGTTTGGGAAGTGGATGCTCAGCCCAAAGAAGGCAAAAAGCTCTGCAAAGATGCTCTATGGTAGATTTATTTGCATAATCCTGCAGTCTGCTCTGGGTGATCAGATTTGGGATATAGAAGGTGCTCCCATCAATCCCAACAGAAAGATGACCAATCAACTATTTTAAAATTGGAAGAGGAATCCAGCAGAGAATGTAAAGATTATGTTTGGAAATATGTCTGCTTTAAAGGAAACTGAGGAGGAAGAAGAAGTCAACTACGAACACCCTTTGGCTCTGGTCAGAAAGAGCAAAGGGAAAAGGAAAGTGAATGATGGTGTTCAGATAGCTGAGGAGCCTCAAGGCTCAACCATTGATGCACCATAAAGGGGGTTTTGGTTCTGGTATTGAGATTCGAGGTCTTGCCACTAAAAGGGACCTTACTCTTGAAGCAACCGAATCACCAAGAGAAGTTCTGAAGGAGAAGAAGAAGAAGAAGAGGGATAATAGTGAGGATAAGGCTAAAAGAAGTTCTGAGCCTCAGAACAAGAAGAAATGCAGTCATCGAACTAAGAAGCCTTCGCTCACTGAAGTCGTGGAGTCCACACCAATCGTGGAGTCCAGACTGACTGCTATTCCAGAAGGAGATGCTGCAACAGCCTCTCAGCCTGAAAAAACTATCAGAGCTGAAGCTGAAGAAAGTGCTAAGGCTGTGTCCAAGATAAAGAAATCAAAGAAGAAGCTTGTCAAGAAGTATATCCTGGCAAATGAGGAAGTGTTGAAAGAAGATGAAAGAAGAAGGGCTGCTGAGAAGGCTGAACAAAGCACTGAGCCTCAAGCATCTGGTCCAACTATGAAAGAGATCAGAGTTATTGCTGATGTAGAAGCCTACCTAAAGGGAGTATAAGATCCTAATGCATCTGATCAGGCTGTGGACCATGCTGAGGAGGAGCTGCCTGAAGTTGTTCATACTGAGGAAGTGCTGGTAGAAGTAGTGGCTCATTCTGAAGAAGTAATGCCTGAAGCAACTGAGATGAGCCCTGATAATGTTGAGGAGGAGTCTCCAGAAGTTCATGTTCAAGAAAGTGCTACAGCTGAGGGGGGGCTGTTAGTAGAACAAGAAAATACAGGAGTTGAGGGGGAGCTACCAATAGATAATCCTGAAGTTCCCTCAGCCCCTAAAGAGTTCGTAGAGTCTGCTGATGCAGAAATGGTGGATATTGTTGACGATGAGATGGTAGATGTGGTGGAAGTTCCTGATGAAAATGATGAAGATAGTGATGAAGAAGAGGATGATGATCTTGTGGTTATATCAGTGGGCAGGGATGGAGAAAGAACAACTAACTACAATCAACTGTTTGACTACTTGCCTATGATGCCCTATCATAGAGCTCTGATTCTCAACACCTGGGATCACATGTTCTGGATTTACAAGGCTTATCCAGCAATCTCTGTGCTTGCCTATGGATTTCCAAGAAATCGCATATTTGCTCGAAAGCTGATCACAAATGATTTATCTTCAGAGACTGAGCATGAGGTATATTACACCCCCTTTCTTTCATTATCAACCACTACCCTCCATCACATTTCAATCAGTTCTATGAATTGCGAAGATGGTTGGAAGTGGTCCTTCACCCACTAAACCAATTTCCAGTTATAGAGTCCCAAAACTCTATAACTGACGAACCATATAACCAACTTGCCCTCATAGAGCCAACTATCAATGATCCTATGGTTATCGAGCAAATAACCAGAATTGTCTATCAACTGCTTGAAACCTCAACCATCGAGCCACCAAATCTGGACGACGAACTATGATTCATGCTTGTCGAACAACAACCTGACACTGAAATTGTCGAGTCTCCAGAACAAATCAACGAACCACATACACCAAACCATGAACCAAACACTTCTCCTATACACCAAACTCAAGTCCCTATCACCCAGTCAGACATTCCCTCGTCCTCCAATAACGAATATTTTGATATGGCACTTGCTCTCACGAGCATGACAAGGACATGTGAGTACACTACGACCTCTCCTCCTGATGCTTAGAAAATTCTTGATCGCTTATCTCTACTACCCACCAAAGAGGAGCTGGCTGATTTGACAAGCCATATGGCCCTAGAGACAGAGGAGAATCTTGAAGCAAACTCTCTGGCACTTCATAAAAGATTCGACCATATAATCGACTCTGTCAAGACTCTGCCAGGGAACTTAGCAACTGAGCTATCAAAGAAGCTAAGGGAGATTGTATGAGATATGGGTGACAGCCTTAGCCAAAGGGATGCTATTCTCTTTGTAGCTATAAAAAAGCATAAGGAATCTATGGAGATTCTTTAAAAAACTCAAGAATCTCAGAATTCTCTCATGACTAAACAGATTCACGAGCTGCGTCTCACACTACGAGAATTTCAAACCTTTGCCATGACTCAAGTTCAGCAAACTACAGAAGCCATGGAGGGACTTCAGCAACAGAGACGAAATACTGAGGCTATAGTCGAGGAAAATCATAGTGACATTGCCCAAAATCGCTCTCAGATGCATGAGCTGGTGCAAGGTGTCAACTGTCTATCTGAAGTCATTCTTACCCTTGACACTGACATAAAGGGGGAGAATAATGAGGAAAGAGACAGAGACAGAGGCAGAGGGAGAGGAAGCAGAGGTAGAAGCAAAAGAAAGCAAACTCACATTGGTCAGTCTTCAAGGAGCAACCCCAGAAGTCTTAGCTATCAGCCTCTATGAATTGATCAACAGCAGCAGAATCGTCCACCTCTCATGGATGAACCCTATAGAGGAAGTCAAGGTCCAGCTCCTAGCTCACAAGGAGTATCCTCGACTGGTCTTAACATGCCCATTGGAGATCCTATCTTTATGAACAGGCATGATCATTCAGAAATGTTGAGCAAGGAGGAGCTATACGACATTGCATGGAGAGATGAGCAAACCAGAAGAAGGAGAGCTGCAGAGTATGCCAACCCTCCAAAGAACAAGAGGCAGAGAAAATAGAGATAACTTAAAGGTTGTTTTGTATTGATGTGTCTGTGCTAGATTGTAATATCTTTTTCAAACATCAATAAATTTATGCTTATTCTCTAGAAATTTCAGCTGCTCACTGAAACATTAAGTCATAATTACTTTCTAGCATTATGCAATTAGAAATTGATGATATGATGCAAATATCCTTGGTTATGTCAACATCAAATAGGGGGAGATTGTTCGGAATTGCATATTCAAATTTGATGTTGAAAGTAAATATATATGCTTATATGTAAAGTCCTTCAAGGAACATATGTATAAGGACTTAGATGATATATCAAAATTGTTAGGTTGATCTGTGCTTTAATGTTTATCATTCTGAAAATGAATGTATAGAAGAGAGATCAAAACTGTTAGGTTGATCTATTTTTGAGATGTAAATGTTAGGCCTTAACAGAATCGTAGTCTGCCAAGCCAGTCAGAAGTCTGCAGAAGCTAAGTAGTCTGTCTTGGAAGCCACACTCAGAATCGTGGAGATGATCAGAGCACCTACCGAGCCAAGTCAAGAATTGCAGTCAGCTCTCAGAATCGTAGAGTCTGCAAGACAAGCAAGTGGAAATCGTAGTCTGTCAGAGTTTAAGAGAAATCGTAGTGTTCTCTACTATTTAAGTTGAATCAAGCATGAGCAAGCCAACACACAACGATCATGGTACAAAGACCACAATCATAGTGACCCTCTAGTCAGCATCAAAGTTCGTCTATCTGATGAAGGAGGAAGAGTATCAAATGAAAAAAAGGCTTATAGACGTTGACAATTTGATAGTCCCAATGATCCAACATTCATCCTTAGTATGTATCGAAGAAGTATATTGAAGAAGCTAAGGAAAGGACTGCATGCCTGCTGAAAACACCTTTTCAGGTGTTAGGTGAGAAACAGTCTACTGTGTCAGTGGGCCAGAAGGCTGAATAATAGATTTGCAGGAAGTCAACATCAGTGCTCAGAAACGTCTGAAGCATTTAATGTTGCAACGGATGCCTTCAATGGAAACAATTCAAAGGCTCCTTCATAAGCAAATCAGACAAGGATCCAGAAAAAGCAAGCACAGAACGAAAAAGCTAAAGAACTCTCAACGTCCAAACACTATGATCCTAAGAGAAAAACTTGCTTGGCTACTCAGTTCTTTAGAACTGATGCTTAATAGCAACTGAGTAGCACACCCCAGAAAACCACTCTCAAACTAAGTGTACCAAGTCTGCTGGACTTGAAGAGTTCTAAGTGAACTAAAGAAGTTCCAAGATTGTTGATCTTGAAGGAATCTTAGTGATTCAAAGTTATAAAGACATCCTTAGTGGATTTCCTACTCGTGGAGTAGAAGAGTGGACTAGAAGCCTTGAGTGCTCTGAATCACTTAAAAACACTATGTCTTATTAACTGCTATAACTTCTATATCTTTTATAACTGTCATAACTGCTTATCAAACCATTCTTGCATTATCTTAAGGGGAACAAACATATATTCTGCTGTAGTCAGTTTAATCAATACTGACAAGTATTTTGAAAAAGAAAAAGTTTTAAAATATCTATTCAACCCCCCTTTTAGATAACTATTGTGCCTCTGGGAACTAACACTTTGATATCCCTGATGTTGACTTTTTGGGGATTTGTGTCAGCGTACTTTCTGACTTAGGACTTATCACATCAAGTTGCAACTTTACCTACCTCCTTGATATGTCGCTTTCTGTAAACTAGCCAGTGGACACACCTTTGATTTCTACCAAGGATATATTGTTTGACACCTTGGCAACTTCTTCTTGCAACGTTCCATTATCAGCCCTCTTGTCAGACCTGACTTGACTCTACGATATGTTAACTCAAGAATCGTAGGGTTGAGCTCTACATTCTGTTCATCTTTCTATTTTTTTGTCTGTTAAAAGTAGAATGATGGAAATCGTAGACTTATGTTCAGCATTATCACTATGATTATGACTTCGGTTGCTATTCTACTATCTGATTGTTTCATAATACTTGGGTTTGATGTGCAGACTCTTCTTGGTTCTCTTAACACTTAAGCATCTATGTGAAGTCAAAAACAGCTTCCCGAACTAGCTGTCTCTTTGTGCTTTTTAGTGCCAGCTGCTTTTCTATGAAGTCCTGATTACTATGTAAACTGTAATAACTTTATGTCTAGACATTGTATCTTTGCAATGTAACCTTAATAGAGTCCTTTTGGAGATTCCTTCTAGTGAGGACTATACTCAGACATCTTCAGAGTATGTCTTTCTGCTATCAGTTTCTTCTTGATTTACCTTCAACTTATATCTATGGTACGTAGGTAAGCTTTACAATCATCTTTATCTCTAAGGTCAGCTTTACAAATAATGTTTTATAATTCTGAGGTGACTTTATAATCTTGACTTCACTGAACAATCTTGGAGTTATTTTTACGATATGACTTTCATTCAGCGTCTACTTGGAGTATTCTACATTCTGCCTTCACATAGCGAGCTTTTATGATTCACTGATCACTTGATAATTTGGTTGTTACTTTGAGAAGTGATATTTACGATAATCGTAACAGCTCTGTGATTCCTCCTATAGTTATGTGATAGCCTTACAACTTTGTGATCATCTTGTTGGCTTTATGAGCTGATTTTCCATTTACGAGATGGAGTGAACCCTGTGATTCACCTGATGCTTTACGAACAAATTTAACTCTGCGATGTATCTCTATACTACGAAACTCATAGAGTAACTTTACGATAAACGAAATCCTATCAGCTATACATTAGATTAATTTCAATAAGATCAAACTAACATTATTTGATCTTTCTAATCGAAGTCCTTGTACATCAAATCATTTGTAGCGATTTTACAAAACTTACTTATATAAATATACATTAATCATATTTCTCTTCAAGCATATATAGATTACTCTACTAACTATATTTATACTACTAACATGCAGAGTAACTTTTATAATTGATTCTATCTATTACATATGCAAACAGGTTAAAGATAAACCTAACAAGTTTTATCGTTCTATTCTAAGTCTTTTTACATAGATATCTCAGTTAAGGACTGTACAAAACTTATGCATACAAATATACTTTAAGTGTTTCATCATCAAATCTCCCCCTTAATGAACCAACCTTCTAATCAATCTTATGAATGTTCTAATCAAATCTCCCCCTTAATGAAGCAACCTTCTAATCAATCTTATGAGTTTTCTAATCAAATCTCCCCTTAATGAAGCAACCTTTCTATTCTGCATACAGATTCCTAACACATTCTTCCTCTCTTATAAGGATTACGTCCTCGAAATCAAAAACATTGAACATTCTTACTCAATCTACGTTTATCTTCTTCTAAAATTTTAATTACTTTAATCATTTCAACATATTGCCTCACTATAGGTTTTATATTACCTATCTCCATTATTCTCTTAACTAATTGTTATATATTTCATTTCATAACCTTCATTTGGACTCGATTATATTTCAAGTATTATTCTTTTTCCCTAGCCCATCAACATCTTTTTCTACGGATCACCGTATCCACCATCGTTGTAATAGTTCAATATTATCGTTTACTAAACTCATAATTATCCGGAATATCACACTCACCCCTTTTTCTAAGAATTTCAACCTCGAAATTTCAACTCACAAATTTTTGTCCATTCGATTCATAGATTTTTATACTAATCTTTATTAACTCTTCTGGTTCTATAACTAATTTCCTCCTTTAAGGATTTAACTTCAACAAATCTCTAAAATTTATCCTTCAAAATACATTTAGAATTTTCGCGTTCTATGACTACTTTTCTCTAGAAAAATCATCCTCCCTCATTCAGATTCCAGAATCATAGGAATCTTCAACAATTGTTCAATAATTGTGAAGTAGTATGAATAATCAGGAATTAAAAAGATTCATTTTTGATATTATGCTCAGGAGTTGTAGAGACTTGAACCTTATCCTAGGTTAACAAGTATTTCTACCATACCCTTTAACAGTTATAAGACTATGGGCAAATCCCATCGTACGTCAGGTGATCAACCTTTTGTACTCTACGTCCTGCATAACGTATTACCACATCAATGTAGTTCGGAACTTTAGTCTCCGATAACATGTCCCCCATTACAGGGTTGATTCACCTAAGCCTTAGTGCAAAATTCCACACCAAAATAATATGGTTCGCCATAAATTCTTAAAGAACACTTGAATTTCTTAAATATATTTCATTATTCGCCTAGCCAAATCAAGTAGCTTAGACTTGTATCAACAATTCGGACATCAATTGTGACAACCCGAAAAATTGGATTGTCCTGAAATTTAGTTTAAAGAATTGTTAATTAATAAAATGAATTTTTATTAGTTATATTATGTGTTATGTGTTTATTGTTCATTCTATGACTTAGGATGATCATAAGCCGGGAGTATTTTGGTCGTGAGCTAGAATGAACGAGTAAGAATTTTCAAGATGAAAATAAAATAATTTCGGGAACAAAAATATTTTTGAGAAAAAACGAAATAGATACTATTCACCCGACAAAACCCTAAGGGTTAGGGTTTAAATAACCTAAGCCTTTCTGAGAGATCAGAAGGTCGAAATGACATTCTGTCAGAAGATTTGACAATAATATGTCGTGAAAAGTTATGTTAGGCGATAAAAGTTTTTCTCAAAAAACGTACAGAAATCAGATAAATAAAAACGACGAAAAGTACTGTTATGTAGTTTTCATTCGTTTAACTACGTTAGGAGAAAACGTGAAGGAAAATGCTAATCATCAAAAAGTGTTTCTAGGTTTTTCGAAGTTTCAAAAAACGCGTAAAAACTAATCTGTAGAGGAAAGACGGAATATCCAAAAATATTTGAATTCCGAAAAACGTAGTTTTTCAAACTGTCGAACGAATTCTAAAAGACGGAACCACGAAGCTTCCAAGAGAAGCTTCGTGAATAGTAAGGAGGTTTGTGAAGAAGGTGTGGATAGTGGTTTTTGGGATGAAATGACTATTTTACCCCTAGCCTTGTAAATCTATAAAAGAGAAGTGTTGGTTCATTTCTTTGTTTACAAAGAAATTGTAGACACTCGAAATTTCGTTTTCCTGTTACTAACACTGTAGGAGGGTAAGAATGTTATCAAATCAACCCTGATCACCAATATCGAAATGTCAAATCAACCCCGGTCACCAATACCGGGATAACCACAGCCCCGATCACCAATATCGGGCCGTCAGATCAACCCCGATATCAAATCGGGCCATCAGTTCAACCCCGATCTCGAATCGGGCCGTCAGTTCAACCCCGATCTCAATATCGGGCCATCAATTCAACCCCGATCTCCAATCGGGCCATCAGTTCAACCCCGATCTCAATATCGGGCCGTTAATTCAACCTCGATCTCCAATCGGGCCGTCAGATCAACCCCGATCTCAATATCGGGCCATCAAATCAACCCCGATCTCAAATCGGGCCATCAGATCAACCTCGATCTCAATATCGGGCCATCAGATCAACCCCGATCTCAATATTGGGTCTTCAACTCAACCCCGGTCTTAATACAGGGTCATCAAGTTAGCCCCGGTCTCAACCCGAGAGGTACAGATCAGCCCCGATCTCAACCCGAGAAGTACAGGTCAGCCCCGGTCTCATTTTGAGAGGTACAGGTCGGCCCCGGTCTCAACCTGGGAGGTACATATCAACCCCGGTCTCAACCCAGGAAGTACAGATCAGCCTTGTTCTCAACCCGGAAGGTACAGGTCATCCCCGATTTCAACCCAGGTAGTGTAGGTCAGCCCCGGTCTCAACCAGGGGGTTACTGTTCAGCCTCGGTCTTAACCCGGGAGGTACAAATCAGCCCCGATTTCAACTTGGGAGGTACAGGTCATCCCCGGTCTCAACCCGGGAAGTCCGGTCAACTTCGGGAACAAACCTAAAGACTCACAACATCTCCAGAGGAAAAACTAGAGCGACCAAGTCAGCCTCAGAGATAACACTGAGGACAAACAGACTCGAACGGGATCTAAGTCTTGGAAATAGCCCCAGGAAGTCAACCAAAGGCCATGCCGACACCAAAGGCAATCCCAGGAAGGGCAAAACGGTTATTTTATCAACTCTAAGTTGATTCAATCAAACTCAAGCCTAATTGATGCCACCAAGGTTAGAACAAAATATAACGATGATCCCGAGTGCAAATAGCATAAGACAGCTCAACGGACAAACTGCGGGAAATCGAAGACCTGGTTATGAACCCGTCATCTTGGACCTAGAAAATATTTTATCCCATGCCATTGTGACACTCTCAAAGAGGGCTTTCCGAAAAGGTATCGCATGCCTTAAACGGACGCTCCGATCAAAAGTTAAAAAGTTTTGACTTTGACCTCACGTTGCTCAGAGTGCACGTACTTCGAGACAACGAAACCGGATATGTGGGCCCCACCAGGGGAGTGCACCTCTACCTATGGCAGAAGCAGGTAGGGTGGAGGCTCCCTAGCCTATATATATATGGGCACCCCCCTCATTTTAAAAAAAATTTGAGAACGCTTCGAACCTCTGCCCGTTTGATTTTTAGTCATTTTCAAGTCTTCCAAACCTAAATTTTTCACTCTAACACGTAGATATACACACATACTACCACATATCAAAAAATAACCGGTAGATTTAGACGTTTAAAGCCTACGATTTGGCAAAAAGCCTGTGTAGCAGTCCATTGTAAGTATTTTTACGATCAGCAAGTCAATACTACTTCTTTGCACTTTTATACACTTTCATATCAAGTTTCATTTTCTAAATATGCCCGGAACTTAGTTCCGTGGCCGTTTTCGTCAACTTTTGGTACATTTTTGTACATAAACTCAATTTTTGGCATTTCTACAACTCGAATTGACGATCCATCACTTCCAGCAGCTTCAACATACTTGCATCTTAGTTATAAGCAACTTCGCCGGACTGGGTTATCTTCCCAGTTCGGGGTGTGGCTTTTTTTTGTACATATTTAACTATATATATACTAACTTTTCAATTCTGTCAAGCCCGGATGTCAAATCCGAGGTAGTTTACTGCTTTTATATATATTTATGCATATATAAGCAACTTTCACCACCACTGGGTTCTCTTCCCAGTCTTGGTTGACTACATTTCTGTCTATATATATATATATTTATATTTCAGTACGGCCTTAATCATTCTGTGGCCTTTATACTATTTTTCACCCTTCACCATTATTGGGTTATCTTCCCAGTCACTGGTTGACTACTTTTCTGTACATTTACATTTCAATTCGGCTTGGATTATTCTGTGGCCTTTTTACTGCTTTTATATATAAATATGCATATATAAGCAGCCTTCACCATTACTGGGTTATCTTCCCAGTTTTGGTTGGCTACTTTTCTGTTAATATATATATATATATATATATATATATATATATATATATATATTTCAATTTCAGTCCGGGCACAGGCGTGAAAATCCATCGCCCTTTTTACTGTTTTTCTATATATATATTTCAATTAAGTCAAGCCTGGATCATTCCGTGGCTTTTATACAGCTTTTATAAATTTATATATATATATATATATATTTCGATTCTAGTCCGGGCAGCGGTGTGAAAACCCACCGCCCTTTACAGCCTTTATATATATAACTATATATATATTGCTTTACTAGCTTTTATTAAATTATTGCTTTAAATATTCATTTTATATGAATCAGCACTGACATATCTACGGGCGAACTAGATTTATTTAAATTTCGCCAACTCTAGCTTTTAAACGGTTCAAAATCGGTACAGACGGAATCGGGAAGCTAGAATGGCTGAGATTTATTTAAATCTGGCAATTTTTCTAGTTTCAGTTATAAAAGCAACCTTGCGGCCCTTAGATTTCTATCTAGTAGGAACGAGATGCTTCGGCCAGGTGCGAACCAGGATTTATTGATGAATCCTCGGTTCTGGCGATATTTGGGATATATCTCTTTTTTTATACAAATTTGAGCTGTGCAAGTTTATTGGATACTCATATGTGAGTCTAGGAATCGTGGGATTCATGATCAAACTGATCAGAATCTGATTTCCACGATGGACAAACTCCATTTTACAAATGCACCCTGCCAGTTGTTTTGTAAAAATATACATACAAAAGACCTTAAAATGGTTATCCGGATTTAAGGTCTTAACATAGTGAAAATATAGTTTGTCGTGTCAAAGTCCCTCCGATGGCTATCATGCCCATGAGGAGACCGACACTTGTATATATTGTGGTCGAGGATGCTTCGCAGCCCGACAATCACCATTTCAATTGTGCCTAAAGGCTGAAAAGATAAAACTGAATTATCGATATGCTTCAATTCCTATGTTAGTGTAAGGGTTTGATATCCTGCTTTTCAAAACATCAGTTTAAATCTTTTCGAAAAAAATACTTTTGCAAATCAAATCAAAGACTTTGTGCACAATCAAATCAAACCCTTTGTATATAGGTTCAATGATGCATAGACATGCTTTCAATCAAACATAGGCCCAATTTTCAAACATTATTCACACACACATTTCAATTTTAAAGGGAAATATTGAAAAGACGTGGTACCGTGTTTACACGGGAGTTGTGGGGTGCCTAACACCTTCCCCACACTTAACTAAGCCCCCGAACTCAAACCTTTGTTTTCAAAGATCAAGTTTCGACAGTGTCCAACAATTGGGCCTCTTTCAAACAAAACTCGGTTGAGTTGGTACAACCATTTCAAATCTACCAATTGGCGACTCTATAAAATGTTCAAATCGTCGACATGATACATGTTGGCCTTTTCCTAAAAAACCCTTCAAAACCTTTTTCACAATAAAAAAGTAAGGGTAGAGATAACTTAGGAAGAGAGAAAGATCCGGATTGTGACTCGACCCTTGAATTTTTTCCTGATTTCGACAGAAATCAACCAACACTTTGAGAGAGAGACATTTTGGATGGGGCAAAAAAGGAGGAAAGGAAGTAAAAGCTAGCACAAAATTACAAGCTTTGTCAAGAGGAAGAAGATTAATGACGAAAGGTAACCCTAAAACCTAACTTCAATCTAAAGTTTCTTTAAGTTTTATATGGAAATCATATAACTTATGGATAATAGAAGTAAAAGATGTTAAGAATGAATTTCATATGGTTAAAATTAGGAGAAAAGGAAGTAAGAAGAAATCGTAGTTAGTGTACAAAATATCTTAAAAGCTTTTCATATGAAGTATGAATTGCTTTATGTTAATGGACGATTTGGATGACTTATATGAACTCTCCGATGTTATAAGGATGAATTATCAAACGGATAATGTTAAAATGAAAGAAAAAGTAAAATCGTATTCATAATATCGATTAAAAATGATGAACGAACGAAGAACACGAAGAACGAACGAAGAACGCGAAGAACGCGGTAAGAACGTTGTTGATGGATAAATTGAAAACCATCTAATTAGAGCTTGTTGTTGATAAAAAAGTTTAAAACCATCGTATATATATATGATTGGTTAGGAATGGTAGAAACGTTCATGAAGAACGGATTAAAATTAGCTAATAACAAAGTTATGGCAAAATTTCGTAAAAGACGAACAAAAATGTAAAAAGTAACCTAAGGAACCTGAATAGCTAGGGTTTCATAAGAATGTAAGAAAACTTAGAAAACGTGAGTCGTGTACTCAAGAACGAACGAACTCGGGTTCGGATGAATGAATTACGGATGAACAAAAATTTAACGTTAAGTTGAAAAACTTAGCGAGGGAGGACTTTTGAGCCAATTTTAAGGTTGTTTAGAAAGTCAAAAAGTTAATTCTATTCTAGGAGATTTGTAGAGGGTGTTGCAAGCTTTCCAACGCCTCCAAAACAGACCAATTCCGATATGGGGAGAAGAAGTTATGACATCGCAAAGTTGCATGTCAGAACACAAAAACTGAGCTAAGTTGAGGCCCGTCTGGGCGCGTGGCCAGGCAGGCCTTTGGCGCTGGGGCACGCGGCACAGCGCATGGATGCGCGGCCTTGGTGAAATGTCTGGCTGGTTTTTGACATTCGACGTACAAAATTAAAACGATCAAAACTTGGTCATACGAACTTCGATTTCGATGATTCAAGATGATCCGAAAAGAGGACGAGTAGACCTATAACATGAAGTTATTATATTGGAGAAGTAATGTTAAGATAAATATCATAAAATTAAGCAAAGGGAATGCTGTGAACACAAAGTGTTTATAAGCGATGTTTAGTCTTGTCATGCTACGAACCGTAAGACTTAGACATAATGGAATGGTGGTGAATGTAATGTTCACGTAAGGTATCACTAGAAAGAGTGGTTAAAACCTTAAGTAAAGGTTGAATAAATGTTTAATAGACAGATAATATAAAATCAAAGTACGTAAATGACATCCGTGAATTGTATTCGAGTCAGGCGAACGTTCTAAGTATACATTGGTTGTATAACTTATACGTTGATGAATGTTAGTAAAGTATGATACTGAGTTATCAATAATCCATAATGAATGTTAATGGGATTAACTAATGGTCCGAAATTGAATCGGATAACGAACATAGAAAGAGAAGTAAACGTAAAACACTTAAACCAACGTGAAGGTGTTAAGTGTACACGTAAGTTAAACGTGCTTAGCATAAATGCCGTGTATGGTTTGAACGTAAAAAAAATGAAAAGTATGAATAACGTGTAAACGTTGGAAAGCCGAGTTAATGATAACAACTTGCATAACGTTCCGAGTCAAATACATCGGACGTTGTAAGATATAAAATAAGAATTAACTTAACGAACATTATAGTTTTAATGGTTCGGATAAGTTAAGTTTAAGTTGTGGTACAATTATAGTTTATAATGGTCGATATATAGTATTTGAGCTAAACGATTCCTACAGAAAGCGGAGGTATATACAAACTAGCAACCGATCTAACTCGCTATAAAAAATAGTGTAGATGAGATGGGAAACTAGTTTGTTGGTTGTTTGTGGAAAATCACTCAGCATACTGTATTGAATACTGTTAGAGACTCGATGTGTGCTAAGTATAAATGTTATGAGAAGAGGATAAGAATGCAAATTTATCATAAAGGATAATCATCAGGTTGTGACATCTCCGTATGTCATAAAACCTGAGTAAATGAATGTAAAGGTTGGTCGCGTAAACTTAGATTTCAAGAGAGCAAACAATAAGACTTAAAGTTAAGTTTAAACCAATGCACAAGTCAAGTTTATGACTAATTGATATGTGTGTTTCCTTATGTGATACATAGGAATTTCAATGAACAGTTCAGCGTAAACTATAAGCTGTAGCTGGGCGTAAGGTAATTCCTAACTTCATTCATATTTTTAAATGAATATTAGTTTCTTAAACTTTCTCAGATGTTGAACTTGAGAAGTTTTACCTATGTGCAAATGTGTGATATTTGTACAAGGTGGTAGCATGTATGAGGCCTTGTGCCACAATGTTAACACTTCGGTGTTTCTTTGAAATGAACTGTTCTGTGATTGATCTGCTTCAGATTAAGAAGTTCTATTTATTCACGAACCGTTATTGTTAAGTATGTGCTAATGATTCTAGCCATACCGAATGTGTATGAAAAAGGTAGAGGCATGAAAGTATGTCGAAGTTAATGTAACTAATGTTTTAAAGTGATAGGAATCAGAATACATTTCTGTTATTCGAGCTGCTTCATAACCTTTGTTCGGTTATCAAAGTTTAAAAGAATGCATGATTCTTGATTTTGTGGTTATACAACTGCTATGACTTGCTGAGTAATTAAATGCTCACACTTGCTTTAAATAAAAATATTTTCAGCGAACGATGTTAGAAGAAACTAAAGGATCCCGTAAAGATCAAGTTGACCGGTGTCCTGATGAAGTGCTATTCGTTATATGAATGAGCGTGAAGACTCAAGCCAAGACTTTTAGTGTAGAATAGTTGATTAAACTGTAAATTAGTTTAATGAACTGTTGTGACACCCCCAAAATAGGTCCAGTACACAACCCATTCTGAGTCGCCAAATACATGGTACATAATCCAAATATAAATCTTATTACATAAAACGGTCGTGCAAAATATGACCACACAGACTGTGAGATCTATACAGATATTATGTCGTATATAATACGAAAATATCAACACTCAAATTAATTCCTCATTATAATTATTATCAGATTATTTTACAAAATAGTGAGAACTACTATAGCACCATCTCGAACCATCACTCCATTCCCCGACTAGTCCCCGCTATATTCTCATTTCCTGAAGAGAACAATGAAAGAAAAAGGTGAGCTCAACTAGCCCAGTAAAGAATATTATGACTAAGATAATGTAGAACAAATTATCCTTAGTCCTCAACAGGGAAAAATCTGTTAGAATACAATAGACAACAAGTTTTAGATAAACAGCAGCAGCGAAAATAGCAATCCAATAGAAAAGTCAAGTAGAGAATGATATCTACTATCTTCTATGAATTAAAAGTCTATCATCAATATTTTATATCTGTATCACCAATCAATAATTATTTCCAATCAACAAATTATCTATGCACTACGGGCCAAAGATAATCGTTTGTATCACCAATGGTCATGATCATGCTAAACACCTGTCCATCTTTGCACTACGGACCAAAGATATTCATCAATCAACTATTCATCTTTGCACTACGGTCCAAAGATATTCATCAATCAACAGTTCATCTTTGCACTACGAGCCAAAGATAACTTTCACCACAATTTAAGACCGAGGATGATGAAAAATGATATAAAGAACGAATCAAGTGAGATCAAGGATAAATATTAAAGATTTATAATTTAATTTATCCAAGTTCAGGAATGTTCAAATTATCAACATGATAATCAATTGTGGAGCAAAATTCAAGAATGATATTAATATATCAAAAATAATTTAAAAAGAAACTAATTTTATCATGAATAGTACCCCGTGAATAGTACTTAAATGAATAGTACTCGAATGAATAGTACCCCGACATGAAAAGATTAAAATTTTAATAAGAAGTTCAGAACAATATTTCAGTGAAATAATATTAGATGAAGTGAAAATCTTAAGCAATTTCTAATCATTTCAGGAATTATAGAAGCAATACTTACCATAGTAAGGTTATATTTAGGAATCTGAAATGAAATAATATACGAAACTGCAAATGGATTTTCACCAGGCATGAGGTAGTCCGCGTAGACAGGTTATTCTCACAGATTAATAAAGAATGAATATGAAGGTTTATTCACCATACATGCGATAGTCTGCGTAGATAGGTTATTCCCACAACTTAATAAAGAATGAATACAAAGGGTTATTCACCATGCATGCGGTAGTCCGCGTAGACACGTTATTCCCACATATCAATAAGGAATAGAATGACAACCCTTACGAGTATTGAAAGAAAATAACATCCTTTACCTTAGTAGGAGATTGAATACTGAAATAGGGTAGTAGCAGAATACTCTTCTTCTTTCTCTCTTATTCTCTCTCTATAGTTTCTCTCACTATAGCTTATGATTATAACTTTGCTCTTCGAAAATGATATGAAATAATGAATGGATGGAGGAGTATTTATAGGCTAGAAAATATGGCAAATTACAAGGTTAATTACACTTTAGTACCTTCATCTTTACCTCCATTTTTAATTTAGTCCCTCAAGTATTATCAATCTTGCACCACCTCACCTAATAGTACCAGAATGTGAACCAATAGTTCCTTGCATGTGAACCAATAGTTTCTTGCATGTGAACCAATAGCAATTAATTGCTCATTTATCCGATTAATTGCCCGTTTGGTCAATTTAATATCCAAAAATCAACTATTATCGAAATAAATGTCGATTTTTAATATCATTAATATTTCCAATACAATGAAAATATTTATATCAATAATTCATCATTAATATTATAACTCACAATATTGACAACCAGATCGTTCTGAGGAAAGAGGGGGTTTTTCGATAAGGATTTCTCTTTACTGGTGCGCAATTAAATAACCTAACCCCTTTCCTTGACAGAACTTTCTAGACATTGCCAATAATGCTAATAATAATAATATGAGTAATTGTGTCATGCCTATTATTGATTTAATAATATATATAAAGTATTATGCAGATGATACTGTGACAATAATTGAATCAATAATATGAGATACTATGCAGCAACTACTGTGACATATATTGAATGAAATACAGAGTGACTTCTTACGTAAGCATCAATAATCAGAGATATTGTGCAATACCGTGTGCTACAGTGTAACAACGCGTATTACTGTACCTTTATCACAGTTTAACGGTAAAAGTCTTGTCGTTATTTTTATAAAAAGGTTATTTCTGTTGCTTTATATATCTGACGGTTATTCCATTGTGGATTCCACCAATGATTGCGTCATCGTACGAATATTCTCCGACCAAAAAGAATATTCTCCAACCAAACGAATATTCCCCGACTCAACGAATATTATATGATAACTTGCATACTTTGTAAAATTTGCACATATCACCTTACTATTTAAAATAATATTTAGAGAGAATTAAATCTTTATTCATAAAAGTTGGGGTCTTACAATTGTTATGAATCCTTTGTGGCGGATGAAAGTCACACTTGTAAGGAGTAAGGAATAATGTAATTATCATTATTTGTAATGAACGAGATTTTAAGGTAATAGAATCTAGGAATTGAATAGATATGTCGTTATTCTTCATGATATAATGATATATATATGGAACGAGAAGTACTCGTGATGTACAAAATCTGGGTGTGAAGATAGACCGAATTTCGGGGCATCACATGTTAGTATCAGAGCTGATAGGTTATAAACCTTAGGTATGGGTACCTAAGGCTATAATCGGAGAGGGAAGAATATGAAAATCGTTGAATGAAACGATTAAGGAAGAAGATCACCACGTGATCATATTAAATCGTAATAACAGATTTTCTGTTAAACGATGGATGAATTATAGCTAACGACTATAATCAAATGATAATAGTATATAGTACGAGCAGAAGAACTCAGAAGTTGTAAAAGATAGTATACGAATTAAAGCAAATTCGTATTAGGTAAGAAGATAGTTAGAATGTTCTAAATTTCAATTGAGGACTCATGTGATAGCTGAGTTGTATGAACTTTTGTTATGGGCAAAGGTTTGTGCTTTGGTGTAACAACCACTCAGTCTATTACAGTGATAATCATTGGAATAATGAGGTCGCGCTATCAATATGTATATGGTGAGAAGGTGAATCTTTTCTCATGTGTATATTAGGTAGTAGAATATATTAAAATAGGTGCGAGTTCTTGAAACTCATACTTATGAAAAGTTTGTGAATCATAGTTATATGCTATGTTTCCGAGCCTCTAAGCATATGGAAAGTCCTTGATTTTTTCTTGGATTACATACTGCGAAGATAAGTTCTTAAACACATATGTTTGTGGAAAGTTCCTAAACACATAAAGTGTGGTAAGTTGACGAACTGTACTATGGTATAGGCATGTTTAGATTGAAAATAAGTTATTTTCAGTATATATAGTATTTAAGGTGCTAGAAGAAGTTAGGATTGTCGCAAGTATGACAATGAAGGAAGAAGAAGGAATTAAAAAATTCCAAGTCTTCTATCTATGCTAGATTTTAAAATTTATTAACATCGTGCTAAAGTGTACATGTTTAAGAAAATAATATTGGTTCAAACTTTTGTGAACTAATGGATTTTAAAAGAACTATTATTTGTATGTCTAAGCTAATCAATTCGGCTAGCCAAAATTGATTTGAAATATCAAAATGAATTTTATATCATCAGTGCATTTGATGCATAGATGATAAAAAGATGGAGTTATTAATGCAATTGAACTTAGTGTTGGATGTGATCTTAGGATCATCAACCCGCTATGGTACGATGTAGAATGACGAAGTCACAAACTGACGAAGTCCTCAACGTACTGTGAAACAGTACGGTATCATGACGTCATAAAATATTTTGAGTTATGATGAAAGAATTTAAAGAGTAGTTGATGTCAATTGGTTTGACTAGACGAATGTTTAGTCGATGCCCTATTTGAAGTGGCTAGACAAATTTGAATGTTGATATCCTATTTATTGGAATGGTCTAAGCTATTTGATTTGGCTAAACAAATGGTATGTCATGTTTAAAAGAAAATCAAGCTTTCTTTGAGAAGTTATGCCAAACCAAATTATTTTGGTGTGGAATCTGAATGGATAAGTCTGAGGTGAACAAACCTAGCGATCTGGGGTTGTACAATTGGTTGATCACCTAATGTACCGAAATAGGTAGTTTAATTTCTTTGTGATTATAAACAGGCCGATCAAGTTCAGAGTTCATAGTCCATAGGACCCCTCAGCAAGAACGAAAAACGTTTTAAAGGAATCATTATATTCCTATTCATTCGTTCAACTTCATAATTAGTTTGTAAATTGTGAAGACTATTGAATGTGGGGAAGATGAGAACTTCTTGGAAGGGAAGATGAGAACTTCTTGGAAGAGAAGTTGAGAAGAAGAGTATGTTAACAATTTCAAGGACGAAATTTATAGAAGAAGGGGCGAATGTGATATCTTGAAAGATTAGAAGTATAGTTGTCATGATGTTTAACACCTGACGATTATAACAGATAATGATCCTTAATTAGGAAAAAGGATGTTGAAAAGATAATGAGAAGGAATAATTAGGTAAATACCCAATTGAAATAGTATGTTGAGATTTTTCAACAAAAATAAGAAGAAGTAAGGTTAAACCTTCGTTGAAGGTTGTAAGGATAAAGCATCCGGATATGGGTGTAATTTTGTGATTCCGAGGACGGAATCCTTATAAGGGGGCAAGAATGTGACAACCCGAAAAATTGGATTATCCAGAAATTTAGTTTAAAGAATTATTAATTAATAAAATGAATTTTTATTAGTTATATTATGTGTTATGTGTTTATTGTTCATTCTATGACTTAGGATGATCATAAGCCGGGAGTATTTTGTCTGTGAGCTAGAATGGATGAGTAAGAATTTTCAAGACGAAAATAAAATATTTCAGAGAACAAAAATATTTCTGAGAAAAGACAAAATATACATTATTCACCTGACGAAACCCTAAGGGTTAGGTTTTGAATAACCTAAGCCTTTCTGAGAGATCGGAATATCGAAATGACATTCTTTCAGAAGATTTGACGATAATATGTCGTGAAAAATTATGTTAGCCGATAAAAGTTTTTCTCGAAAAACGTGCAAAAATCAGACGAAATAAAAATGACGAAAAGTACTGCTATGTACTTTTCATTCGTTTAACTATGTTAGGGGAAAACGTGAAGGAAAACGCTAATCATCAAAAAGTGTTTTTAGGTTTTTCAAAGTTTCAAAGAGCGGGTAAAAGCTAATCTGTAGAGGAAAGCCTGAATATCCAAAAATATTTGAATTCCGGGAAATACAATTTTTCAAACTGTCGGACGAATTCTGAAAGACAGAACCACGAAGCTTCTAGGAGAAGCTTCGTGAATAGTAAGGGGGTTTGTGAAGGAGGTGTGAATAGTAGTTTTGGGGGCGAAATGACTATTTTACCCTTAACCTTGAAAATATATAAAAGAGAAGTGTTAGTTCATTTCTTTGTTTACAAAGAAATCAACCAACACTTTGAGAGAGAGAGAGAGAGAGAGAGAGAGATTTCGGATGGGGCAAAAGAGGAGGAAAGGAATAAAAAGCTAGCACAAAATTATAAGCTTTGTCAAGAGGAAGAAGATTAATGAAGAAAGGTAACCCTAAAACCTAACTTCAATCTAAACTTTCTTTAAGTTTTATATGGAAATCATATAACTTATGGATAATAGAAGTAAAAAATGTTAAGAATGAATTTCATATGGTTGAAATCAGGAGAAAAGAAAGTAAGAAGAAATCGTAGTTAGTGTATAAAATTTCTTAAAAGATTTTGATATGAAGTATGATTTGCTTGATGTTAATGGATGATTTGGATGAGTTATATGAACTCTCCGATGTTATAAGGATGAATTATCAAACTTATAACGTTAAAATGCAAGAAAACGTAAAATCGTAATCATAATATCTATTAAAAATGAAGAAGGATCGAAGAGCACGAAGAACGAACGAAGAACGCGATAAGAATGTTGTTGATGGACAAATTGAAAACTGTCTAATTAGAGCTTGTTGATGGACAAGTTTAAAACCATCATATATATATATATATGATTGGTTAGGAATGGTAGAAACGTTCATGAAGAACGAATTAAAATTAGCTAATAACGAAGTTATGACAAAATTTTGTAAAAGACGAACAAAACCATAAAAAGTAAGCTAAGGAACCCGAATAGCTAGGGTTTCATAAGAATGTAAGAAAACGCAGAAAACGTGAGTCGTGGACTCAAGGACGAACGAACTCCGGGTTCAGATGAACTAATTACGGACGAACGAAAATTTAACGTTAAGTTGAAAAACTTAGCAAGGGAGGACTTTTGAGCCAATTTTAAGGTTGGTTAGAAAGTCAGAAAGTTAATTCTATTTTGGGCGATTTGTAGAGGGTATTGTAAGATTTCCAACGTCTCCAAAATGGACCAATTCCGATATCAGGATATGAAGTTCTGACATCGCAAAGTTGCGTGTCAGAACATGAAAACTGGACCAAGTTGGGGCGAGGGTGGGTGCGCGGCCAGGCAAGCCTTTGGAGCGTGGGTGCGCGGTCTTGGGGTCATGTTAGGCTGGTTCCTGACATTCGACGTCCAAAATTAAAACAATCATAACTTGGTCATACGAACTCTAATTTCTATGATTTAAGATGATCCGGAAAGAGGAAGAGTAGACTTATAACATGAAGTTATTGTATTGGAGAAGTAATGTTAAGATAAAAAACATAAAATTGAACAAAGGGAATGCTGTGAACACAGAGTGTTTCCAAGCGATGTTTAGTCTTGTTATGCTACGAATTGTATGACTTAGACATAATGGAATGGTGGTGAATGTAATGTTCAAGTAAGGTATCACTGGAAGTGTAATATCCGAGATTAGTATGTCATTTAACAATTATCAATAAACGAATTTATGTGAAATTCTTGTGTGTTTTCTTTTATTAGATGTATATGTGGTATACATATATGTGTTATTTTATGATATGTGATGAGGAATATTTAAATGGTTGGTTCAGTTTAATTCAACTATTTAAATTGGTTAAGTATGGAATTAATTCTATTAATTTTGTGGGATGGCTTTAAAGTATGAGTTGGAGTTTCGGAGCGAAATTTAGAGACACGGATTGCGTATTTGAGTCCGAAACGTCGAAATTAGTCAGGATAGGCTGTAACCACGAAAATGTGTCACGGTTGAATTTTTGGTCAAAGTCAACCGATTGACTTTTTTGAAGAAAAAGTCAACCACGAATTTCGGAGATGAATTTGATGAAACAGATAGTCCCATGACGTCCGGGACGTCGATTTTAGTAGGAGTCGATATGAGTATCAAAGCGTTTGGCTACGGAGGGCAAAATGGTCAAAATAGTTTATTAAGTGATTTAATTGATTAAAATAATATTTTATTTAAATGGAGCAGCAGCTGTTGGGACCTTGTGTCACACGAATTGGGACAAGGAAGGAGGGAGTATACGTATTATAGGAGGATAAGAGAGAGGGAGTTACAACTACTTAATAAACAAAACATAATAAACCAAACCTTTTCATTTTTCTAACTCCCCTCTCCAAACTAAACCATTGTATTATGAGTATGATTTATAACTGCTGAATTGAGAATGGAAGAGGCAAGGGAAGATTCTACTAATGATATCTATATATACTCTCTACCTAAAATTCTATTTCTTTCTTTTGTAAAATATCCTATCGTGAGTGAAGTTGAGAATGAGAGAGGAAAGAGCTTGAGAGGGTGGCGAATTCTGGAGTTTGCAGAGACTAACCAAGCAAAGAGAGTCATTAGAGGAATTCGAACAAGAAGAATTCATCAAAGAGGTAAGCCATGAACTCTCTTTTATATGTTTTTGAGAAAACTAGTAAGAAAATGCATGTATATTCATGGGAAATGATTTGTTTTGCTTCTATGATGCTATGTTGGTGTTGATTACTGATATGTGGCTGTTATAGATGAAAATTACGGTTTGTTCATGCTTCAATTACATAGAGAATCATAGAATCCATATATGCATGCTATATGTTTGATAAAAGGCCACTAACATGCTAAATTCATCAAAACATAGAAATTTAGTGAGTTTGATTGTTGTAACATGTGTATATATGTTAGTATGTGTGGTATGGATAGTAGGAATCAATCCCTTTCATGCTAGAATCAAAATCATAAATTTTGTCAAAGTTGGTTAAACATAGAATCTGTGACTTTTCGGATTTTTCGGAGCCTTGGGATCATGGTTTCTATGATCCCGATTAGTGTATGTAATAATTTTGTAAAATACTATGTAGTATCATGTACCATCTGTCCAAATTTCATAGTAATCAGAGTTATACTGAGTGAGATATGAAATTCATAAGCATGCATATTCATAATAAAGTCTGCAGAAAATCTGGAAATTCCAGAAATTTTCTGTTAGAACATGTTTTGGCACGCTTTTCAAGGCAGCTGGTTCGTGGTGTTAACTTGCTATTTTTTGGAATGTGATATTTTTGTAAAATACTATGCTATATGGAGTGTATTGTGTCAAATGATCAGAGTCATATTATGTATGGATTGTTCGTAATTAAATTTCAAAGTTGGTTGCTCGAACTGCCAAAAAATTTTTGGGCATGAAGAGCTGCGCAGGTCATAAGGCCTAAGCCTGCGCTAGCTGCGCCGGGCTGGGTCGGGTTGAGCCGAAAAAAATTCCAGAAACTTATTTTTACTCAGATTCTCATATTGAACCACTTTACCTATATGACATAACATGTTATATGATTGAATTAGCTTGATGATAGCATACGTGGTAGTGTAATAATGAAATTAAAATAAAAGGAAATCCTTTTCTTTTGAATTAGAGTTCGAGAACCTAATGGCTTAACGTGACACATATAATTAGGTTACGTGAAGGTTAATTGCTAGCGTTAACGATAGCAGACGTATCAGGCAAGTTTCCTTACTCAGATTTGATTGTGCAAGTTTCTTAACTCTATTTTCGTTGAGAAATTATTCAACACTTAATCATTTGATTGCAACGAGGGTAAGCTTCGGACTTGTGATTGTTTACCTATTCGAACAAGTTCCTTTATCATAAAGTTCTATAACTTCAATTATCTTGCAAGTTTTATTGTTGACTACTCAGTTATTACTTTAACTGCTATGCTTTAAACTTCTGTTTATTTGAAGGATTGTTTCTAAGTATGCTTTCTAGCCTTTTTGTTTCGGCTAGTTATTATTGATGAAAAATGATATAATTCAAATCCTTTGAAGCTATTTAATGTTTACCAATCCAAATTATTTTGGTGCGATCTCGCATGACTACTAAGATGAACAACCCGAATAAACGGGCAAACAGATGTCGGGCATATAGTCCCATTTATGCTTATGCAATTTAAACTTTATTCTTGTGCACAATGTAG
Source organism: Panax stipuleanatus (assembly GCA_020205555.1). Classification (NCBI taxonomy): domain Eukaryota; kingdom Viridiplantae; phylum Streptophyta; class Magnoliopsida; order Apiales; family Araliaceae; genus Panax; species Panax stipuleanatus. The sequence continues at coordinate 104,927,915 of CM035126.1, forward strand.
GGTACGATAGGCTGATCATCTGGAGTACTTGTAGAGACCGTTTGCAATCTATTTGATTGTTAAACCGTCTGATGGTTTTTTCAATGAAACAAAGTAATGTTCAGGGTATTTTACACCCCTTAGTATGATATTGGGAATTTTTCAAATCTTATTGTTGATATTCCTGTTTAGCACTTGATATTTCTTTCAACTGTTGAGATTTAGTCATTCAAATGTTTTTACTCCTGATGTATGTTTTCAAACTACTTTATATACTTGCTGGGCAATTTGTGCTCATTCTTGCTTAAACCTTTCAGTTAAGGATGAGAAGGCTGAGGGCTCGGGCAAGGACAAGGGGAAGTCTAAGATGAAATGTTGAGAGTTGTTTATGTAATAAGTTTATATTTTCGCATATGATGTTATGTAGCGATAAACGCTAAGTTTCGGTTTATTTAAGGTTGCAAAGACTTGGAATTTTATTTGAATAAGTATGTAATAGTTATTGCTATTATTATTATTTTTGGAGTTTATGTAGTTAGATGATGATGTATGTTGTACCGTGAGCACCAGGTCCTGTAATCGATATTACACGGAATTGGGGGCGTCACAAGAAGGAGTGGTTAAAACCTTAAGTAAAGGTTGAATAAAATTTTAACAAACAAATAATGTAATCGCAAAGTACGTAAATGACATCCATGAATCGTATTCGAGTTAGGCGAATGTTCTAAGTATACGTTGGTTGTATAAGTTAGACGTTGATGAATGTTAGTAAAGTATGATATTGAGTTATCAATAATCCATAACGAATGGTAATGGGATTAACGAATGGTCCAAAATTGAATTGGATAATGAACATAGAAAGAGAAGTAAGCATAAAACACTTAAACCAACGTGAAGGTGTTAAGTGTACACGTAAGTTAAATGTACTTAGCATACATTGTGACGCCCCCAAATTCGGACCACTCGCGTTTCGAATTTGGTTCGTCACGTTCTAAATACTAAACAATAACAATATCTCGCGCAACCAAAATCACAGAATAAATTACATTTATTTAATATAACCATGCATGTCCCAAGGTTTCATAACTTAAACATCTCTTACATCTTAAATATAGCTTAAGCATACTTAGTCTTAAGGGGTTACAAGGCGGACAGGCTGAAGGATGAGAAAGAGGCCATCAGGACCCACTTGGGGCATACCATTAAGGGGTTAGAGTCGAGGATAGCGGATGAAGAGCATGAAGATACCATTAGGCGGGGTCTTCAGTTTATTCGTGTTGCACTTTTACTACTAGCGTATAGAATGCTTATCTATGAAATAAAACTTGGTTTCCAGTTTTTCCAAGTGTTTTGGGTTAAAGAGATGTAAATGGCATAATGCTATAAGATGATGAGATACTTTGTGATTATGGTTTTTTTCAAAAAAAATAAATATGATTTTATTTAAATATGTGATGTGATGATTAAGTTTTATATAAATTATTTATGCTGTAGAATAAGTTATGAGATGATAACATTAAGTTTATTTAAACAGAAGGATGGCTAGAGGAAGACGTCGTCAACAAGTACCAGAAGGGTCAGGCGATAATGCTGGGGGTCCACCGAACCCCATGCAATAATTCGTAGACATGCTAGTTGGGGCACTTCAGAATCGAACCCCGAATACCAATAACCCTCCAGCGGCCCAAGTGACAAACTTTAAGGACTTCAAAAGCGCGGGAGCCCCTGAGTTCAAAGGAACCACTGAAACCACCGAAGCCCAGACATGGGTCAAGGAAATTGAAAAGGCGTTCGCTATCGCCCGAGTAGGATATGATCAGAAAACAATCTTCGTCAGTTACATGCTGAAGGGTGAAGCTAATTTCTGGTGGGAGGCAAACCAGACCAGGGCGGGAGAAGGTGTGATACCTTGGGAAGGGTTTAAGAAGATCTTCTTTGAAAACTATTTCCCTGTGAGTATTTAGAGTTGTATGGAGATGCGATTCCTGGAGTTGAAGCAAAAAGACATGACGGTACCTCAGTACGCCGCAAAGTTCAACGAGCTGGCGAGGTTCGCTCCTCATCAGGTCGACACGGAGGAGAGGAAAACGAGGAGGTTTGAGCAGGGTCTCAAACCATGGTTATACATCAGACTTTCGCTGTTGCAGACGAATAGCTTCGTGACTGTCCTGGAGAAAGCTATAATCGCTGAGGGCGGAAGCGAAGCCCTGATGAAATTTAACAAGGAGAAAAAGAAGAAGAATGAAGGAGGGAATCGTGGGGAAGGTAGCAGCAGCAGTGGTGCGAACAAAAGGAAGTGGAGCAACAACAACAACAACAATTTCAACTTGGGAAACTCTGGGGGAAAACCAGGGGAAGCAAAGAAAAGGACTGAGGCATGCAAGGAGTGTGGGAGGAATCACTTGGGGGCATGTCTAAAAGGGAAGAATGTCTGTTTCAACTACGGGCAGGAGGGGCACATCTCTCCTAACTGCTCTGCACCAAAGAGAAATGGATGCTTCAACTGTGGAGCATTGGATCATCAGGCGAGGAATTGCCCAAAGAAGAATTCAGCAGGAGGAAATGGAGGAAGGGGACCAAGCGGTGGAAATCTCATAATTACTAGACCACCAACTCAGAATCGACCAACAACAAGAACTTTCAACATGACAGTTCAGGATGCGATCGAATCCAAGGATGTTGTTTCAGGTATCATTCCGATCAATGATATATCCGCTTACGTATTATTTGATTCGGGTGCTACTTGTTCCTTCGTATCACATAAATTCTCCCAACGATTAAACTTACCTCAGGAAGAATTAGAATATCCTATGAACATAGAAGTTGCTAATAAGGAAGTCATTCCCGTTAGCCATGTCTATAGGAATTGTGTTGTAAATATTAGGGGATATTAGTTACCTATGGATTTAATTCCAATTCAATTAGGAGAATTTGATGTAATTCTAGGAATGGATTGGTTATTTAACCATGGAATGATGATAGATTGCCAGAGGAAGTGTATAAAGCTTAAGACTCCAGATTAGTCTAAGGTAGTGTTTTATGGTAGTAAGTCGCCAAGACACTCGAGCTGTCTGACGATGATGCAAGCTAGGAAGTTACTAAGGAAGGGATATGTAGGATATTTGGCCCATATCGTCGATTCACAGAGAGTAGGGATAGAGATGGGACAGATACCAGTAGTGAATGAATTTCCAGATGTATTTCTGGAGGAATTGCCAGGTCTTTCGCCAGATAGAGAGGTCGAATTCGTTATAGATTTAGTACTGGGAACGACACCGATTTCAAAAGCCCCATACAGAATGGCATCGACAGAGATGAAGGAGCTGATGCTACAGTTGCAGAAATTATTGGATAGAAAGTATATTCAACTGAGTGTGTCTCCTTGGGGAGCACCAGTTTTATTTGTGAAAAAGAAGGACGGATCGATGAGACTTTGCATCGACTACTGAGAGTTGAATAAGGTGACGATTAAGAACAAGTATCCATTACCTAGGATAGATGATCTGTTCGATCAATTGAAGGGAGAGAAATATTTTTCCAAGATCGACTTGAGGGCGAGATATCACCAGTTGAAGGTGAGGAAGGAAGATGTACCTAAGACATCATTCAGGACTCGTTACGGACACTACGAGTTTTTGGTGATGTCATTTGGGTTAACGAACGCGCCGGCGGTATTTATGGATATGATGAATCGGGTATTCAAGCAATACTTAGATAAATTCATGGTTGTGTTCATAGATGATATTCTGATCTATTCCAAGACTCAGGAGGATCATACTGAACACTTAAGGTTGGTATTGGAGGCATTGATGAAGGATAAGTTATACGTAAAATTTTTGAAGTGCGAGTTCTGGTTGGAGAAAGTTCAATTTCTCGGTCACGTGATCGACAAGGACGGAATCTCCGTGGATCCAGCAAAGGTGGAAACGGTACAAAATTGGGAACAACCAAAGACGCCGACTTAAGTAAGAAGTTTCTTAGGACTGGCAGGCTATTACAGATGGTTCATTCAAGATTTTTCGAAGATAGCGGGGACGTTGACGAATTTAACGAAGAAGTCGGTAAAATTTATCTGGATAGAGAAGTGTGAAGAAAGTTTTCGGGAACTTAAGAAAAGATTGAGTGCAGCACCGGTGTTGTCTTTACCAGACGATACAGGTGACTTTGTGATTTTCAGTGATGCGTCACACAAAGGACTTGGCTGTGTGCTTATGCAACATAGTAAAAAAGTTATTGCGTACGCGTTGCGTCAATTGAAGGATTATGAAAAGGGATATCCTACCCATGACCTGGAATTGGCAGCGGTAGTATTTGCCCTAAAGAGATGGAGGCACTATTTATATGGTGTAAAGTGTGAAATATATACGGACCATAAAAGTTTGAAGTATATCTTCACGCAGAAGGAGTTGAATATGAGACAGAGAAGATGGTTGGAACTAATAAAGGATTACGATTGCGACATTTTGTATCATCCGGGGAAAGCTAATGTGGTAGCAGATGCGCTAAGCAGAAAGGGCAGTGGTAGGTTGGCAATGCTAACAGCTCAAGAGGAGTTAATTAAGGAAATGGCCGGTTTGGAACTCGAGGTAAAGAGTCCGAGTGAGTCAGATGAGAAGTTATTTGCAATGGAGGCTCATCCGACTCTTTTGGACAAAATCAAGCAAGCACAAAGCAGCGATGAACAATGTGAGAAGAAGAGGAAAAGAATTTCAGATGGAGAGGAGCTTAAGTTCAATGTGGGTGGTGATGGATTATTAAGATTTGAGAAGAGAATTTGGGTGCCAGCGGTATCTGAATTAAAGGAAGAAATCTTGCAGGAAGCTCATAGTTCAAGTTACTCAATCTACCCGGGAAGCACAAAGATGTATCAAGATCTTCGCCAACATTATTGGTGGCCCAATATGAAGAGAGAAGTGGTAGAGTGCGTCAGAAGGTGTTTGACATGCCAGAGAGTTAAGGCAGAACATCAGAGACCAAGCGGGTTACTTCAACCTTTAGAAATTCTGGAATGGAAGTGGGAGCATATCACGATGGACTTCGTGGTAGGACTTCCAACTACACAGAAGGGTTATGATGTAGTATGGGTGATCGTTGATCGATTGACCAAGTCAGCGCATTTCTTGCCAATCAAGATCAGGTACAACTTGGATCAATTGGCAAAGCTTTACATCAAAGAGGTCGTTTCTAGGCACGGTGTGCCTGTATCAATTGTATCAGATCGCGATTCGCAGTTCACAGCAAATTTTTGGAAAAGCTTTCAAGAACGTATGGGAACGCAACTGAGGTTAAGCTCCGCGTATCATCCTCAAACAGATGGGCAGAGCGAAAGGACTATTCAAACGTTAGAGGACATACTGAGAGCATGTGTTATGGATTTCAAAGGAAGCTGGGATGACCACCCACCGTTGGTGGAATTTGCATACAACAACAGTTACCACGCGAGCATCAGGATGCCACCTTATAAAGCTTTATATGGAAGGAAATGTAGAATGCCATTGTGCTGGGATGAAGTAGGAGAACGTAAATTGCTAGGGCCAGAATTGGTGCAGTAAACTGCGAATGTGATCAAAATAATACGAGCGAGATTAGTGACAGCTCAGGATCGACAAAAGAAATATGCTGACCAACATCGGCAACAACGAGACTTTGACGTCGGCACTTATGTGTTTCTAAAGGTTTCACCTTGGAAAGGGAAAATGAGGTTTGGGAAGAAGGGAAAACTTAGTCCCAGATTCATAGGACCTTTTGGAGTGTTAAGGCGAGTCGGTGAGGTGGCTTATGAAATAGCTTTACCTCCGGAGTTAGAACATATACACAACGTGTTCCACGTACCAATTTTACGACCCTATAAACAGGATTACAAGCATGTCATAGAGTGTGAAGCCATCCAGTTTGAGAAGGACCTAACCTATGAAGAGGTTCCTGTACAAATAATTGATAGAAAAGAGCAAGTGTTAGAAATAAGATAATACCTTCTGTAAAGGTAGTATGGAGGAGCCACAACGCCGAAGAGGCTACGTGGGAACTTGAGGAGAAAATGATGAAAAATTACCCTAATCTTTTTATTTAACTTGTAATGATTCCGGGGACGGAATCCTTATAAGGGAGGGTGAATGTAATATCCGAGATTATTATGTCATTTAATAATTATCAATAAACAAATTTATGTAAAATTCTTGTGTGTTTTCTTTTATTAGATGTATATTTGTTAGACATACATGTGTTATTTTATAATATGTGATGAGGAGTATTTAAATGGTTGCTTCAGTTTAATTCAACTATTTAAATTGGTTAAGTATGGAATTAATTCTACTAATTTCGTGGGACGGCTTTAAAGTATGAGTTGGATTTTATAGCAAAATTTAGAGACGCGGACTGCGTATTTGAGTCTGGAACGTCGAAATTAGTCAGGATAGGCTATAACCATGAAAATGTGTCACGGTTGAATTTTTGATCAAAGTCAACCGGTTGACTTTTTCGCGGGAAAAAGTCAATCACGAATTTTGGAGATAAATTTGATGAAACGGATAGTCCCATGACGTCCGGGACGTCAATTTTAGTAGAAGTCGATATGAGTATCGAAGCGTTTGGCTATGGAGGGCAAAATGGTCAAAATAGTTTATTAAGTGATTTAATTGATTAAAATAATATTTTATTTAAATGGAGCAGCAGCTGTTGGGACCTTGCGTCACACGAATTGGGACAAGGAAGGAGGGAGTACGTATTCTAGGAGGATGAGGGAGAGGGAGTTACAACTCCTTAATAAACCAAACATAATAAACCAAACCTTTTCATTTTTCTAACTCCCCTCTCCATACTAAACCATTGTATTATGAGTATGATTTGTAACTGCTGAATTGAGAATGGAAGAGGCAAGGGAAGCTTATAGTAATGATATCTATATATACTCTCCACCTAAAGTTCTATTTCTTTCTTTTGTAAAATATCCTACCGTGAGTGAAGTTGAGAGTGAGAGAGGAAAGAGCTTGAGAGGGTGGCGAATTCTGGAGTTTGCAGAGACTAACCAAGCAAAGAGAGTCATTAGAGGAATTTGAACAAGAAGAATTCATTAAAGAGGTAAGCCATGAACTCTCTTTTATATGTTTTTGAGAAAACTAGTAAGAAAATGCATGTATATTCATGGGAAATGATTTGTTTTGCTTCTATGATGCTATGTTGGTGTTGATTACTGATATGTGACTGTTATAGATGAAAATTCTGGTTTGGTCATGCTTCAATTATATTGAGAATCATAGAATCCATATATGCATGCTATATATTTTATAAAAGGCCACTAACATGCTAAATTCATCAAAACATGGAAATTTAGTGAGTTTGATTGTTGTAACATGTGTATATATGTTAGTATGTGTGGTCTGGACTAGTAGGAAGCAATCCCTTGCATGCTAGAATCAAAATCATAAATTTTGTCAAAGTTGGTTGAACATAGAATCTGTGACCTTTTGGGTTTTTCGGAGCCTTGGGATCATGGTTTCTATGACCCGATTAGTGTATGTAATAATTTTGTAAAATACTATGTAGTATCATGTACCATCTGTCCAAATTTCATAGTAATCGGAGTTATACTGAGTGAGATATGAAATTCGTAAGCATGCATGTTCATAATAAAGTCTGCAGAAAGTCTGGAAATTCCAGAAATTTTCCAAGTGTTAGAACCTATTCTGGCACGCTTTTCAAGACAGTCGGTTCGTGGTCTTAACTTGCTATTTTCTAGAATGTAATATTTTTGTAAAATACTATGCTATATGGAGTGTATTGTGTCAAATGGTCAGAGTCATATCATGTATGGAATATTTGTAATGAAATTTCAAAGTTAGCTGCTCGAACTGCCAAAAATTTTCTGGGCATGAAGAGCTGCGCAGCTGCATAGCTCATAAGGCCTAAGCCTGCACAGCTGCGCCGGGCTGGGTCGGGTCTGGCCGGATCTAATCCCGGTCGGGTCGGGTCGGGCCGGGATAAATTTCATAAACTTATTTTTACTCAAATTCTTATATTGAACCACTTTACCTATATGACGCAACATGTTATATGATTGAATTAGCTTGATGATAGCATACATGGTAGTTTAATAATGAAATTAAAATAAAAGGAAATCCTTTTCTTTCGAATTAGAGTTCGAGAACCTAATGGCTTAACGTGACACATATGATTAGGTTACGTGAAGTTTAATTGCTAGCGTTAACGATAGCAGACATATCAGGCAAGTTTTCTTACTCAGATTTGATTGTGCAAGTTTCTTAACTCTATTTTCGTTGAGAAATTATTCAACCCTTAATCATTTGATTGCAGCGAGGGTAAGCTTCGGACTTATGATTGTTTACCTATTCGCACAAGTTCCTTTATCATAAAGTTCTATAACTTCAATTATGTTGCAAGTTTTATTATTGACTACTCAGTTATTACTTTAACTGCTATGCTTTAAAGTTTTGTTTATTTGAAGAACTATTTCTAAGTATGCTTTCTAACCTTTTTGTTTCGGCTAGTTATTATTGATGAAAAATGCTATAATTCAAATCCTTTGAAGTTGTTTAATGTTTACCAATCCAAATTATTTTGGTGCGGTCTCGCATGACTACTAAGATGAACAACCCGAATAAACGGGCAAACAGATGTCGGGCATATAGTCCCATTTATGCTTATGCAATTTAAACATTATATTTGTGCACAATGTAGGGTACGATTGGCTGATCATCTGGAGTACTTGTAGAGACCATTTGCAATCTATTTGATTGTTAAACCGTCTGATGGTTTTTTCGATAAAATAAAGTAATGTTCAGGGTATTTTACACCCCTTAGTATGATATTGGGAATTTTTCAAATCTTATTGTTGATATTCCTGTTTAGCACTTGATATTTCTTTCAACTTTTGAGATTTAGTCATTCAAATGTTTTTACTCTTGATGTATTTTTTCAAACTACTTTATATATTTGCTGGGAAATTTGTGCTCATTCTTGCTTAAACCTTTCAGTCAAGGATGGGAAGGCTGAGGGCTCGGGCAAGGACAAGGGGAAGTCTAAGATGAAATGTTGAGAGTTGTTTATGTAATAAGTTTATATTTCCGCATATGATGTTATGTAGCGATAAACGCTAAGTTAAGTTTCGGTTTATTTAAGTTTGCAAAGACTTGAGATTGTATTTGAATAAGTATGTAATAGTTATTACTATTATTATTATTTTTGGAGTTTATGTAGTTTGATGATGACGTATGTTGTACCGTGAGCACCAGGTCCTGTAATCGATGTTACACAGAATTGGAGGCGTCACAAGAAGGAGTGGTTAAAACCTTAAGTAAAGGTTGAATAAAATTTTAACAAACAAATAATGTAAACGCAAAGTACGTAAATGACATCCATGAATCGTATTCGAGTTAGGCGAACGTTCTAAGTATATGTTGGTTGTATAAGTTAGACATTGATGAATGTTAGTAAAGTATGATATTGAGTTATCAATAATCCATAACGAATGGTAATGGGATTAACGAATGGTCCAAAATTGAATTGGATAATGAACATACAAAGAGAAGTAAGCGTAAAACACTTAAACCAACGCGAAGGTGTTAAGTGTACACGTAAGTTAAACGTACTTAGCATATATTGTGACGCCCCCAAATTTGGACCACTCGCGTTTCGAATTCGATTCGTCATGTTCTAAATACTAAAACAATAATAATATCTCGCGTAACGAAAATCACATAATAAATTACATTTATTTAATATAACCATGCATGTCCCAAGGTTTCATAACTTAAACATCTCTTACATCTTAAACATAGCTTAAGCATAGTTAGTCTTAACTAATACAATAAATCTTATTACATCAACATAAAAGTTCAATATAAATAACAAGCTACTCCGTAGCCTTGCCATTGCCCTTATCAGTGCCCGAAGATCCGCCTTGCTCTGTCTTAACTGAAATGTTTTTAGGGAAAAGCAAGAATGAGCAACAAGTTTGCTCAGCAGGTAGAACAGCAATAAGGGGTTCATATAGTTTTTAATTCTCCAAGGACACAACAATAGGTGATAGTTCAAGAATAGCAGGAAGTATCAACAATTCTTAATAACAGTCGCTAAGGACAGAAAGATATCAATAAGATTCAATGATTAATCATTTCAAGATTTCAAAATAATGAATACTGAGCAGTCACTAAGGACTATGAACTTCTACTAGAATTAACAGTAATATGCTGATAATCCAATAAGACAAGTACAACAGGTGATCAGCTTAAAGTACCCTACATTATGCATAACATTTAATCGTACTCAAGGAAGCACGTCGGTCTCCCGATAAATATATTTTCCCCTTCAAAAGGGTTGTTCATCTCAGTCAATTATAAGATTCCGCACCAATCAAATGGTTTGGATAGCTTTCTAACATAAGTTATTAGTCTAGCCAAATCACATGGCTTAGACACTTTTGTAATGCATTTAGGAACGATAGGTTCAATTGCTTGCAACAACATCCAAAAATATAAAGTTGATGTTTGAATAATAACGAATATTAGTTGGCATGGCAACAATTCGGATTTCTGCACTATGTAAAGTGAAAAGAGTTAAGGAACTTGCACAATATACGAGGTTGTGTAAGTTAGGGAACTTGCCTTAAGCGCAGTTTATCAACCTTTAGCTTATGGATACTTCAAATTCCTATCGTAATGTAGTTACGTATATCTGTATCTCATTAGTTACATAAGTCGAATACATATACTTGATATGAATGTTAATCACATACATACGATCCTATCTTAGTCGTATGATCCTACGCGTATGTCGTTACATATAGCATAAAATTAGTTTATAAGTCACTATGAATTCAAATAACATGGTTCGTAATCATTACTTAATAATCATAGTTTGTAATCATTGGTGACGTATCATTTGAAAGTTCGTACATACTTATCGAATCTATAATTCTATTGTTAGCATGCTCATTGACATCTGGACATACCACTAAGAATGTATTGCAGATTAAGATGACAATTCAAGCATGCATAGATTTCATATTTCCAGTTAACCTGTTTTGTCCATTTTGCAAGGTGGCGCGACCGCGCTTGGTTTGAACTAGGGAGTGTCACGGCCGCACTGCTCCTAGTTTAAACCAGAGCTGAGATACAAAATGCTTGGCCTATCTTGCACACCCACATATATATAATGACACATGCAAAAATATACATGTTACTGACAGTTTGATTCTTATAGTTTGCTTTCAACATAGTCTTATCGATTTTTGACTAACGAGGCTTAGCGTGTTCGGTTACAATGTTTCTCACGTTTAGTCATAATACACATGCAATGAGGTCAATAAGCTCCATTTACACATGCTCAAGTTATTTTAGTCATGTATTTTATATTCTATGGTTTCACTTCTTTGAAACTTGTCTTAAATTATGCTCAACTAGTTTACAATGCATATGACTATCTAGGTATACATTTCAATCATGTCTAGAGGCATATGATATCCTATTAAGATGTTCATAAATTTCAGAATACATGCAAGGTGTTTATCGACCCAACTAGTTTTCTTATTCTTAATTTCTCCTCGAATTCTCACGTTAAATTAATCATGCAACGTAGCTTCACATATTATATGGCATGCTCATGTATATACATAATCATACTATCTAAGCATGTTCATATGTTTCAGAACTTAAAGGGTATATACTTTATCAAGTTCGTATTTGAAACTCTACGTTTTCTCTTAGAAGGTTATAAAAACCATTTCAATCATGCAAAGTGAACATACCATATTTCATGCTCATGTACATATGTAATAAGACCATAATAGCATGTTTTCAAGTTTAGAATTTAAAGTATACATGGCTCATTGAGTTTGCTCTTTGAAAACTCAAGTTCCGCTTTGGAAACCAAGCTATGGTAAGTGGTTACATGCAAAGCCCCTTAAACTAGCATGTCAGGGACTTATATAGGCTTAATGAAATTATACTAGCATGCTCCATAAGTCAGATTGCATAAAAAATCATTATCTGGTTTTGCAGAAGGGCGAGGCCACGCCCTGTTTGTACTAGGGAGTGGCGCGGCTGCGCCACTCCGGTTCCAACCAGGAAGCCTTTCTGCTATTGCAGAGCTTCAACCCAATCATGCAATTCTTCATGAATCATGGTTGATTTCTATCACATTGCATATATAACATGTATACAAACCTAACTAACAAGTTAACAATCATTCCTCAATCCAATTAACATAGAATTTATGCATAATCAAGAATGTAGAAATTTCAGGAATGAAGAACACTAGAGAGTATACCTCTGCTAATGAGCTTGCTACTATGATTTCCTCAATTCTCAGACTTCTCACCACTATGCTATACTTCTTCTCAATTCTCAGTTAACAGAAAACTCAGCTATTGAAAACAAGAAGGAGAGAGCTTCATTTATAGGCAATGCATTACACATACAATGCTATTCTCCACCAATTTAAACTAATGGAAAGAAGGTGAATACATTGGACAAGGAAGATTTGGTAGCATAGTGTCCCAACCACCACCTCAACCCACTCCCTTTGTTATCATTTGATAGCTAGCTAGAATGCAGAGTTTGAGGATGAAGAGTAGCATAGGCCATTGGCCTTTCACGTGTAGGAGAAATGGGACAACAATATGGGACAAGTTTTAAAGCTCAGCATTTGGCAAAAAATGAAATAACACCAACACTTAGGTTTATTATGCATATACACATATACACACACTTAGGTTAAACATACATACTCATATATATATACTTAGGTTTTATTTCCTTTAGGTGTACCCATGAACTTTAATGATATAACAATATTACATGGTAGCAAGTTGGGGTACATGTATACACATCAATATATAATCCATGTACATTTTGATAATGCCAAATTATGATTTAATTGGGTATTGTCACACCACTTTATTACAACTCAATTATTTCAATTATATTAAATTATTGAAATAATCATTAAATAACAATTGTTTATTTAGTTCATTATAATATTCACGGGGTACACATTTAATGTAGCCACACATCACATATTGTCACATAAGCATTATTTACTTAACTCACACAATTCATTGAATCTTAATAAATAGTTCTTATATATTATATAGTCACATTAATGTCACACTACACTTCATTTTTAATTGAATGTAGGTACTTTATATTATACGATTAATTATCACATAATATTGCACACAACAATTAATTGAATAAATATAACTCTTATTATTAATTAATCATTTACTCATTAATGTTCTTTTACTCACAATAACAATTAGTTAATAATATAATATTAATTAATTATTCACTTATTAATTTATTTATCCTTTAATTAATTAAATCATCATCATTTTCATTCTCGTGCCACACAAGGCATTATACGAGTTTATCATAAACTCCACATTTTTCTCAATTATTTTAAATTCAATTTGTAATTAATTGAATTACTCATCCCATAACACATAAACATTTATATTCAAATAAATATTTATTTTTTTATTATATCAATATTAATATTTATTCATGAAATTCACAGTTCTTACATACACGCCGTGTATGGTTTGAACGTAAAAGAAAAGAAAAGTAATGAATAACGTGTAAACGTTAACAAGCCGAGTTGATGATAATAACTTTCATAACGTTCCGAGTCAAATACACCAGACGTTGTAAGATATGAAATAAGAATTAACTTAACGAACATTATAGTTTTAATGGTTCAGATAAGTTAAGTTTAAGTTGTTGTACAATCGTAGTCTGTAATGGTGGATATATGGTATCTGGGCTAAACGATTCCTGCAGAGAGCGGAGGTATATACGAACTAGCAACCAATTTAACTCGTTGTGAAAGACAGTGTAGATGAAACGAGAAACTAGTTTTTTGGTTGTTTGTGAGAAACCACTCAGTGTACTGTATTGAATACTGTTAGAGACTCGATGTGTGCTACGTATACATGTTATGAGAAGAAGATAAGAATGTAAATTTATCATAAAGGAAAATCATCAGGTTGTGACATCTCCGTATGTCATAACAACCGAAGAAATGAATGTTAAGGTTGGTCGCGTAAACTTAGATTTCAAGAACGCAAACCATAAAACTTAAAGCTAAGTTTAAATCAATGCATAAGTCAAGTTTATGACTAATTGGTATGTGTGTTTTCTTATGTTATACATAGGAATTTCAATAAGCAGTTCAGCATAAATTGTAAGATGTAGCTGGGCGTAAGGCAAGTTTTCTAACTTCATTCATATTTTTAAATGATTGTTAGTTTCTTAAACTTTCTCAGATGTTGAACTTGAGAAGTTTTACCTATATGCAAATGTGTGATATTTGTACAAGGTGGTAGCATTTATGAGGCCTTGTGCCACAATGTTAACACTTCGGTGTTTCTATGAAATGAACTGTTCTGTGATTGAACTGTTTCAGATTAAGAAGTTCTGTTTATTCATGAACCGTTATTGTTAAGTCTGTGCTAATGATTCTAGCCAGACCGAATGTGTATGAAAAAGGTAGAGGGATGAAAGTATGTCGAAGTTAATGTAACTAATGTTTTAAAGTGATAGGAATCAGAATATATTCTTGTTATTCGAGCTTCTTCATAACCTTTGTTCAATTATCGAAGTTTAAAAGAATGTATAATTTTTGATTTTGTGGTTATACAACTGCTATGACTTGCTGAGCAATTAAATGATCACACTTGCTTTAAATAAAAACATTTTCAGCGAACAATGTTAGAAGAAACTAAAGAATCCCGTAAAGATCAAGCTGAACGGTGTCCTGATGAAGTACCATTCGTTATATAAATAAGCGTGAAGACTCATGCCAAGACTTGTAGTTTAGAATAGTTGATTAAACTATAAATTAGTTTAATGAACTGTTATGAATCCTTTGTGGCGGATGAAAGTCACACTTGTAAGGAGTAAAGAATAATGTAATTATCATTATTTATAATGAACGAGATTTTAAGGTAATAGAATCTGAGAATTGAATAGATATGTCATTATTCTTCATGATATAATGATATATGTATGGAACGAGAAGTACTCGTGATGTACGAAAATTCGGGTGTGAAGATAGACCGGATTTCTGGGCGTCACAGCAATCAAAATATTTTAGCCAACTTAACTGGCATATTTTTTTTAAATAGTTCAAAATACTGAAAATCGTTTTATGACTTTGTCATACTACAGCATACCATAGTGTGCTGACGATCCTATGATCACGTTCATCACTAGGTTAGATTGCATTGGTGACTCCATCGTTTATCATTTTTACACCATATTCAATAATGCATATGATTACATAAAATACAATATATTTTATACTTATATACACATTCATTTCATCACATAAATCACGTAACTATATAACATATATATATATATATATATATATATATATATATATATATATATTTATTCATTCAAACTTATTACGTCTCACAATAAGAATTTTATATATTAAATTCTTATTTTAATACTTTCTGAAAATCCGGGTCATCACAATGATAAGCTAGTCAATTATTTTGGAGACTTTTTGTAAGAGACAAGACCAAACCTTAGGGACAAAGGCTTGGCATAGTAGGACATGAGCCTTTGTTAGCCACTTATGTATGGGTTAGCTTGTTAGGCAATACTTGGTGGCTAAGTTTGGGTTGCCTATAAACAGAACCCCTATCCTTCATAAATCCTCACCAATTCACAAAATTAGAGTAAGAGAAGAGGGAGAATCATAATTGGGAATACTTGTTAGTTGAGAGAAGGATAGGAAAACTCAAGCTAAGTATGATTGAAGGTTCAAAAGCTTGCACTTCAAGAGGTAAACCTAAAATCGTTTACTTCGTATGTTATTTCGTTCGTATATTCTTATGTTAGAACTTATGAACTTTTACATGTTTAGGCTTATGATTGTATATGTAGGTGTAAGTGAGTCATAAACGATGCAAACTAGCTAATTAAACCAAATGGTAACTAGTTAGAAAAATCGAAAGTATGAATTAATGAAACTATGATTTTATTATTTTTTGTGAGATGTGTGCAGCCTCATATGTTTGGAGTTTGGACATGAAATATAAAACAAAGTTGTAGATGTGACACCCCCAAATACAGTTATTTCCATCCCACAGATTTGGTGCTCTATGAAGCCCCCAAATTCAGACACTCATATCATGAATTCGGTGCTTCACGATCTAACTCTAATAACATACTAAAATCTCACACAACGGAATAATAGAATAATTTACATTGACATTAAATAAATATTCTCGTCCCAAGGTCTCGTAGCCGTTACTAAGACATTACATAATAAAATCTATAACATAGCTTAATACATAAACCATAATTAAATCTTATTACAGCTTTATAATAAAATTCTAGCATAGAGGACTAAAGCTAATTCGTAGCTTTGCCCTTTCCCTTATCTTTGCATGAGGGTTCACCACGTTCTGCCTTAATTGTAAGGTTTAAAAGAAGCAAGAATGAGCAACAAATTTGCTCGGCAAGTATATAATAATAAGGGTGAACATGCATGATATAAAGTTAATAATCTCAAAGGTATAATAATCAAAGATAACTCATGGGTTAAGGAAGAATGCTGTAAACAAGGAAATATCAATAGCTTCAAAAATGTCCTTTGAATTTTAAACAATGTGTCATTATAGACTAGAAGATTTTAAAAGAATTCAAAGGTTTCAACACTGAGTAGTCACTATGGACAGAGAACTCCTACTAGAATCAACAGTATTAAACAAGTATAATAGGTGATCAGCCCAAAATACCCTACGTTATGCATAACATTTAAACATGTTATTTGTGCGCATGTTGGTTCCCCGACAATATATAATTTCTCCTTCGATGAGGTTTGTTCATCTTAGTAGATTTATAAGAGTCCGCACCAAGACAATTGGTTTTGATAGCTTTCTAATACATGATATTAGTCTAGCTGAGTCAAATAGCTTAGACAACTTTTACAATACATTTTAAAACAATAAGTTCAATGCTCGCAACATGAATCAAGATATACAATTAATTTTTGAATATGAATAATGATTTATACGAATATAGAAATTTACTCAATATAAATATAGTTGGCATAACAAAGACTCGAAGTTTACACTATGAGAAAAGGTTTAGATATTTGCATTCAATGTAAGAATGAAGTTAGGGAACTTGCCTTCAGCGTAGTTTACAAACCTTAAAGCTTAACGTCACTGCAAAGTCTTATAATATCCTATTTATGTATGTATATATACACATTAGTTATACAAGCTCAATTCATAAACCCACGATTCTACACATACTCCATTATGTACCTTAAGCACATATATTAATTTCTATCTTAGTTACATAATTATACTATACGTTACTATAATAATCAAACTACATCGTTTTGTAATCATCGTTGACTTAACTTTTGAAAACACGTATCAAATCTTGGTTTCCTATAGTCAACATAAGCTTGAACACTTAAAACATTTGTTTAGTCATGTATTACAGTTTAGGACATTAATGCCTACCATACAGGGATATTAGCATACATCCTATACACATATAATAGATTTTGAACTAGGTTTGATTCCCTTTTTACTTACTTTAAGCTTTCTTTCAAATTATAAAGTTTTATTTTGAAATCTTTGGTTATTCAAGGCCCAAAGAGCTATTTCATAAAGGATCAAGGATGGAGGTTTTTTTAAACCCTATATTGTTATCAATAAACCCTTAAATCGCATGCTCATGTGTAAACCCCTCATTTACATCTACATTGAATAGTTTAACACTTGAAATCTCATTTTACAACATGCTTGAAAAGTCTAAATCATGCTTCGTTAGATGGTGAACTTACCCGTCATGTCTAGAGGTATATAATGTCCTAGCATACATGCTTGAATGGTCAGAATTCAATTCACACAAGATTCAAGAATATTAGCTGTCAAAACTTCAAGTTTCCTTTTAGAAAATCATTAAAACTAAGCTAACAAAACTCATTAAACACAAAGCAAGCTTATACCTTATGTTAGAATCATTTACATACATATCTAGGTTATTTACACATGCCCGCAAGGTCATAGTTTAAGAAACACACGGTTCGTTAAGGTTTGTTCTCAAAATTCTAAGTTTTCTTTAAAAACTCCAACTAAAACAAGTTAAGGTGAGTGACTACAAGTAAAACAACTTATGTTAGCATGTCAGGGTCATTTATAACTATAATTAAGTCAACTAACATGCTTATCATAACAAAAGATAGCAAAAATTGGATTTCATGACTGACAGGTGGCGCGGCCGCGTCACTTCGGTACAGACACAGACAGGCCCCTGTTTCAGCTGAACTTGAAAACTCAACCAACCAATCTTTCATTCAACATTCTTATAATCAAACACATTGTTTCCAAACATGCATATAAACTCCCATAACACATAAATATCAACTTACAATCAAATTAACAAGGATTTCATAAAATTTCTAAGAATTGGTAAAACTTGAATTTAAGAACATATTTAAGAAACATTACCTCTTGATGCTAAATTAATACTCCTTAACCCTTAACTTCAGATTGTTCTCTCAAATTTGCAACACACCAATTTGAGAAAGGGGCTTCCAATTTATAGAGAATCTATTACCCAATCTTGGGTTTTGCCTTAGGAATTAAATCAATGGAAGAAATATGGAGCCATTGGATAACAAGAGGTTGGTGAAAAGCTCCCAACCACCCCTCCAAACTCACACCCTTAGCCATCATCACCATGAACACTAGCCTTTTTGATTTATCAGCAACAAGGAATAGGCCAAAGGCTATACACGTGAATGAAGGAGATGAGACTCACAAAATGGGACAACCCTCTATTACTCAGCATTTGCAAAAGAAATGATACTAGCATACTAGGTTTTATTTCCTTTTGAAATTGCAAGCTTACATTAAAAGACTTAATGTTATTACTATATGATAAGTTAGGGTTACATATACCCATAATCATATAATCCATGTACATTATGTTAGTCCAAATAATATTTAAATTAGGTTAAAATATAATTTAGTTGGGTATTATTAACCCATTATTTCTATAAAACTTATTATTTCAGTTACACATAAATATTGAAATAAATATTTAATAGTAAATATTTATTTACTTTAATTTATTATCTCCTATATATTTAAAATACACATTTAGTTGTCCCACCACACATCGTGATGTCACATAAGTTCCTTTATATAACTTAGTAGGATTATATAATTCAACTTACTTTTACCATATAGTTTTATATAACATCTATTCACATTTTGATGTCACACCTTATTTAAAAAATAAAGAAATTTAGTATAAAAGACTACACATTACATGTCATTACACTTAGTAAATAATTAATAATAATAGAATTTAGTCTATCACATCATTTAATTATTTACCCATTAATTTAATATACTAACTAACTCCATCATTAAATCATTATTTCATTAATTTAATTAAACCATCACTTAGTCTACCATCATGCCACACAAGGCATTTATATAAGCTTAAATAAGCTTCATTATTAAAATCTCTGTATCTCTCAAGTATCATATACTTAGTTGAATTATCCCATCCTATGCCATAAAAATATTTATACTTGAATAAATATTCAAACATTTATATATTAATATTATTTATAAAATTCACGGGTATTACTAGGACTGATCATTCGGTTAGAACCGAAACGAATAGGCTACTCGGTTATAAACGAATTCCAAAATTATCATAATTTCAATATCCGAAAAACTAACCGAAATTTGGAAATAACCGAATTATCGAATACCTAATTACTGAATTATAAATTGTGTAATTTGGTTAATAACCAAATTTGTGCTTACATGATATCATTTATCAATAAAAAAACCAACACAATCGAGACCCACACAAGCTATGTTAATGGTTGAGGTTGACAATAAACTCAAGTACCAAATTACAGTATCATTAAATAAGAGAGAAAAAATGGACCTACCTGATATTATTACTGCCTTTGGTATTATAAAGCTGCTGCTGCTGATGGTGGGTTCCCATCATCATCATCATCGACCCCTGCATCCCACCACCACCGAACATAGCCACATCGGAGCTAACTCCTCCGTCGGAATCCTCCTTCTGACAGCTTCTAATGGAGGTCTTTTCCCCCTTTATCTCCCGATACTTGGTAAGGTACACCTTCAAAGGCTCCAGCCTCCACGTACTCCTCGTCCCTCGAAGCCTAGTGTCGTCAGATTCAGATTATTTGAGATCAGATCAGGGTCTTAGGGGCACTTAGGTTATTTGAGAATTTAGATAGAGGGGGAGAATAGATCAGATACTTGGGTTAGGGCCTTAGGGGCGCTTAGGTTATTCGATTATTTTATTTCGATTCGGTTCGGTAATTCGGTTATACCCATTTTTTGCTCAGTCCTAGGTATGACATGCTCACTATCTTTTACATTTATATCTAACTACCCACAATAAAGAATAATAATGATTATAAACTTTAATAAGCAATACTCCCATTAAAGAGTTACACAATCAATACGAAATCCCAGTTCATCCAACATTTAATTATTACATCATCAGCGAAAATAAAACATAAACATAATTAAGTTTGATTACACAAGCCTCATGAAAAAAATAAACTAAACATAATTGTTTATTCATCTTTTCCTTGCCCTTGCAGGTAGAGGGCTCCTCAGACTTCTCGATCTTAGCTGAAATATTTTATGCAAGAGTGAGCAAAACAACTTACTTACAAGTAGAACAATGAATAATAACAATATATGAATGAAACACGAATCAAATTTAACTAAATAAGATACTCTTACTTGAAATAATAAGCTTTAAGTCAAGAACTGTGAGTTCAATTGAATAATCAACTTATGAATAAGTTTTAAATGTCAATATCAAAGATATGCTGAGGGTCACAAGACCACGAACTATGTCCTAGGTTACCAAGTATTTCTACTTTAAACCTTTAACAGTTAAAAGACTATATGGAAAAGCTTCAAAAGAATTTCTATACCTTTAGAACGCTCATCAACTATGGACTAGTCGAATCAAAAAGGGTTTGATAGCCATTTAGAAGTTTAATAACACTATAAGCTTTTACAATGATATACAATCAAGGATTGAATAATAATGATTCATAATTGAGTAAACATCATATGTCAAAGTAATGCTTTCGAAAGAACTAGAAAGCTTATTCAAAATATAGGCATTGAATAATTTAAGAAACCTTGCTTGAACAATAAAGAAGCAAAGGTTAGAAAACTTGCTTAACGAAAAAGTAGAGTTAAGAAACTTTCCTTGTGCGTTAGCTACACAATTATAACTCAAGTTCTCCAAAAATGCTACATATATCATTTAGGATCATAATACCAATTAGTTACATTAAAACTATGTTTATTGGTTTACTCCTCATTATAGTCAAGACTATAATCTATAACTTTAGGTCTGATTATACTAACCACAACACATGAATCTGAATTCCTTCCTATCATATAATATAAGGCTTAGCATATAAACAACATTACCAAAACTCATCGAGTTTTAAGTATTTCATAACTTATTGCTATTTCATAACTTATAATCATCATCTTTGTGATTACATTCTGCAATTACAACTTATTACATGTTTTAAGTTTTACTATAATCATATAATGATGTTATATAAACATTCTCAGCATCATACATTTTAAAATTCATTTTTGGGTCAAACTGCCCATCACCGTCGGGGTGCAATTTTTGAACTGGGAAACACCGCCAGGGAGAAAATCTTTATACTGGAAATTCAGCCGGAGCGGATTTGACCAGACTCTGATTCTGCAGTTTGCGAACAACACTGTTTTAAGCAAAAACTCCCAATTTCTTCTCTCAAACAACAATTTAAACGCACCCAGACATTATAAACTTTATAGAATCAAAACCCAACATGTATAACATAATTCTAACAACAAAAACAACTCCAACAACTAATTTAGAGACTCAAAAACTGAAGTTCATGCTAATTTTACATATTTCAACATATTTAGCAAAATCAAACACCAAGAATTTGTTATTCAACCAAATCAATCCATTTAACTTACATTGTTTTTGTTTCTCAATGTATTAACAACATCCATCATCAATTTACAGATTACTACATGTAAACCTAGCCAATTTTAATCTCAAACTAGGCCAAAGCATATATATATCCACAAAACTCAAATTATTCATTTTAAAACATGTTTACATGAATTTGATAACTCTAAAAATTGTTTATAGATGCTATATAACAGATTAAACATACTTATTAACAAATATAACAAATCTTTTAATAAATTAACCACCAAAAATCAACTTTTAATGAAGAACTCAAGAGAATGAAAAAAAGAGAGTTTATAGTTTAGATTATTACCTTTTGATTCTTCCAAACCTTAGCTAGATGATTGGAAAACCTTTTTTAATCTTCCTCTTCCTCTTGCTTCTCAAAATTTTTCTTATTCAAACACAAAGAACCTGAAAGTAGTATGCATACAAGCCAATCATGTTTGATGATAAAGCATATACTTTGTAACAATCTTATTCATTTATTAATAAAAATATTATTTAATTAAAGGCATTTATTTATCTACATGGTGCTGTTTTTATAATATGTGATAAACCCATAGTTTTAAGCAATGCTTTTAGAATCATGATGACGATCATGCTAATGAGATCTAAATTCTTAGATAGCTTAAAAACTAAAATTGCTCCCAATCGTTGGACTACCAAAAAGGGGATTAGTGAATCCGGATAGATTGGTACATATGTTGCTTGCTCATTAGATGAGGATGAATATTCTCATGATCATTTGTGTGGAGATACTAAAGCAAGTATGTAGATGCTTATTGGAGAATAAGTTCACTGAACGTGACTCGCTAAGGAATAACTAATGGAGTTTTACTCGCCAGTCAATAGGAATTCCTAATGTGATAGTAGTACAAGTGATCCTCAGACTTGAGATTATCATAGTATCTTGTGTATAATGAATTATTCTTTGACTTATTCCTTAAGACCCTTAGGGTATATCAAAGGGTATGCTTGGGTGTAATAAGTTATATATGAAGATAATGAATGATCAATAAAGAATCTACCGCTTCTAGTAAAAGAAGAGATATGTCCTATGTGATTCGATAAATGACAACCCAGAAATCCTTGGACAATGTGGAATGAAATTAGCAAGGAATTTCTAATTTGTATTATTTGGAGTTGTGTATTTTGGAATCGAATTACATATAATTAAATAAAATAAGACTTGACAGTAATTCCATGTCTTATATTTAATTGGAACATTGTATGGTGGAAGGATTGAATTGTACGATAATTATTAACTCACAGGTTCTTTTAAGATTAATATTGAAATCTATATTATCTTGCCATTATAAATTCGGGTAGAATATAGTATTCTATATATGCATGGTAGTTTTATATATTATATTTTATGCAAACATACTTCGCATGTTTTAATAAAATGACATGTATTTTTTTTATATATATATATATATATATGTATATATATATATATGTTCATGCGTGCTAAACAAGATGAGACTAATAATAACAAATCTCTCAAGAAAATTATTTTAAGTCTAAAGCGTTTAAAGATTTTGGAATATTGAACGTCGCCTTCTATCATGATAAAATTAATAGAGCATTAAATATTTAATATGAGTTTGTTGTGCACACACAAGGCAAGTATTAAATATTTAAGATGTTGTTTTATTACATTAAATATTTATAAGGAATTGAACATTACCGCTTTGTTGTGCACACACAAGGGCTGTAGTTTTCTCTTTACTTATATGGAAATGCTGGGTCGAACTTAACTAAGATCATTTTGGTTCAGATGTGCACACACTTGTCCATAATGATCTAAGAGACAAAATATAAGGAGTTACATGGTGATGTAATTGACAAAAGTTGTCTGCCTATTTATTTATATATAGTTTGTTGTGCACACACAAGGCTATCTATATTTGAAATAGGATCCTTATTCTCACTAGCAAATCTTTAATTAAATATGTCAAACTATATATTGTGAGGGCAATATAGTTTGAAGAAAATAGTGGGAGATACCAATTTAAAACAAGACCTAATTTATTTTGGTAATTAATAAAAGAATGTATGCTATAATGTTGTTAATTACAAATTTATTTACAGAATTTTACAGTGTCTAAATTACTATCACTGCGTAGAATATTAGATGCTAATTAACTGGACCGAATTAAACGGATTGGTTAAGGAATATGAGAATAGTTCTCAAAGCTGAAAAGCTATCTTATGTCCTTAATACGCCTATTCTTGCAATGGTTGCAGACAATGCCTCTGAGGAAGAGATTGCTACTTTTAGAAAGTAGCAATGTGATGCATAGTTGGCTCAATGCATCATGCTCGCATCCATGAGAAACGAGCTTCAGCGTTAACATGAAACTATGAATGCTCCTACTATATTCCTACACTTCAAATAGTTGAATGGTGAGGAAAGTAGGACTAATAGATATCAGATATTTAAAGGGCTCTTCCGATCTAGAAGAATAACAATTCAAAGAAGGTATAAAGAAAGACAAAAATAAATGATAATAAGAACAAAACTGATACGAATAGCAAAGAAGTTTGCTTCCACTGCAATAAGGCTAGACACTAGAAAAAAAACTGCGAGAAGTATCTTGCAAAGGCTAACCAAAAGAAGCTTAGTGAAGCTTCGGTTACAAATACAAGTCTGTTCATAATTGAAATAAATCTTTTAGTAAGTAAAATTTTTACTTGGGTATTGGATACTGGCTATGGTTCTCATAAATACAGATTTATGAAGGGACTAAGCAGAAGTAGAAAGCTAAACAAAGGAAGTCTTCTTGCGTGTGAGAATGGAGCAAATGTTGGTCCATTAAATGCAGGAACTTATTGTTTAGCGCCGCCTACGGACAAGTCCATTAGTTTAAATAATAAACAATTTACTGAATGGACTTTACATACTTGACTTACATGAAAATAATTTTAAATTGAAAAAACTAGTAAAAGAAAAGGAGATGATCATTCAAAGAGTTGAATATTTGTATTTGGTGAAATACAAGTTTGAATCATTTGAAAGGGTATAATTCAGAAGTAAAACTAATTGGAAAGGTATTATGATTCTTCGATTGGATCAAGGAATAAATACTTGAGCAATAAGTTTTAAGATCATCTTAAATGGTTTTCTCACAATGGACGCTTCCTGATACATAATAATTGATTGATGTATCTAAAAGGAAAAATCACACCTTGTTAGACATGGGGCGGTCCATAAAGATTTTACCAACATTCCAGTATCATTCTAGGGTAATGCCTTGGAAACGGCTGCATATCTACAAAATAAGGTAACCTCAAAATCCGTCCCCAAGACTTTATAAGAGTTATGGACATGGAGGATTCCTAATCTTAAGTATATTAAGATAAACAGTTTTCCAACTTATGTGAAAAGGTTTCAAAAGGATAAGCTTGAGACAAGATTTGACAAGTACAGATTTGTGGGACATCCTAAAGTAAGTTTAGGGTATATGTTCTATAATCCTACTTAGCAAAAGGTGTTTGTTACGAAATACGCTGCCTTCTAAGATAAAGGTGTTTATAATTGAAGGGCTAGTGGGAGGATAATAGATCTTGAAGGAGTTCAAAAACCATAAATCACTATTAGTCAAAAGAAGGAACATGTAGATAGACCTATTATACCACAACCGAATCGTAAATCTGGAATAGTACCGAAGATACCTAGAAGGTACGGATTTATCATAGATGATGATGATGAGGTACGCATCATAGAGGATGATGATCCAGTTATATACGATAAGACTAAGAGTTGTAGACACTCAGATAAAAGGTAAATGACCATAAAATTCAAAATAAATCTTTGAAGCAATGCTCAAGACCATTCAAATTTTACTTACGATTGTAGCTTAATATTACTATATCTGGCAAATGGACGTGGAAATGCCCTTCCTCAAATATATATGTTAGTTCCTAAAGGGCACACAATTGATCTAGAAGAGGGGGTTGAATAGATCCTTTTTAATTTTAAACGTCTTTTCCATTTTATTTTGTATTGCTAAGTAATTAGCATATGACAAACATAAGAATCATTTCAAGCACAGCATAATAAGTTAAAGATCCCCTTCATAGATATCTTGTTTACCATTGTTCTAGAGTTGGTTTAGGTGTAAGTGGTTCTTACAGTTATAGCAGTTATAGATACATAAGGTAAATGAATGAATGTAAATGACACAAGAGATTTTAAGTGGTTCAGAGACTCAAGCTCCTAATCCACTCTTCTGCTTCAACAAGTAGGGATTCCACTAAGGAAATGGTAACTCTTGAATCACAAAGATTCCTTAAAGGCCAGCAGCCTTGGAACTTCAGTTCACTAAGAACTCTTCAAGTCCAGCAGACTTGGAAACTCTTGTACCCTTTGGTACAGCAAGTCCATCAGACTTGACTTTGATTTAGTCCCATGGACAAGGACCCTTCAGGCCCTGGCTACTTGTTGATGTTGTTGTTGGTGCTGAGCTGCTAAGATGGCTTAAAGCTTGTTCATCCTTTGGTACTTAGCAGCTTGGTGTGATCCTCCTTGGATTTTACATTGAGATTGGATCACCTTTGATGAACTGCTAAGATGTTCATGAAGCTTGACATCTTTGAGTACTTAGCAGTCTATCACTTCTTCTTTGGTGCAGCTGATCTTGTGGTTGATGCTTGTCTTCATCTGATTTTAGCTTTGTACACTTTCACCACTTGGGGTCTGCTAGGTCTTTGTACTTTTGGTAGACTCCATCTGGTGCTTAGCATCCCCTGAACCTTGGTTGACTTGTGTACAAATTTGGTTCTGTATCTGTTCTTCTTCAGCTCTTGGTTGTTCATGGTGATTTGTCGAGTGACTTTTTGGATCTTCTTTCTGATCTGCCACTCTTCTTCCTGTCTTCTTGGCCTTCTCGGCTCTCAGCTTAGATGTCATTGTGATTGGCTGTTGGGTATTTTCTACGCGTAACACGCAAGTGTACGTGGTCAACAAGTAATAAAGTGATAAATCAGATATCGTACCCACAGAGACAATAATTATCGTTTAATCCAATAATTACCAACTTTATAATATTTCAGCTTTATTAAACTAACAGTTAAAAGATGTTTTTATAACTAAATTATTACTTAAAATAACGCAACACTAAATCAAGATTTTAACAAGATTGAGAGAATTAAGCCTACAATTTCACTTTTAATTGCACTTCTAATAATATCCTTTTTTCCTATTTTATTTCAGTTAAACTCAGATTATTAATCAAGAACACTAACATAGATAAAATCACCTCACGATACATAATATCCATACTCACTCATATCCACAGATGATAGATTCAAGCGAGTCATCCTAATTAACTAATTAACTATATTTCTATGTAAATTACAATTAATAAAAATTTATTATCAGGTTCTCTATCAGATTACATATGGCGTAAAGGCATATTTCTACCCTAAACACGAATCACGATTTCCATCTATGCAGAAATCACAAACATATGTCACTATGGCTAGTTCTAATCCCATATGTCCTTTCACAAGTTCATATGAGATAACAGATAATCGTTGATCAGGCAATTATATAAATTAATCACACACATAATGAATAACTTGGGAATAACATCTATAAACTGAATTTAAGAATAATTAATCATCCATTACAATCTAAGATCCATTGTAGGCTTAAAAAGGAATTTAGTTCATATTAAATGAATAAAAACCCATAATCCTCATCGTAACAAACATTACGATTACAAGATATAAGGAAAAAGAGATGATAAAACATAGAATTGTATCACCAATCTTCCTTCCAATCCTGCATTCTTCATGTTCACTTGATGATTTAATTCTCCGTCCAAGTTAGATCCAATCTCTAGTCTCACAGTGGCTAGGTATATGTCCTCTATATGTTGTTTTTCATTCCTTTTATATTACCACAACTCGTATCCCCAGCTTTCCTCTCCCTCCTAGCCGAAGTCCTATCCATGCACGGAAGTGTAGCTAGCTGCCGCGCCTCCTCGCCCCAGCGGGGAGTTCCCTTGATAAATCCCCGCCCCAGCAGGGTCGGGTACTGCCCAACACCTTTATTCTTGCTAACTTTCGTGTGTTGCATGGCTAATCTCATAGACTCCATCTTGCTCTAGCCCACTTGCTAACCATGGAATGACTTAAATGCTAGGACTTCAATACTTCTCATAACTCCTGGCCCACTTGATATAATTATACTACTTGCATGCATGGCCCATAATTCTTTTCAAGATGCTCCATCACCAAATTCATGACCCATGTCCTTCCTTTACCAGTTGCTCCTTATAACATAATCAAATAGAATCCCTTCCAAAGCCATGTGCGTGGCCCACTTGGAATCCATGAGCTAAGAAATCTTCAGCTGCTATAATTAGGAGGACGTGAGCTGCTCCTTCTGATTTCGTGAGTGGGGGACTCCTTATTCATTCTGGCCCACATACATATGCTGAATGCTAATTTCTTTTCAGGTCCAAGAGCTTCTTGGGCTCTTCCGAATATATATGCTGCATATCATTTAGTTCCCTTGGTCCATTGCCAAATTGGGTCAGCCCAATTTGGTCCCATTGATTCGTCCCAGGCCTGCACACTGTCCAGCTTTTGAATTTGCTACTGCAACCATGGGCCCACGTACTCTAAAAATGACTCTTTTATGCTAGTTTACAAATATTTTACTTCCTGCACACAGTAACATAAATCCAGTAAAAATGATAAGATAAACACTTGAAAACACCAAGACTCAAGCTAAAATGAATACCGATTCGTAGGTATAAAACCCACTCATTAAATACCCCCAAACTTGAGACTTTGCTTGTCCTCAAGCAAACACCATGCATATGCAAGAATATACAATGCTCATGAATGTAACTGTCAGTGTATACAAGGCTAACTCATTGTGCCTCAGAGAATTCACAACAGATATAAACATAAATCCAACCAGAGACGTATCCGTAATTCAAACCAATCTATGAATCTATACCTGTCAACACTGATGCTGTGTGTGTGTGTGCTTAACAACAATATACCCAACTACAGATCAAATTTATAACATAATACGCGTCTTAGAATGCAATCAGGGTTTAACTCAAGATATCTCGTAAACCAGGTACAGTGAATTCAAGTAAACGTCAACCAAGTCAAAAGTTAATATGGGAGTATTTTCTATCTTTCTTTATTCACGGAGGCAATTTGCTCTTTTTCCGTATCTCAAATTTTCTCATGACTGTGCAATGTCTAGTTCCCTAAGGCTCTTCAATGATACCCATGTATCGAGCTTTCGACCAACGACTCCCAAACCGAATGGCTTTAGGGCGCTGGGTGTCAAGACATCCCCTAGAGCGTACTTACTCGAATATCAAAGGCCATGAAACTAAACTAGTCGCGGTGTTTATTCATAAGTTTCTATTTTTTTCTCTTTTCACATTTTGCAATTTTTTTTCTTTTCTCATAATTTTTTTCTTTCTTTCAGATAGCTCCCATATCTTCCCCCAAACTTAGGTTTTAGTTTAATCTTAGTCACTACTACCAGTTCACTAAATTTCCTTAATTAAAACCCAATTTTTGTTCAAGACAACAATTATGTGACTATTTGAACTGAGTTGACTAAATTGGTATTTATCGTGCTAACCGGTGCAATAATGTCAAACGGGTACGGACTCATGCAAAGGTCTGAATACATATCAACGTTCTAGTTATCATTATGTTTATGTTCTTATGTAAGTCCAGTCTCATCACAGGCTAAAGTTATTTACTACCGACTCATACAATCCTACTTAACAACTCTTTTTGGTCTTTTATGATTTTTCATATTTTTTTTATACGCATAAACTTAACTAACGCTACTAAAACACGGAAAACTAATCTATTATGCAAATTATACTAACCTATACTATTCATGCAATCATGCTAACAAAATTATGATGATTAATAAACTCACACCCCAAACTTAAACTAAGTAATGTCCTCATTGTGAAAAATATAGAATTGAAGTGCGAGGACTTCCCTGTCAAGTCAAGCGTCAGGTCCGCCACCCTCCTCCGTGTCAGAGTCGGACGGTGGATACGCTGGGAGTGATTGTTGTTGGGTTTGTACGAAATCGTGACGCAATCAAATTGCAAAAATTAGCGGAAGCATGGTATATCAGAGTTTAAAAAATTTCTACAAAACCATTACCCGGATCATCCTTTATGCAAATTATTAATTTAAAACGATAAATAAGAAGTTATAGAATCATACCCTTGTAGAACGAAGCTTCCACAGGTACTAGTTCAACTCCTTGTTCTTCGTGATCTCCTTGAATTTTCGGGTTAGATTCCTTCCTTTGATCAACGTTAGCCACCCAAGTGTTTGGCATCTAGAGGTGATCCACCAAGGAAGAGAAATTATCAAGAAGGAGGGTGTTTGGCTAAACCTTAGTTTTCTATCCTCTATAGAAAAGGAGTACTCTCCAATAATTGGAATTGCATCATCTAATATCTATTATAAGACTTCTCTTATATAGATATTGGTCAACCCTTCTAATCCTATTAGACATGGGATTTCTTTTAATTAATTAAACTCCTTTAATTAATTTAGGCTTCCCACCACATGAGAATAATTAATTAAATTCATTTAATTAATTTGTCACCTAATCTTATTAGGAATAAATGAGAGTACTAAATATTAAATTAATTACTAAACTCCTTTAGAAATTAAAATAATAATAATTGTAATAATATTAATAAGACTCCTCTTATTAATTTATATTTAATATTTTCAAAATATTAAATAATAAACATTAAGCTATTTAATTTATTCTATCACCATAGATTAAATTAATTATACTTAATGCATTATTACGATTATGCCATTACCTTCTTAAATAATTATTCTTCCTTTTATGGTGTGACCCTTTAGGTTCTCCATATTAAACCGGTTGTGAATAAATCAATTAAAATAATTTTAATCTTATTTAAATAAATAAATTAAACTAATAATCTATTTAAATAAATAATATTTATTCTACAATAGGGATAAGCCTCCCTAGCGATCAACGACTTTTCAGATAATATAGATTTCAACATTAATCATAAAAGAACCTGTGAGTTAATAGTTACCATACAATTCAATCCTTCCACCATACAATGTCCCAATTAAATATAAGACATGGATTTACTGTCAAGTCTTATTTTATTTAATTATATGTATTTCGATTAGAACATGCACAACTCCAAATAATGCAAATTAAAAACTCCTTTCTAATTTCATTTCACCTTGGCCAAGGATTCCTGGGTTGTCATTTAACGAATCACATAGGACATATCTCCTCTTTTACTAGAGGTGGTAGATTCTTTATTGATCATTCATTATCTCCATATGTAACTCATTATACCCAAGCATACCCTATATATGCCTTAAAAGGTCTTAAGGAATAAGTCAAAGTATAATTTGTTACATACAAGATACTATGATGATCTCAAGTCCAAGGATCACTTGTACTACTATCACATTAGGAATTCCTATTGACATGCGAGTAAAACTCCATTAGGTATTCCATAGCGAATCACGTTCAGTGAACTTATTCTCCAATAAGCACCTACATACTTGCTTTAATGTCTCCACACAAATGATCATGAGATCAATCATCCTCATCCAATGAGCAAGCAACATATGTACCAATCTATTCGGATTTACTAATCCCATTTTTAGTAATCCCACGATTGGGAACTATTTAAGTTTTAAAACTTTCTAAGAATTTAGATCTCATTAGCATGATCATCATCATGATTCTAAAAGCATTGCTTAAAACTATGGGTTATTTACATATTATAAAAACAGCAACATGTAGATAATTAAATGCCTTTAATAAATGAATATTTTATTAATAAATAAATAAGATTGTTTACAAAGTACGTGCTTTATCATCATACATGATTGGCTTGTATGCACACTACTATCAATCTCCCACTTGCACTAAAGCCAATCGTCATGGTATCTCATACCCATCTTCTCTAAGTGACGATCAAACTGCTGTTGTGTTAAAGCTTTAGTAAATGGATCTGCAATGTTGTCTTGAGAGTCTACACTCTCCTCTTTCAATGTTTTTTTTTTTTTAATCAAAGTGCCGCAACACATGTTTAGATTCAAGATGAGACTTAGGAACTATTCCTAGTTCTGTAATGAACTTTTCATCCGAAACATCAACTTGCAGCTTCACTTACAGTTATATACTTTGTCTTTGTCACTAACCCAGTAACTTTTGCTGTTTGAAACCTTTCCAATTTACTGCACCACCTTTTAAGGTAACGACTTACCATAAAGTGGATTTTGATGTCGTCTTGGTCAGTCTGAAAACTTGAGTCTGTTTAGTCTTCTAGTTTAATTCAGACCCATCATGTGCCATGATGACATCCTTAGTGTCAGTTAAGTACTTTGAGATGTTTATCACTGTCTCACAGAGATCTTCTCCAGAATATGACTGATCAACATCAAGTCTTGTATATTTCATTGCATACATAATAGTTACTTATGCGATCTCTCTTTTACTGAGGACAATTTTAGAGAGATACACTCCATGGCTCATCATCATGAGGCACCTTTTGGAGTTGCCATGCTAAACGCCTTTAGCATCTAATGAATATACGTTTCCATGGGTTACGCGAACATCCTTTTAAATCTATTAATACAGATTTATATCCCCAATGTGGGATGTTCTACCCAAATCATTCATGGAGGAATGTTTAGACAACTTTATTTTGATCGATTTTAGCATAGAAATTTCATTCCCAATCAGTAATATATCATCAACATATAATACATGGAATGAAACAGCGCTCCCACTAACCTTCTTGTACACACATTGTTCATCGTCATTTTTGATAAAATCAAACTCTTTGATTGTCTCATCAAAACGAATGTTCCATCTACGAGAAGCTTGCTTCAATCCATAAATGGATCGTTGCAGCTTACAGACTTGATTTATTCCAACCTTTGAAACAAATCCCTCTGGCTGTGTCATATACACATCCTCCTCAAGTTTCCCATTGAGGAAGGCCGTTTTCACGTCCATCTGTCAGATCTCATAGTCGTTATAAGCTGCAATCGCAAGCAAAATCCGAATGGACTTGAGCATAGCTACTGGTGAAAAGGTTTCATCATAATCAACTCCTTGTCTTTGTTTGAAACCTTTTGCAACCAGTCGGGCCTTATAGGTCTCCACCTTGCCGTCCGCTCCAGTCTTTCTTTTAAAGACCCATTTACACCCAATAGGCTTAATGCCTTCAGGTGGTGAAACCAAAGTCCATACTTTATTTTCATACATAGAGTCCATTTCGGATTTCATGGCTTCAAGCCATTTCCCTGAGTCTTTATTACTCATAGCCTGTTCGTAATTCAATGGATCATCATCATTCATGATGTGTACCTCATCGTCATCCTCTATAACGAATCCATACCTCTCAGGTATCTTCGGTACTCTCCCAGATTTACGAACAGGGTGTGGTATAGTAGGTTCTTCCACTTGGTCAGGTACCTGACTTTGATCCGTGGTAATTTGTGGTTCTTGAACTTCTTCAAGATATATCTTACTCCCACTGACCCCTTCATGGATAAACTCCTTTTCCAAGAAGGCAGCATGTTTCGCAACAAACACCTTTTGATCAGTTAGATGATAGAAATAATACCCTACAGTTTCTTTAGGGTATCCCACAAATCTACACTTTTCGGATTTAGTCTGTAGCTTATCATGTTCAAACTTTTTGACATAAGCTGGACAACCCCAAGTCTTAACATGCTTAAGATTTGGTTTCCTCCCCTTCCACATCTCATATGGAGTCTTTGGGGCGGATTTGGTAGGTACCTTGTTGAGTAGGTATGCAGCCGTTTCTAGGGCATATCCCCAGAAGGAAATTGGAAGGTCGGTAAAACTCATCATGGATCGAACCATGTCTAACAGTGTTCGATTTCTCCTTTCAGATACTCCATTTAACTGTGGTGTACCTGGAGGAGTCCATTGTGAGATTATACCATTTTCTTTGAGACAATTGAGAAACTCACCGCTTAAGTATTCTCCGCCTCAATCTGATCGAAGTATCTTTATACTCTTGCCCGTTTGTTTCTCTACTTCACTTCTGAACTCTTTGAACTTTTCAAATGATTCTGACTTGTATTTCATTAAATACACATATCCAAATCTTGAGAGATCATCAGTGAAAGTAATAAAATAAGAATACCCACCCCGTGCACTTGTTGTCATAGGCCCACAAACTTCTGTGTGAATCAATGCCAACAACTCTGTAACTCTTTCTCCTTTTCCACTAAAAGGAGATTTAGTCATTTTACCCATGAAACAAGATTCACAAGTTGGATATGATTCATAATCGGATAGCTCGAGGAGCCCATCTTTATGCAACTTGGATAATCTTGTTTCATTGATATGACCGAGTCTACAGTGCCACATGTAGGTATAATTAATATCATCTCTTTTCCTTTTCTTAGTTTGTTCAATTTGAAATATATTTTCTTGTAAGTCAAGTGTATAAAGTCCATTTCGCAAATTTTCAATACCATATAAAACATCGTCTTTATAAATAGAACAACTATTGTTCTTTATAACAACGTTAAATCCTTCCATATCCAATACAGAAATTGAAATAATGTTTTTAATAATATTCGGAACATAATAACAATTATTAAGATAAATGGACTTGCCCGAAGGCATTGCTAAATAATAAGTTCCTACAGCTAATGCAGCAACCTTTGCTCCATTCCCTACTCGTAGGATCACCTCATCATTGTTCAGCTTTCTACTTCTGACCAGTCCCTTCACATTATTACATATGTGAGAACCACAGCCGGTATCCAATACCCAAGTAGAATTTTGACTTTCTGAAAAATTAATTTCAATCATGAACAAACCTTGATTGGAAGTCAAAGCTTCTCCAAGCTTCTTCTTTGCCAGAAACTTCTTGCAGTTCCTCTTCCAATGACCGGCTCGTTGCAATGGAAGCACATTCCTTTGCTAGCTGGATCAGATTTCTTTTGATCCTTTATGTTCGCTTTGCCCTTGGTCATTCGAGATCGGAAGAGCTCCTTAGATATCTCATATCTAGCAGTCCTACTTTGTTCACCATACAACTCCTTGAGGTGAATCAACATAGTAGGAGCATCCATATTTTCGTGCTGACGCTGAAGCTCGTTATTCATGGATGCGAGCATGATGCATTGAGCCACAGATGCATCATCTTGCCACTTTACAATGGTGGCAATCTCTTCCTCAGAGGCTGTTTCTGAACAGTTCCAGAGACAGGTGAGTTTAGGACATAAAAATCTTTTCAGCAGTGAGAACTATTCTCAGATTTCTTAGCCAGTCCGTATAATTCGGCCCTGTAAGCTTATTAGCATCAAGTATGCTTCGCAGTGAAATTAGTGATTTTGACATTTTTAAAATTCTGCCTGTGAAAAACAACATTTTAGCAAACATTCATTTTATTAATTTTGCATACCAAAATAAATTTAGGTCTTTATTTTAAATTGGTATCTCCCACTATTTTCATCAAACTATATTACCCTCACTTATATAGTTCGGCAACATCTAATTAAAGATTTGCTAGTGAGAATAAGGATCCTATTTCAAATGTATATAACCTTGTGGATAGCACAACAAGCGATATACAAATAAATAGGTAGACAACTCTTGTCAATTACATCACTATATAACTCCTTTTATTTTGCCTCTTAAATCATAATGGTCAAGTGTGTGCACATTCGAACTAAAATGATTTAAGTTAAGTCCAGCCTAGCACTTCCATAAATTCAAAAAAGAAAAATGTTCGTCCTTGTGGATAGCACAACAAGACTAGATCGTTCAATTTTCTTGATAAGCATCAAATGTGATTAATTAACATCTTAAATACGCAATACTCGCCTTGTGGATAGCACAACAAGCTCATATTAAATATTTAATACTCTATTAATTTATCATGCTAGAAGGCGACGTTCGATATTCCAAATATCATTTGAACGCTTCGGACTTAATATTATTTCTTTGAGGGGTTTGTTATTATTTGTCTCATCTTGTTTAGCGCGCATGCACATATATATATAAAATACGCGTCATTTTATTAAACATGCGAAGCATGTTTGCATAAAATATAATATATATAATATTTAGCATGCAATATAGAATATTATATTCTACCCGGATTGATTATGGACTTTTATTCTAGTTTGGTTCACTAGAGCCACCAAGTGAACCAAAAGGTCAAACCTATGAGTGCAAGAATTTAAATTTAAATATAACTATTACATTTAAACCCGGGCTCCATACAAACGGGTCTTCACGCGCTCCTTGCTCCTTGGTCTCTAATTTTTAAAGATAATTCTAACTATTTCTATTACATTAAACTATTTAATTTAAATAGAAACCTTGATCAACAGTCAAGGGGAAGTACATAGGAGGGAGATAGAATTTACATCAAGAAAAAAAATTAGAGAAGACGAGGTATGAAGACCCCATTTAATAAAACTCATTCATTCAAGCATTCAACTAAAATAAAATCCAATCACATTGGTCAAATAGTCCATAATCAATCCCCATTTATTTTCATACATATCACCATATATATCAATAAATAAATATTCATCTCATGAATTAAAACATTCCATATATATATGAGTATCATTTAATGGACAATTTTAAATTGCATGAAATCCAATTTCAAGATTAAAATAAACTCTTTATTTTAATTATAAAATTATTTAGAATATAATATATAAATATAACATATTTATTTTTTTTAAAAAGATGTCACCTTCTTTTATTAAAAGAGTCCTGCAGGTTTATTAAAAAAAATCCTTTCCTGATGGGTCACCTTCTTTTTGGAGTAAGAAAGAGACAACACCTTTTCTTTGCAGAATTCAAGATTAGCACCAAAAAAAAATTGTGATCCGTCCCAAAAAAAAGTCATTTTTTTTTCTTAAAAAAAATAATTTTATACAATAAAATTATGCCCAATAAATTATTTTAAATACATACCCATATGTATATGAAATAAAAAATAAATTAATAATTGCATAAAGATTTGGCTCTGATGCCACTGTTGGGTTTGTACGAAATCGTGACGCAATCAAATTGCAAAAATTAGCGGAAGCATGATATATCAGAGTTTAAAAAATTTCTACAAAACCATTACCCGGATCATCCTTTATGCAAATTATTAATTTAAAACGATAAATAAGAAGTTATAGAATCATACCCTTGTAGAACGAAGCTTCCACAGGTACTAGTTCAACTCCTTGTTCTTCGTGATCTCCTTGAATTTTCGGGTTAGATTCCTTCCTTTGATCAACGTTAGCCACCCAAGTGTTTGGCCTCTAGAGGTGATCCACCAAGGAAGAGAAATTATCAAGAAGGAGAGTGTTTGGCTAAACCTTAGTTATCTATCCTCTATAGAAAAGGAGTACTCTCCAACAATTGGAATTGCATCATCTAATATCTATTATAAGACTTCTCTATATAGACATTGGTCAACCCTTCTAATCCTATTAGACATGGGATTTCTTTTAATTAATTAAACTCCTTTAATTAATTTAGGCTTCCCACCACATGGGAATAATTAATTAAATTCATTTAATTAATTTGTCTCCTAATCTTATTAGG